>JAVJIF010005852.1:0-67510 GCA_038442645.1 Agave tequilana | reverse complement strand
ATTAGTAATAATTCAAATTAGAAAACTAAATAATTCTACTCCCTACCTTGAAAATCATGTTTTTTCCCCTATTTGAACCTATTAAGCTCATATAAGGTTAGTTCAGGTCAATCGGGACTGAAAGGTTGACTTTTACCAAATTATAAATTAAGACCAATAACAAGTAACTATATATATAAAAACTATATAACACTACTCACGACTCTTGAAAACCATATTTTACATCCGTTTAGGCCATATTCGGCTCTTATAAGGTATTTCAAGCCAATTGGGGGCAGAAGATTGCTTTTTGATCAAACTTCTCAATTAAAATTAGAAACAAGTTTAACAAATAGTAAATCAACATAAAAACTATGTAATACCATTTAAGGTTCTTGAAAACCAGTTTTCTTTCTGTTTTGGCTGATTCGGCTCTTATAAGCCGTTTTTAACACCAGTCACTGAGAGTTTGACTTTTGGTCTAACTTTCAGATAAAGAGTAGAAATAAGTTTAATTAGTAGTATTGAAATATACATGTAATACTGCTGCCAGCTCTTAAAAACTATATTTTCTCCCCGTTTGGACCTTATTCGGCTCTATAAGGCCAAGTTTAGGCCAATCGGGACTGAATGTTTGACTAAGATTAAAATTAGAAACAAGGTTATTTATATTAATTGTGCACAAAAACTATGTAATACTACTCTGGCTCTTGAAAATCACATTTCTCCTCCTTTGAAACCAATTCAACTTTATATGGCCTAGTTCAGAACGATCGGGTCTGAAAGTTGGAGTTCTGGTTAAACTTCACAATTAAGATTAGAAACAAGTTTAATTTGTAGTAGTTCTATATAGAAACTATACAATACTATTCCTAACTCTTGAAAAACATATTTTCTCCCTATTTGTTCAGCTCTCTTAAGGCCTAATTAAGGCCAATCAGGGCTGAAAGTCTGGCTTGTAGTCAAACTTCCAGATTAAGACTTGAAAACAAGTTTAATTAGAAGTAATTATAAATAGAATCTACGTGATACTACACCTGACTCTATAATAACCATGATTTCTCCCATTTGAGTCGGTTCTTATAAAGCTGAGTTCAGGATAATCAAGGCTGAAAGTTTGAGTTATAATCAAACTTCGCAATTAAGTCTAAAAATAAGTTTAATTAGTATTAATTATATATAAAACCTATGTAGTTCTATTCTCGGCTCTTAAAAACCTCAGTTTCTCCACGTTTGGGTGCTATTGGGCCCTTATAATGCTTAGTTAAGGTCAATCGGGGGCCGAAAGTTTGACTTTAGGTCTAACTTTCTGATTAAGACTAGAATAAGTTTAATTAGTATTAATTTATACATAGAAATTATGTAATACTGATGCCGGCTCTTGAAAACCTCATTTTCTCCTTGTTTCGGCCCTTATAAGACCTAATTTAGGCCAGTCAGGGCTGACTTAAGATTAAGATTAGAAACAAGTTTAATTTGTATTAATGATGCATAGAAACTATGTAATACTGCTCATGGCTCTTGAAAACCATGTTCGCTTAGGCCCGATTCGGCTTTTATAAGGCCTAGTTCAGGCCGACCGGGCTGAAAGTTGACTTTGGTTAAAACTTCCCCATTAAGATTAGAATCAAGTTTAGTTTGGGGAAATTCTACATAGAAACTACATAATACTACTCCTGCCTATTGAAAACCATTTTCTCTCCTGTCTGTTGGCTATTTAAGCCCTAGTTCATGTCAATTGGGACTGAAAGTTTGATTTTTGGTCTTTTTTTCAGATTAAGACTAAAAATAAGTTTAATTAGTAATAATTGTATATAGAAATTATGTGATACTACTCCCGGCTCTATAAAAACCATGTTTTCACCCTATTTGGGCCCTACTCGGTTCTTATAAAGTCGAATTTAGGATAATCGGTGCTGAAAGTTTGAGTTCTGATCAAACTTCGCAATTAAGATTAGAAAAAGGTGTAAATAGTAGTAATCATTAAAAATACTATATAATTCTACTATCGTCTCTAGAAAACCTCAGTTTTATCTGTTTGGGCCCTCTTTGGCTCCTATAAGGCCATGTGAGGCCAATCGGGGCTGAAAGTTTGACTTTTAATCGAACTTTCAATTAAGACTAGAGTCAAGTTTAATTAGTAGTAATTCGACAGAGAAATAATATAATACTGCTCTAGATTCTTGAAAACCATATTTTCTCCTAGTTTGGGCCCTAATTGGCTCTTATAAGGCCTAGTCATGGTCAATCGGGTCAAAAAATTGAATTTCTGTCAAACTTTCAGAGTAAGACTAGAAACAAGTTTAAGTTATAGTAATTTACATAGAAACTATGTAAAACTACTATCCGCTCGTCAAAACCATATTTCTTCCCGTTTGGGCCCTATTCGGCTCTTATAAGGCCGAGTTAATACCAATCGTAACTGAAAATTTGACTTTTAGTCAGACTTCTAGAAAAACTAAAACAAGTTTAATCAGTAGTAATCATACATAGAAATTATTGAATACTACTCTCTACTCTTGAAAATCATGTTTTCTCCCCATTTGGACCCTGTTCGACTCTTATAATAAGGCCTAATTCGGGCCAATCGGGGATAAAAGTTTGAATAAGTTCAAACTTTCTAATTAAGACTAGAAACAAATTTCATTAGTAGTAAATGTATATGGAAACTATATAATACTACTCTCGGCTCTTAAAGAACCACGTTTTCTCCCCATTTGGGCCCTAATCTATTCTCATAAGGCCTAGTTTAAGAAAATGGCGTTTGAATGTTTGAGTTTTGGTCAAACTTCTAAATTAACATTAAAAAAGGGTTAATTAGAAGTAATTGCACATAGTAACTACGTAATACGACTCTCAGCTCTTGAAAACCATTGTTTGGGCCCTATTCGACGCTTATATGACCTAGTTCCGACCAATAAGGGCTGAAGGTTTGACTTTTAATTAAACTTCCTAATTAGGACTAGAAAAAGTTTAATTAGAAGTAATTTTACATAAAAACTATGTAATGCTACACTGGGCTCTTGAAAATGCATTTTTCTTCCTGTTTAGACCTTGTTTGGCTCTTATAAGGCCTAATCAGGCCAATCAAGGCTGAAAGTTTGACTCTTGGTCAAATTTCAAATTAAGAATAGAAATAAGTTTAATTAGTAATAGTTATACATAGAAACTACGTGATATTACTCCCAGTTCTTGAAAAAACATTTTCTCCCCATTTGGGCCCTAATTCGGCTCTTATAAGGCCAAATTCAGGTCAATTAGGGCTGAAAGTTTGACTAAACTTAAACTTTCAGATTAAGACTAGAAATAAGTATAATTAGTAGTAATTATACATAAAAACTATGTAATACTACTTCTGACTATTAAAAACCGTGTTTTCTATTCGTTTGACCCTATTCGGCTCTTATAAGACCAAGTTCATACCAATCGGTGTTGAAAGTTTGACGTTTTGGTCAAACTTCCAGTTAAAATTAGAAACAAGTTTAATTAGTAGTAATTCAAATTAGAAATTAATAATTCTACTCCCTACCTTGAAAATCATGTTTTTTCCCCTATTTGGAACCTATTAAGCTCATATAAGGCTTAGTTCAGGTCAATCGGGAATGAAAGGTTGACTTTTACCAAATTATAAATTAAGACCAATAACAAGTTACTCATATATAAAAACTATATAACACTACTCACGACTCTTGAAAACCACATTTTACATCCGTTTAGGCCCTATTCGGCTCTTATAAGGTATTTCAAGCCAATGGGGGCAGAAAGATTGCTTTTTGATCAAACTTCTCAATTAAAATTAGAAACAAGTTTAACTAATAGTAAATCAACATAAAAACTTTGTAATACCATTTAAGGTTCTTGAAAATCATGTTTTCTTTCTATTTTGGCCGATTCGGCTCTTATAAGCCGTTTTAACACCAGTCACTGAGAGTTTGACTTTTGGTCTAACTTTCGGATAAATAGTAGAAATAAGTTTAATTAGTAGTAATTGAATATACTATGTAATACTGCTGCCAGCTCTTAAAAACTATATTTTCTCCCCGTTTGGACCTTATTCGGCTCTTATAAGGCCAAGTTTAGGCCAATCGAGACTGAATGTTTGACAAAGATTAAAACTAGAAATAAGGTTATTTATATTAATTGTGCACAAAAACTATGTAATACTACTCTGGGCTCTTGAAAATCACATTTTCTCCTCCTTTGGAACCAATTCAGCTTTTATATGGCCTAGTTCAAGATCGGGTCTGAAAGTTTAAGTTCAGTTTAATTTGTAGTAGTTCTATATAGAAACTATATAATATTATTCCTGACTCTTGAAAACCAATTTTTCTCCCTATTTGTTCAGCTCTTTTAAGGCCTATTTAAGGCCAACAGGGCTGAAAGTTTGGCTTTTAGTCAAACTTCCAGATTAAGACTTGAAACAAGTTTAATTAGAAGTAATATAAATAGAATCTACGTGATACTACACCTGGCTCTATAAAAACCATGATACTACACCAGGACCATCAAGGCTGAAAGTTTGAGTTATAATCAAACTTCCAATTAAGTCTAAAAATAAGTTTAATTAGTAGAAATTATATATAAAAACTATGTAGTTCTATTCTCGGCTCTTAAAAACCTCAGTTTCTCCATGTTGTGTGCTATTCGGCCCTTAAAATGCTTAGTTGCGTTCAATCGGGGGCTGAAAGTTTGACTTTTGGTCTAACTTCCTGATTAAGACTAGAAACAAGTTTAATTAGTACTAATTATACATAGAAATTATGTAATACTGATGCCGGCACTTGAAAATCGCATTTTCTCCTTGTTTCAGCCCTATTCGGCCCTTATAAGGCCAAATTTAGGCCAGTCAGGGCTGACTTAAGATTAAGATTAGAAACAAGTTTAATTTATATTAATGATGCATAAAAACTATGTAATACCACTTATGGTTCTTGAAAACCATGTTTTCTCCTTATTTGGGAACTATTCGGCTTTT
The DNA here is from genome assembly GCA_038442645.1 of Agave tequilana. Lineage (NCBI taxonomy): Eukaryota > Viridiplantae > Streptophyta > Magnoliopsida > Asparagales > Asparagaceae > Agave > Agave tequilana. Next base: position 62,556 of record JAVJIF010005852.1, on the reverse strand, counting down.
CTAAGGCCTAGTTCAGGCCGATCGGGCTGAAAGTTTGACTTTTAGTTAAACTTCCCAATTAAGATTAGAATCAAATTTAGTTTGGAGTAATTCTACATAGAAACTACATAATACTAATCCTGGCTATTGAAAACCATTTTCTCTCCTTGTTTATTGGGCTATTTTAAGCACTAGTTCATGTCAATCGGGGCTGAAAGTTGATTTTTGGTCTTTCTTTCAGATTAAGAATAAAAACAAGTTTAATTAGTAGTAATTGTATATAGAAATTATGTGATACAACTCCCGGCTCTAAAAAAACCATGTTTTCACCCGGTTTGGGCCCTACTCGGTCTTATAAAGTCGAGTTTAGGATAATCGGTGCTGAAAGTTTGAGTTCTGATCAAACGTCCCAATTAAGATTAGAAATAGGTGTAAATAGTAGTAATTATTAAAAATACTATATAATTCTACTCTCGTCTCTTGAAAACCGTAGTTTCTATCCGTTTGGGCCCTTTTTGGCTCCGATAAGGCCATGTAAGGCCAATCGGGGCTGAAAGTTTAACTTTTAATTAAACTTTCCAATTAAGACTAGAGTCAAGTTTAATTAGTAGTAATTCCATATAGAAATAATATAATACTGCTCTAGATTCTTGAAAACCATATTTTCTCCTGGTTTGGGCCCTAATTAGCTCTTATCAAGCCTAGTCCAGGTCAATCGGGTCAGAAAAAATGATTTTCGGTCAAACTTTCAGAGTAAGACTAGAAACAAGTTTAAGTTATAGTAATTTACATAGAAACTATGTAACACTACTCTCCACTCGTCAAAACCATGTTTTCTTTCCGTTTGGGCCCTATTCAACACTTAGAAGGCCGAGTTAATACCAATCATAACTGAAAGTTTAACTTTTAGTTAGACTTCTAAATAAAGACTAAAATAAATCTAATTAGCAGTAATAATACATAGAAATTATGTAATACTACTCTCTACTCCTGAAAATCACGTTTTCTCCCTATTTGGACCATGTTCGTCTCTTATAATAAGGCCGAGTTCAAGCCAATCGGGATAAAAATTTGAATAAGTTCAAACTTTCCAATTAAGACTAGAAACAAATTTCATTAGTAGTAATTGTATATATAGAAACTATATAATACTACTCTCGGCTCTTGAAGAACCACATTTTCTCCCCATTTGGGCCCTAATCGACTCTTATAAGGCCTAGTTTAAGAAAATTAGGGTTTGAATGTTTGACTTTTTGTCAAACTTCCAAATAACACTAAAAACAGGGTTAATTAGTAGTAATTGCACATAGAAACTATGTAATACGACTCTCAGCTTTTGAAAACCATCGTTTGGGCCATATTCGACGCTTATAAGGCCTAGTTCCGACTAAACTTCTTAATTAGGACTAGAAACAAGTTTAATTAGAAGTAATTTTACATAAAAACTATGTAATGCTACACTGGGCTCTTGAAAATGTATTTTTCTTCATGTTTAGACCTTGTTTGGCTCTTATAAGGCCTAATCCGGTCAATCAGGGCTGAAAGTTTGACTTTTGTCAAATTTCAAATTAAGAATAGAAATAAGTTTCATTAGTAGTACTTATACATAGAAACTAAGTGATATTACTCCCGGTTCTTGAAAACAATATTTTCTCCCCATTTGGGCCTAATTCGACTCTTATAAGGTCAAATTCAGGTCAATTAGGGATGAAAGTTTGACTAAACTTAAACTTTCAGATTAAGAGTAGAAATAAGTTTAATTAGTAGTAATTGTAAATAAAAACTATGTAATACTACTCCTGACTTTTAAAATAGCGTTTTCTCTTCATTTGGACCCTATTCAGCTCTTATAAGACCTATTTCATACCAATCGGGGTTGAAAGTTTGACATTTTGGTCAAACTTCCCAGTTAAAATTAGAAACAAGTTTAATTAGTAGTAATTCAAATTAGAAACTAAATAATTCTACTCCCTACCTTGAAAATCATGTTTTTTCCCCTGTTTGGAACCTATTAGGCTCATATAAGGCTTAGTTTGGTCAATCGGGGCTGAAAGTTTGACTTTTACCAAACTATAAATTAAGACCAATAACAAGTTAATTATATATAAAAACTATATAACACTACTCCCGACTCTTGAAAATCACATTTTATATCCGTTTGGGCCTTATTTCAATAGAGTTCTTGTAACGCAAGTTTAATTATCCGTTTGTTGGATAATTACATTTTACTGCTTTTATATGGCCTAGTTCAAGATCGGGTCTGAAAGTTTAAGTTCAGTTTAATTTGTAGTAGTTCTATATAGAAACTATATAATATTATTCCTGACTCTTGAAAACCAATTTTTCTCCCTATTTGTTCAGCTCTTTTAAGGCCTATTTAAGGCCAACAGGGCTGAAAGTTTGGCTTTTAGTCAAACTTCCAGATTAAGACTTGAAACAAGTTTAATTAGAAGTAATTATAAATAGAATCTACGTGATACTACACCTGGCTCTATAAAAACCATGATACTACACCAGGACCATCAAGGCTGAAAGTTTGAGTTATAATCAAACTTCCAATTAAGTCTAAAATTAAGTTTAATTAGTAGAAATTATATATAAAAACTCTGTAGTTCTATTCTCGGCTCTTAAAAACCTCAGTTTCTCCATGTTTGTGTGCTATTCGGCCCTTAAAATGCTTAGTTGCGTTCAATCGGGGGCTGAAATCTAATATCAATGATCTTGTGTTAATTAATGACAGATTTATGATCAAGATCTTTGTAGGTGCATAGCTTCAACAAAGGATTTGAAGTCAAGTTTTGGAGCTAGCATGGTGTTTGGACCAAGTCAAGAAGGCTTCAAGTGAAGACTTCAAGAAGATGAAGACTTGAGTCTAGGTTTGTTTTTAGAAGATTTTGTTTTAGATAAAATGTAAAGGATAGAGTAGTTGGTGGATTGCTCAAATACATATACACACACACTCTTGATAGTTTTGTTTTTGCAAAAGATTTCTATTTTAGAAAATACATGTTTGGTTTTTGGTATTTCTTATATACATGTTTTAACCAAAACCAAGTTAAAGCTTAATGTCAAAAACAAAGATATTTTACCATGTTTGTGTAGTGGATCATATCCATACACCCTATGCTTTCAAAGTTATTTAAATATCTTGTTTTTGTATTTGGAGATGTTTTGAAAAAACTAAGTTTGGAAAAATAAGTTTTGGAAAATACTGTTTTCATTTGAGCCAATATATCCAACAAACTAAATAAAAACAAGTTTAATTAGTAGTAATTGTATATAGAAATTATGTGATACAACTCCCGGCTCTAAAAAAACCATGTTTTCACCCGGTTTGGGCCCTACTCGGTTCTTATAAAGTCGAGTTTAGGATAATCGGTGCTGAAAGTTTGAGTTCTGATCAAACGTCCCAATTAAGATTAGAAATAGGTGTAAATAGTAGTAATTATTAAAAATACTATATAATTCTACTCTCGTCTCTTGAAAACCGTAGTTTCTATCCGTTTGGGCCCTTTTTGGCTCCTATAAGGCCATGTAAGGCCAATCGGGGCTGAAAGTTTAACTTTTAATTAAACTTTCCAATTAAGACTAGAGTCAAGTTTAATTAGTAGTAATTCCATATAGAAATAATATAATACTGCTCTAGATTCTTGAAAACCATATTTTCTCCTGGTTTGGGCCCTAATTAGCTCTTATCAAGCCTAGTCCAGGTCAATCGGGTCAGAAAAAATGATTTTCGGTCAAACTTTCAGAGTAAGACTAGAAACAAGTTTAAGTTATAGTAATTTACATAGAAACTATGTAACACTACTCTCCGCTCGTCAAAACCATGTTTTCTTTCCGTTTGGGCCCTATTCAACACTTAGAAGGCCGAGTTAATACCAATCATAACTGAAAGTTTAACTTTTAGTTAGACTTCTAAATAAAGACTAAAATAAATCTAATTAGCAGTAATAATACATAGAAATTATGTAATACTACTCTCTACTCCTGAAAATCACGTTTTCTCCCTATTTGGACCATGTTCGTCTCTTATAATAAGGCCGAGTTCAGGCCAATCGGGGATAAAAATTTGAATAAGTTCAAACTTTCCAATTAAGACTAGAAACAAATTTCATTAGTAGTAATTGTATATATAGAAACTATATAATACTACTCTCGGCTCTTGAAGAACCACGTTTTCTCCCCATTTGGGCCCTAATCGACTCTTATAAGGCCTAGTTTAAGAAAATTAGGGTTTGAATGTTTGACTTTTTGTCAAACTTCCAAATTAACACTAAAAACAGGGTTAATTAGTAGTAATTGCACATAGAAACTATGTAATACGACTCTCAGCTTTTGAAAACCATCGTTTGGGCCATATTCGACGCTTATAAGGCCTAGTTCCGACTAAACTTCTTAATTAGGACTAGAAACAAGTTTAATTAGAAGTAATTTTACATAAAAACTATGTAATGCTACACTGGGCTCTTGAAAATGTATTTTTCTTCATGTTTAGACCTTATTTGGCTCTTATAAGGCCTAATCCGGTCAATCAGGGCTGAAAGTTTGACTTTTGTCAAATTTCAAATTAAGAATAGAAATAAGTTTCATTAGTAGTACTTATACATAGAAACTAAGTGATATTACTCCCGGTTCTTGAAAACAATATTTTCTCCCCATTTGGGCCCTAATTCGACTCTTATAAGGTCAAATTCAGGTCAATTAGGGCTGAAAGTTTGACTAAACTTAAACTTTCAGATTAAGAGTAGAAATAAGTTTAATTAGTAGTAATTGTAAATAAAAACTATGTAATACTACTCCTGACTTTTAAAATAGCGTTTTCTCTTCATTTGGACCCTATTCAGCTCTTATAAGACCTATTTCATTCCAATCGGGGTTGAAAGTTTGACATTTTGGTCAAACTTCCCAGTTAAAATTAGAAACAAGTTTAATTAGTAGTAATTCAAATTAGAAACTAAATAATTCTACTCCCTACCTTGAAAATCATGTTTTTTCCCCTGTTTGGAACCTATTAGGCTCATATAAGGCTTAGTTCAGGTCAATCGGGGCTGAAAGTTTGACTTTTACCAAACTATAAATTAAGACCAATAACAAGTTAATTATATATAAAAACTATATAACACTACTCCCGACTCTTGAAAATCACATTTTATATCCGTTTGGGCCTTATTTGGCTCTTATAAGGTTTTTCAAGCCAATTAGGGATAGAAAGTTTGCTTTTTGATCAAACTTCTCAATTAAAATTAGAAACAAGTTAACTAATAGTAAATCAATATAAAAACTATGTAATACCACTCAAGGTTCTTGAAAACCATGTTTTCTTTCTGTTTTGGCCGATTTGGCTCTTATAAACCGTTTTTAACACCAGTCATTGAAAGTTTGACTTTTGGTCCAACTTTCGGATAAAGAGTAGAAATAAGTTTAATTAGTAGTATTGAATATACCATATAATACTGCTGCCAGCTCTTAAAATCTATATTTTCTCCCCGTTTGGACCTTATTCGGCTCTTATAAGTCCAAGTTTAGGCCATTCAGGACTGAATGTTTAACTATGATTAAGATTAAAAACAAGGTTAATTATATTAATTGTGCATAGAAACTATGTAATACTACTCTGGGCTCTTAAAAATCACATTTTCTCCTCATTTGGAACCAATTCAAGTTTTATATGGCCTAGTTCAGAATGATCGGGTCTAAAAGTTTGAGTTCTGATTAAACTTCACAATTAAGATTAGAAACAAGTTTAATTTATAGTAGTTCTATACAGAAACTATATAATACTATTCCTGACTCTTAAAAACCATGTTTTTTTCCCTATTTGTTCAGCCCTTTAAGGCCTAATTAAGGTAAATCAGGGCTGAAAGTTTGGCTTTTAGTCAAACTTCCAGATTAAGACTTGAAACAAGTTTAATTAGAAGTAATTATAAATAGAATCTACGTGATACTACACCTGGCTCTATAAAAACCATGATTTCTCCCCATTTGAGTTAGTTCTTACAGAGCTGAGTTCCGGACAATCAAGGCTGAAAGTTTAAGTTATAATCAAAATTCCCAATTAAGTCTAAAAATAAGTTTAATTAGTAGTAATTATACATAAAAACTATGTAGTTCTATTTTTGACTCTTACAAACCTCAGTTTCTCCATCTTTGGGTGCTATTTGGCCCTTATAATGCTTAATTGAGATCAATCGGGAGTTGATTGTTTGACTTTTGGTCTAACTTCCTGATTAAGACTAGAAACAAGTTTAATTAACACTAATTATACATAGAAATTATGTAATACTGATGCCGGCTATTGAAAACCGCATTTTCTCCTCGTTTCGGCCCTTATAAGGCCTAATTTAGGCCAGTCAGGGCTGACTAAAGTTTAAGATTAGAAACAAGTTTAATTTGTATTAATGATGCATAAAACTATGTAATACCACTCATGACTCTTGAAAACCATATTTTCTCCTTTTTTGGGCCCTGTTCGGCTTTTATAAGGCCTAGTTCAGGCCGATCGGGCTGAAAATTTGACTTTTGGATAAACTTCCCAATTAAGATTAAAATCAAGTTTAGTTAGTAGTAATTCTACATAGAAACTACAAAATACTACTCCTGGCTAATGAAAACTGTATTCTCTCCCTGTTTGTTGGGCTATTTTAAGCCCTAGTTCATGTCAATCGCGGCTGAAAGTTTGGATTTTGGTCTTTCTTCCAGATTAAGACTAAAAACAAGTTTAATTAATAGTAATTGTATATAGAAATTATGTGATATTACTTCCGGCTCTATAAAAACCATGTTTTCACCCTGTTTGGGCACTAAGCAGTGCTGAAAGTTTGAGTTCTGATTAAACTTCCTAATTAAGATTAGAAATAGGTGTAAATAGCAATAATTATTAAAAATACTATATAATTCTACTCTTGTCTCTTGAAAACTCAGTTTCTATCCGTTTGGGCCCTTTTTGGCTCCTATAAGGCCATGTAAAGCCAATCGGGGCTGAAAGTTTGACTTTTAATCAAACTTTCCAATTAAGACAAAATCAAGTTTAATTAGTAGTAATTCCATATAGAAATAATATAATACTGCTCTAGATTCTTGAAAACCATATTTTCTCCTAGTTTGGGCCCTAATTGGCTCTTATCAAGCCTAATCCAGGTCAATCGGGTCAGAAAAATTGATTTTCGGTCAAACTTTCAGAGTAAGACTATAAACAAGTTTAAGTTATAGTAATTTACATAGAAACTATGTAACACTACTCTCCGCTCTTCAAAACTATGTTTTCTTCCCGTTTGGGCCCTGTTCGGCTCTTATAAGTCGAGTTAATACCAATCGTAACTGAAAGTTTGACTTTTAGTTAGACTTCTAGATAAAGACTAAAACAAGTTTAATTAGCAGTAATTATACATAGAAATTATGTAATACTACTCTCTACTCTTAAAATTCACGTTTTCTCCCCATTTGGACCCTGTTCGACTCTTATAATAAGGCCTAATTCAGGCCAATCGGGGATGAAAGTTTGAATAAGTTCAAATTTTCCAATTAAGACTAGAAACAAATTTCATTAATAGTAATTGTATATAGAAACTATATAATACTACTCTCGGCTCTTGAAAAACCACGTTTTCTCCCCACTTGGGCCCTAATCAACTCTTATAAGGCCTAGTTTAAGAAAATTGGGGTTTGAATGTTTGACTTTTGGTCAAACTTCTAAATTAACACCAAAAACAGGGTTAATTAGTAGTAATTGCACATAGAAACTATGTAATATGACTCTCAGCTTTTGAAAACCATCGTTTGGGCCATATTCGACGCTTATAAGGCCTAGTTCCGACCAATAAGGGCTGAAGGTTTGTTTTTAATTAAACTTCTTAATTAGGACTAGAAACAAGTTTAATTAGAAGTAATTTTACATAAAAACTATGTAATGCTACACTAGGCTCTTGAAAATGTATTTTCTTCCTGTTTAGACCTTGTTTGGCTCTTATAAGGCCTAATCCGGTCAATCAGGGCTGAAAGTTTGTCTTTTGTCAAATTTCAAATTTAGAATAGAAATAAGTTTCATTAGTAGTACTTAACATAGAAACTAAGTGATATTACTCCCGGTTCTTGAAAACAATATTTTCTCCCCATTTGGGTCCTAATTCGGCTCTTATAAGGTCAAATTCAGGTCAATTAGGGCTGAAAGTTTGACTAAACTTAAACTTTCAGATTAAGATTAGAAATAAGTTTAATTAGTAGTAATTGTAAATAAAAACTATGTAATACTACTCCTGACTTTTAAAAATAGTGTTTTCTCTTCATTTGGACCATATTCAGCTCTTATAAGACCTAGTTCATACCAATCGGGGTTAAAAGTTTGACATTTTGGTCAAACTTCCCAGTTAAAATTAGAAACAAGTTTAATTAGTAGTAATTCAAATTAGAAACTAAATAATTCTACTCCCTACCTTGAAAATCATGTTTTTTCCCCTGTTTGGAACCTATTAGGCTCATATAAGGCTTAGTTCAGGTCAATCGGGGCTGAAAGTTTGACTTTTACCAAACTATAAATTAAGACCAATAACAAGTTAATTATATATAAAAACTATATAACACTATTCCCGACTCTTGAAAACCACATTTAATATCCGTTTGGGCCTTATTCGGCTCTTGTATGGTTTTTCAAGCCAATTAGGGGTAGAAAGTTTGCTTTTTGATCAAACTTCTCAATTAAAATTAGAAACAAGTTAACTAATAGTAAATCAATATAAAAACTATGTAATACCACTCAAGGTTCTTGAAAACCATGTTTTCTTTCTGTTTTGGCAGATTCGGCTCTTATAAGCCGTTTTTAACACCAGTCACCAAAAGTTTGACTTTTGGTCTAACTTTCGGATAAAGTGTAGAAATAAGTTTAATTAGTAGTAATTGAATATACTATGTAATACTGCTGCCAGCTCTTAAAATCTATATTTTCTTCTCGTTTAGACCTTATTCGGATCTTATAAGGTCAAGTTTAGGCCAATCGGGACTGAATGTTTGACTAAGATTAAAATTAGAAACAAGGTTATTTATATTAATTGTGCATAGAAACTATGTAATACTACTCTGGGCTCTTGAAAATCACATTTTTCTCCTCGTTTGGAACCAATTCAACTTTTATATGGCCTAGTTCAGAACGATCGGGTCTGAAAGTTTAAGTTCTGGTAGACTTCACAATTAAGATTAGAAACAAGTTTAATTTGTAATAGTTCTATATAGAAACTATATAATACTACTCCTGACTCTTGAAAATCATGTTTTCTCCCTATTTGTTCAGCTCTTTTAAGGCCTAATTAAGGCCAATCTGGGTTAAAAGTTTGGCTTTTGGTCAAACTTTCAGATTAAGATTGAAACAAGTTTAATTAGAAGTAATTATTAATAGAATTTACGTGATACTACACCTGGCTCTACAATAACCATGATTTCTCCCCATTTGAGTCGGTTCTTATAAAGCTGAGTTCAGGACAATCAAGGCAGAAAGTTTGAGTTATAATCAAACTTCCCAATTAAGTCTAAAAATATGTTTAATTAGTAGTAATTATATATAAAAATTATGTAGTTCTATTTTTGGCTCTTAAAAACCTCAGTTTCTCCACGTTTGGGCGCTATTCGACCCTTGTAATGCTTAGTTGAGGTCAATCTGGGGCTGAAAGTTTGACTTTTGGTCTAACTTCCTGATTAAGACTAGAAACAAGTTTATTTAGTACTAATTATACATAGAAATTATGTAATACTGATGCCAGCTCTTGAAAACCACATTTTCTCCTCGTTTCGGCCCTATTCGGCACTTATAAGGCCTAATTTAGGCCAGTCAATGCTGACTTAAGATTAAAATTAGAAACAAGTTTAATTTGCATTAATGGTGTATAGAAACTATGTAATACCACTCATTGCTCTTGAAAACCATGTCTTCTCCTTGTTTGGGCCCTATTCGGCTTTTATAAGGCCTAGTTCAGGCCGATCGGGCTGAAAGTTTGACTTTTGGTTAAACTTCTCAATTAAAATTAGAATCAAGTTTAGTTAGTAGTAATTCTACATAGAAACTACATAATACTACTCCTGTCTATTGAAAACCATATTCTCTCCCTGTCTGTTGGGCTATTTTAAGCTCTAGTTCATATCAATCGGGGCTAAAAGTTTGCCTTTTGGTCTTACCACCAGATTAAGACTAAAACCAAGTTTAACTAATAGTAATTGTACACAGAAATTATGCGATACTACTCCCGGCTCTATAAAAACCAAATTTTCACCCTATTTGGGTCTTACTCGGTTCTTATAAGTCGAGTTAGGATACTCGGTGCTGAAAGTTTGAGTTCTGATCAAACTTCCCAATTAAGATTAGAAACAAGTGTAAATAGTAGTAATTATTAAAAATACTATATAATTCTACTCTCGTCTCTTAAAACCTCAATTTCTATCCGTTTGGGCCCTTTTGGCTCCTATAAGGCCATGTGAGGCCAATCGGGGCTGAAAGTTTAACTTTTAATCAAACTTCCCAATTAATACTAGAGTCAAGTTTAATTAGTAGTAATTCCATATAGAAATAATATAATACTGCTCTAGATTCTTAAAAACCATATTTTCTCCTGGATTAGGCCCTAATTGGCTCTTATCAAGCCTAGTCCAGGTCAATCGGGTTAGAAAAATTGATTTTCGGTCAAACTTTCAGAGTAAGACTAGAAACAAATTTAAGTTATAGTAATTTACATAGAAACTATGTAACACTACTATCCGCTCGTCAAAACTATGTTTTCTTCCTGTTTGGGCACTATTCGACTCTTATAAGGCCGAGTTAATACCAATCGTAACTGAAAGTTTGACTTTTAGTCAGACTTCTAGAAAAAGACTAAAACAAGTTTAATTACTAGTAATTATACATAGAAATTATGTAATACTACTCTCTACTCTTGAAAATCACATTTTCTCCCCATTTGGACCCTGTTTGACTCTATAATAAGGCTTAATTCAGGCTAATCGGGGATAAAAGTTTGAATAAGTTCAAACTTTCTAATTAAGACCAGAAACAAATTTCATTAGTTGCAACTGTATATAGAAACTATATAATACTACTCTCGGCTCTTGAAAAATCACATTTTCTCCTCATTTGGGCCCTAAACGACGGTTATAAGGCCTAGTTTAAGAAAATTGGGGTTTGAATGTTTGACTTTTTGTCAAACATCCAAATTAACACAAAAAAACAGGGTTAATTAGTAGTAATTGCACATAGAAACTATGTAATACGACTCTCAGCTCTTGAAAACCATCGTTTGGGCCCTATTCGATGCTTATAAGGCCTAGTTCTGACCAATAAGGGCTAAAGGTTTGACTTTTAATTAAACTTCCTAATTGGGACTAGAAACAAGTTTAATTAGAAGTAATTTTACATAAAAACTATGTAATGCTACACTGTCTTGAAAATGCATTTTTCTTCCTGTTTAGACCTTATTTGGCTCTTATCAGGGCAATCAGGGCTGAAAGTTTGACTCTTGGTTAAATTCCAATTTAAGAATAGAAATAAGTTTAATTATTAGTGGTTATACATAGAAACTACGTGATATTACTCCCAGTTCTTGAAAATAACATTTTCTCCCCATTTGGGCCCTAATTCGGCTCTTATAAAGCCAAATTCAGGTCAATTAGGGCTGAAAGTTTGACTAAACTTAAACTTTTAGATTAAGACTACAAATAAGTTTAATTAGTAGTAAATGTACGTAATACTACTCCTGACTTTTAAAAACCGTGTTTTCTCTTCGTTTGGACCCTATTCGGCTCTTATAAGACCAAGTTCATTCCAATTGGGGTTGAAAGTTTGACATTTTAGTCAAACTTCCCAGTTAAAATTAGAAACAAGTTTAATTAGTAGTAATTCAAACTAGAAACTAAATAATTCTACTCCCTACCTTGAAAATCATGTTTTCCCCTATTTGGAAACTATTAGGCTCATATAAGGCTTAGTTCAGGTCAATCGGGGCTGAAAGTTTGACTTTAACCAAATTATAAATTAAGACCAATAACAAGTTAATTATATATAAAAACTATATAACGCTACTCCCGACTCTTGAAAACCAAATTTTATATCCGTTTGGGCCCTACTCAGCTCTTATAAGGTATTTCAAGCCAATTGGGGGCAGAAATGTTTGCTTTTTAAACAAACTTCTCAATTAAAACTAGAAACAAGTTTAACTAATAGTAAATCAACATAAAAACTATGTTATACCACTTAAGGTTCTTGAAAACCATGTTTTCTTTCTGTTTTGGCCGATTCAGCTCTTATAAGCCGTTTTTAACACCAGTCACTGAGAGTTTGACTTTTGGTCTAACTTTCGGATAAAGAGTAGAAATAAGTTTAATTAGTAGTAATTGAATATATTATGTAATATTGCTGCCAGCTCTTAAAAACTATATTTTCTCTACGTTTAGACCTTATTCGGCTCTTATAAGGCCAAGTTTAGGTCAATCGGGACTGAATGTTTGACTAATATTAAGATTAGAACAAGGTTTTTTATATTAATTGTGCATAGAAACTATGTGATACTACCTGGGCTCTTGAAAATCACATTTTCTCCTCATTTGGAACCAATTCAACTTTTATATGGCCTAGTTCAGAACGATCGGGTCTGAAAGTTTGAGTTCTTGTTAAATTTCACAATTAAGATTAGAAACAAGTTTAATTTTTAGTAGTTCTACATAGAAACTATATAATACTATTCCTGACTTTTGAAAACCATGCATTCTCCCTATTTGTTTAGCTCTTTTAAGGCCTAATTAAGGCCAATCAGGGCTGAAAGTTTGGCTTTTGGTCAAACTTCCAGATTAAGACTTGAAACAAGTTTAATTAGAAGTAATTATAAATAGAATCTACGTGATACTACACCTGGCTTTATAAAAATCATGATTTCTCCCTATTTGAGTCGGTTAAAGTTGAGTTCAGGTCAATCAAGGCTGAAAGTTTAAGTTATAATCAAACTTCCTAATTAAGTCTAAAAATATGTTTAATTAGTAGTAATTATACATAAAAACTATGCAGTTCTATTCTCGGCTCTTAAAAACCTCAGTTTCTCTACGTTTGGGCGCTATTCGGCCCTTATAATGCTTAGTTGAGGTCAATCGGGGGCTGAAAGTGTGACTTTTGGTCAACTTCCTGATTAATACTAGAAACAAGTTTAATTAGTACTAATTATATATAGAAATTATGTAATACTGATGTCGGCTCTTGAAAACTACATTTTCTCCTCGTTTCGGCCCTTATAAGGCCTAATTTAGGCCAGTCAGGGCTGACTTAAGATTAAGATTAGAAACAAGTTTAATTTGTATTAATGATGCATAGAAACTATGTAATATCACTCATGGCTCTTAAAAACCATATTTTCTCCTTGTTTAGGCTCAACTCGGCTTTTATAAGGCCTAGTTCAAGCCGATCGGGATGAAAGTTTGACTTTTAATTAAACTTCCCAATTAAGATTAGAATCAAGTTTAGCTAGTAGTAATTCTACATAGAAACTACTTAATACTACTCCTGGCTATTGAAAACCATATTCTCTCCCTGTCTATTGGGCTATTTTAAGCCCTAGTTCATATCAATCGGGGCTGAAAGTTTGGCTTTTTGTCTTACCTCAAGATTAAGACTAAAACTAAGTTTAACTAGTAGTAATTGTATATAGAAATTATGTGATACTACTCCCGGCTCTATAAAAACCATGTTTTCACCCTGTTTGGGCCCTACTCAGTTCTTATAAAGTCGAGTTTAGGATAATCGGTGCTGAAAGTTTGAGTTCTGATCAAACTTCCCTATTAAGGTTAGAAACAAGTGTAAATAGTAGTAATTATTAAAAATACTATATAATTGAAAACCTCAGTTTCTATCCGTTTGGGCCCTTTTCGGCTCTTATAAGGCCATGTGAGGCTAATTGGGGCTGAAAGTTTGACTTTTAATCAAGCTTCCCAATTAAGACTAAAGTTAAGTTTAATTAGAAGTAATTCCATATAGAAATAATATAATACTACTCTAGATTCTTGAAAACCTTATTTTCTCCCAGTTTGGGCCCTAATTGGCTCTTATCAGGCCTAGTTCAGGTCAATCGGGTCAGAAAAATTGATTTTCGGTTATAATTCAGAGTAAGACTAGAAACAAGTTTAAGTTATAGTAATTTACATAGAAACTATAACGCTACTCTCCGCTCGTCAAAACCATGTTTTTCTCCGCTCGTCAAAACCATGTTTTCTTCCCGTTTGGGCTCTATTCGGCTTTTATAAGGCTGAGTTAATACTAATCGGGGCTGAAAGTTTGACTTTTAGTCAGACTTCTAGATAATGACTAAAACAAGTTTAATTAGTAGTAATTATACATAGAAATTTTATAATACTACTCTCGGCTCTTGAAAACCGCGTTTTCTCCCCATTTGGACCCTGTTCAGCAATAAGGCCTAATTCAGGACAATCAGGGATGAAAGTTTGAATAACTTCAAACTTTCAAATTAAGACTAGAAACAAATTTTCTTAGTAGTAATTGCATATAGAAACTATATAATACAACTCTCGGCTCTTAAAGAACCACGTTTTCTCCCTGTTTGGGTCCTATTCGACTCTTATAAAGCCGAGTTCTGCGCAATTGGGGCTGAAAGTTTGATTATTGATCAAATTTCCCGATTAAGACTAAAAATAAGATTAATCAGTAGTTAAACTATGAAATTCTACCCTCAATACTTGAAAACCCCGATTTCTCCTATTTTAACCCTATTCGGTACTTATAAGGCTTAGTTTATGCCAATAAGGTTTGAAAGTTTGACTTTTGATCAAACTTTCTAATTAAGACTAGAAACAAGTTTAAATAGTAGTAATTATACATAAAAACTATGTAATACTACTTCGAGCTTTGGAAAACTATTTTTTCTCCTCGTTTGGGCCCTATTCAGCTCTTATAAAGCCTAGTTCAGGCCAATCAGACTGAAAGTTTGACGTTTGGTCAAACTTCCTGATTAACACTATTAATTAGTAGTAATTGTCTGTAGAAACTATGTAATACCACTGTCAGCTTTTGAAAGCTATGTTTTCCCGCGGTTTGGACCCTATTTTGGCACTTATATTGTCGAGTTCAGGCAAATTAATCAGGGCTAAAAGTTTGACTTATGGTAAAAATTTCAAATTAAGAATAGAAACAAGTTTAATTAGAAGTAGTTATACATAGAAACTTATTGAAACTACTCCCGTCTCTTGAAAGCTATGTTTTCTCCCTTTGGGCACTATTCGGCTTTATAAGGCCTAGTTCAGGCCAATAAGGGCTGAAAGTTTGACTTTTGGTCAAATTCCAAATTAAGAATAGAAACTAGTTAAATTAGTAGTAGTTATACATAGAAACTATGTGACACTACTCCCGGCTCTTGAAAATTATTTTTCTCTCTGATTGTGCCATATACGGCTCATATGGACTAGCTCTAGACTAATCGGGGTTGAAAAGTTTGAATAGTATAACTTCCCAATTTAGACTAGAAACAAGTTTAATTACTAGTAATTATACATAAAAACTATGTAATACTACATTCAACTCTTGAAATCTCATTTTTTTCCCGTTTGGGTACTATTCAGCTCTTATAAGGACTAGTTCAAGCTAATCGGGGCTGAAAGTTTGACCTTTGGTTAAACTTTCCCATTAACACTAGAAATAAGGTTAATTAGTAGTAATTATATATAAAAACTATGTAATACCTTTCACAGCCCTCGAAAACTATGTTTTCCTCTCGTTTGGTCCCAATTTTGCTCTCATAAGGCCTAGTTCAAGCCAATCGGGGCTGAAAGTTTGACTTTTGGTTAAACTTCCCCATTAATACTATAAATAAGGTTAATTAGTAACAATGATACGTAAAAACTATGCAATACCTTTCACAGCCCTCGAAAACTTTATTTTCTTCTCGTTTGGTCCCAATTCTGCTCTTATAAGCCTAGTTCAAGCCAATCGGGACTGAATGTTTGACTATTGGTCAAACTTATAAATTAACACTAGAAATAAGATTAATTACTAGTAATTGTATACAGAGACTATTCAATACCATTCACAGCCCTTAAAAACCAAGTTTTCCTCTCATTTTATCTCGATTCGGCTCTATAAGCCCTAGTTCAGGCCAATCGGAGGCTAAAAGTTTGACTCTTGGTCAAACTTTCAAATTAACGATAGAAACAAGTTTAATTTATAATAGTTGTCCATAAAAACTATGTAATACCAATCTCGGCTCTTAAAAACCTCATTTTCTCCATGTTTGGGCCCTTTTCAGCTCTTATATAAGGCCTAGTTCAGGCCAATCAGGGCTGAAATTTTGACTTTTAGAAAAACTTTCAAATTAAGAATAGAAACAAGTTTAATTAAATCATTTATACATATAAATTATGTGATACTACTCTCGGCACTTGAAAGACATGTTTTCTCCCCATTTGGGCCCTATTTGACTCTTATATAAGGCCTAATTCAGGCCAATCGAGGCTGAAAGTTAGACTTTTGGTCAAACTTCCATATTAAGAATAGGAACAAGTAATTATAACTAAAAACTATGTAATACTACTCCAATCTCATGAAAACCTCGTTTGGGCCCTAATCAGCTCTTATAAGGCATTATTCAGGCCAAAAATGGCTGAAAGTTTGACTTTTAGTCAAGCTTTCAAATTAGAATAGAAACGAGTTTAATTAGAAGAAATTATATATATATAAAATATGTAATACTATACTCCGCTCTTGAAAAAAAAGCATTTTCTTCACGTTTGGATCCTATTCGGCTTTTTAAAGGCTAGTTCAGATCCATTGTGGCTAAAACTTTGACTTTTGGTTAAACTTTCAATTAACACTAGAAATAAGATTAATTATAGTAATTGCATATTGAAACTATATAATACAATCACTGCTCCTGAAAACCTTATTTTCTACCCGTTTAGGCCCTATTTGGTTCTTATAATGCCTAGTTATGGCCAATCAGGGCTGAAGGTTTGACATTTGTCAAACTTTCAAATTAACACTGGAAATAAGGTTAAATAGTAGTAATTATAAAAAAAAACTATGTAATACTACTTCGAGCTCTGGAAAACTGTATTTTCTCCCCGTTTGGGCCATATACGGCTCTTACAAGGCCTGCTTTAGGCCAATCAGACTGAAAGTTTGACGTTTGGTGTAACTTCCCGATTAATACTATTAATTAGTAGAAATTGTATATAGAAACTATGTAATACCACTATCAGCTTTTAAAAACTATGTTTTCCCGCAGTTTGGGCCCTATTGGCACATATATGGCCGAATTCAGGCAAATTAATCGAGATTAAAAGTGTGACTTTTAGTCAAAATTTCAAATTAAGAATAGAAAACAAGTTTAATTAGAAGTAGTTATACATAGAAACTTATTGAAACTACTCCCGTCTCTTGAAAGCCATCTTTTCTCCCTTTGGGCACTATTCGGTCCTATAAGGCCTAGTTCAGGCCAATTGGGGCTGAAAGTTTGACTGTGGTCAAAGTCCAAATTAAGAATAGAAACCAGTTTAATTAGTAGTAGTTATACATAGAAACTATGTAACACTACTCCTGGCTCTTGAAAATTATTTTTTCTCCCTGATTAGGCCATATATGGCTCATATAAGGCCTGCTTTAGACCAATTGAGGCTGGAAAGTTTGAGTATCACTTACCAATTTAGACTAGAAATAAGTTTAATTACTAGTAATTATACATAAAAACTATGTAATACTACTCTCGGCTGTTGAAATTTCATTCTTTCCCGTTTAGGTCCTATTCGGCTCTTATAAAGACTAGTTCAGATAAATCGGGGCTGAAAGTTTGACTTTTAGTTAAACTACCCCATTAACACTAGAAATAAGGTTAATTAGTAGTAATCATATATAAAAACTATGTAATACCTTTCACAGCACTCGAAAATAATATTTTCCTCTCATTTGGTCCCAATTCTTCTCTTATAAGGCTTAGTTCAAGTCAATCAGGGCTGAAAGTTTGACTTTTAGTTAAACTTTCCCATTAACACTAGAAATAAGGTTAATTAGTAGTAATGATACATAAAAACTGTGTAATACCTTTCACAGCCCTAAAAAACTATGTTTTTCCTCTCGTTTGGTCCTAATTCTGTTCTCATAAGGCCTAGTTCAAGCCAATCAGGGCTGAAAGTTTGAATTTTAGTTAGACTTACAAATTAACACTAGCAATAAGGTATTTTTCACAGAGACTATTCAATACAATTCACAGCCCTTAAAAACCAAGTTTTCCTCCCGTTTTATCTAGATTCGGCTCTATAAGGCCTAGTTCAGGCCAATCGGGGGCTAAAAGTTTCACTCTTGGTCAAACTTTCAAATTAAGGAATGGAACAAGTTTAATTCATAGTAATTATCTATAAAAACTATGCAATACCAATATCGGCTCTAGAAAACCTCATTTTCTCCACGTTTGGACCCTTTCGGCTCTTATATAATGCGTAGTTCAGGCCAATCAGGACTGAAATTTTGACTTTTGGCAAAACATTCAAATTAAGAATAGAAACAAGTTTAATTAATATCAGTTATACATATAAATTATGTGATACTACTCTCGACATTTGAAAGACATGTTTTCTCCCCGTTTGGGCCCTATTCGACTTTTATAAGGCCTAATTCAGGCCAATGAAATTGAAAGTTAGACTTTTGGTCAAAGTTTCATATTAAGACTTGGACAGGTAATTATAACTAAAAACTATGTAATACTACTCCCAGCTCATGAAAACCTCTTATTCTCCCTGTTTGGGCGATAATCGGCTCTTATAAGGCATAATTCAAGCCAAAAAGGGCTAAAAGTTTGACTTTTAGTCAAGCTTTCAAATTGGAATAGATACAAGTTTAATTAGAAGTAATTATATATAAAAAATATGTAATACTATACTCCGATCTTGAAAAAATACGTTTTCTTCACGTTTGGATCCTATTCGGCTCTTTAAAGGCTAGTTCAGGTCAATCGGGGCTAAAACTTTGACTTTTGGTTAAACTTTCAATTAACACTAGAAATAAGATTAATTGTAGTAATTTCATATTGAAACAATATAATACAATCACTGCTCTTGAAAACCTTATTTTCGACCTGTTGGGCCCTATTTAGTGCTTATAATTTCTAGTTCAGGTCAATCGAGGCTGAAGGTTTGACTTTTAGTCAAACTTTTCCATTAAGGATAGAAACAAGTTTAATTAGTAGTAATTATATATAAAAATTATGTGATACTACTCTCGGCTCTTGAAAACAATGTTTTCTCCCCATTTAGCCCCTATTTAGTTCTTATAATGCCTAGTTATGGCCAATAAGGGCTGAAGGTTTGACTTTTGTTCAAACTTCCAAATTAACACTAGAAACAAGGTTAATTAGTTGTAATTGTACATAGAATCTATGCAATACCATTCACGGCCCTTGTTAACCATGTTTTCCACTCGTTTGGTCCCGATTCAGCTCTAATAAGGCCTAGTTCAGGCCAATCGGGGCTAAAAGGTTGACTCTTAGTCATACTTCCAAATTAAGAAGAGAAACAAGTTTAATGTATAATAGTTATACATAAAAACTATGTAATATAACTCCTAGCTCTATAAAACCTCATTTTCTCCACGTTTTGGCCCCTTTCGGCTCTTATAAGGCTCAGTTCAAGTCAATCGAAGCTGAAATTTTGGCTTTTGATCAAACTACAAATTAAGAATATAAACCAGTTTAATTAGTTGTAGTTAAACATAGAAACAATATGATACTACTCTCGTCTCTTTAAAACTATGTTTTCTCCCTGTTTTGGCCCTATTCGGCTCTTATATAGCTTGGTTTAGGTCAATCGGGGTTGAAAGTTTGAATTTTGGTGAAACAACCCAATTAAGACTAAAAACAAGTTTAATTAATAGTAATTATATATAAAAAATATGTAATACTACTCTCAACTCTTGAAAACCTTATTTTCTCCCCGTTTAGGTCCTATTTGGCTCTTATAAGGCCTAGTTCAAGCCAATCGGGGCTAAAAATTTGAAATTTGGTCAATCTTCCTAATAAACATTAGAAACATGATTAATGAGTAGTATTGTACATAGAAATTATGTAACACCATTGAAGGCCCTTGAAAACTATGTTTTTCTCTCCTTTGGTCCCTATTCGGCTCTTATAAGGCCTTGTTCTGGCCAATCAGGGCTGAAAGTTTACTTTTAGTAAACTTTCAAATTAAGAATAGAAACAAGTTTAATTTATAGTAGTTATATGTAAAAGCTATGTAATACTACTTTCGGCTCTTGAAAACCTCATTTTCTCCTTTTTTAGGCCCTATTGGCTCTTATAAGGCCTAATTTCAGGCAAATCGATGCTGAAAGTTTAAATTATGGTTAAATCTCCACTTAACAATAGAAACAGGGTTAATTAGTAGTAATTGCATATAGAAACTATGTTATACCAATCACGGCTATTGAAAACCATGTTTACCCTCATTTGGGCCCTACTTAGCTTTTTTAAGGCCTACTTCAGGCCAATAAGGGTTGAAGATTTGACTTTTGGTCAAACTTCTTAATTAAGACTAGAAACAAGTTATTTAGAAGTAATTATATATCAAAATCAGTGATACTACTCTATGCTCTTGAAAACTATGTTTTCTTCCCATTTGGGCTCTATTTGGCTCTTATAATGCCAGCTCAGGCCAATTGGATTGAAAGTTTGACTTTTGGTCAAACTTCTAGATTAAGAATAGAAACAGGTATTTTCTCCCTGTTTAGGCCCTATTCGGCTCTTATAAAGCCTAATTTAGGCCAATCAGAGCTGAAGTTCAATTTTTGGTCAAACTTCCAGATTAACACTAGAAATAAGGTTAATTAATAGTAATTGTACATAGATACTGTGTAATACCATTCACGGCCCTTGAAAACCATGTTTTCTTCTCGTTTGATCCTGATTTGGTTCATTTAAGGCCTAGTTCAGGCCAATCGGGGCTAAAAGTTTAACTTTTGGTCAAATTTCCAAATTAAAAGAGAAACAAGTTTAATTTATATTAGCAATTGTACATAAAAATTATGTAATACTACTACTGGCTCTATAAAACGTCGTTTTCTCCGCGTTTGGGCACTTTTTCGGCTCTTATTAGGCCTAGTTCAGGCCAATCAATTGAGGCTGAAATTTTGACTTTTGGTAAAACTTTTAAATTAAGAATAGAAATAAGTTTAATTAATAGTAGTTATACATATAAGCTATGTGATACTACTCCCGGCATTTGAAAACCATATTTTCTCCCCGTTTGGGGTCCTATTCGGCTCTTAAAAGGCCTCGTTCAGGCCAATCGAGGCTGAAAGTTTGACTTTTGGTCAACTTCTATATTAAGACTAGAAACAAGTAATTATAACTAAAAATTATGTAATACTACTCCTCAGCTCATAAAAACTTTATTTCTCCCCGTTTGGGCCAAATCAACTCTCATAAGGCCTAGTTCAGGCCAATAAGGGCTGCAAGTTTGACTTTTGGTCAAGCTTTCTAATCAAGAATAGAAACAAGTTTCATTAGAAGTAATTTTACATAAAAACTACGTAATACAATACTCTACTCTTGAAAAATGCATTTTCTTCCCGTTTAGATCCTATTCGGCCCTTTAAAGGTTAGTCAGGCCAATCGAAGCTAAAATTTTGACTTTTGTTCAAACTTCCAATTAATACTAGAAACAAAGTTAATTGGGAAGAATTTCATATTGAAACTATGTAATACAACTTATGGTTCTTGAAAACCTTGTTTTCTACCTGTTTGGGCCTTATTCGGCTCTTATAATTCCTTGTTCAGGCTAATTGAGGCTGATGGTTTGACTTTTAATCAAACTTCCCAATTAAGAATATAAATAAGTTTAATTAGTAAAAATTATACATAGAATTATGCCATACTACTCACGGCTCTTGAAAACCATGTTTTCTCTCTGTTGTTTGGGCCTATTCGGCTCTTAAAATGCCTAGTTCAGGTGAATCAAGGCTGAAAATTTGACTTTTAGTTAAACTTCTAGATTAAAAATAGAAACAAGTTTTATAGTTGTAATTGTACATAGAAATAATGTAATATCATTCATGGCCTTTGAAAATAATGTTTTCCTCTCGTTTGGTCCCAATTCAGCTCTTTATAAGACCTATTTCGGCCAATCGGGGTTGAAAGTTTGACTTTTAATCAAACTTCCAAATAAGAGTAGAAACAAGTTGAATTTATAGTATTTATATATAAAAATTATGTAATCCTACTCTCGGCTCTTGAAAACTTCATTTTCTTCCTATTTGGGCCCTATTCGACTCTTATAAGACCCAGTTCATACTAAGTAAGGCTGAAAGTTTGACTTTTGGTAAAATTCCCAATTAAGAGTAGAAACAAGTTTAATTAATAGTTATTATACAAAAATATGTGATAGTCCTCTCGGCTCTTGAAAATCTCATTTTCTCTCCGTTTTGTGTCCTATTAGCTCTAATAAGGCCCAGCTTAAGCCAATCGGGGCTAAAAGTTTGACTTCTAATTAAACTTCTCAATTAACACTAGAAATAAGGTTAATTAGTAGTAATTAGACAAAGAAACTATGTAATACCATTCACGATCCTTGAAAACCATATTTTCCTCTCATTTGTTCCATATACAGCTCTTATGAGGCCTAGCTCAAGCCAATCAGGCAAAAAATTTGACTTCTGGTAAAACTTTCAAATTAAGAATAGAAACAAGTTTAATTAGTAGTAGTTATACATAGAAACTATGTGATACTACTCCCAAGTATTGAAATCTATGTTTTCTTCCCGTTTGGACCCTATTCTGCTCTAATAAGGCCTAGTTCAGGCCAATCGGGGCTGAAAGTTTGACTTTTAGTCAAACTTTCAAATTAAGACTAGAAACAAGTGTAATTAGTTGTAATTATACCTAAAAACTATGTAATACTACTCCTGACTCTTGAAAACCCTCTTTTCTCTCTATTTGGACCCTAATCGGTTCTTATAAGGCCTAGTCCGAGAAAATCGGGGCTGAAAGTTTGACTTTGAATCAAACTTTTCAATTAACACTAGAAACAAGATTAATTAATAGTAATTATACATAGAAACTATGTAAGACCACACTCAGCTCTTGAAAACCATGTTTTCCTCCCGTTTGGGCCCTATTTTGCTTTTAGAAGGCCTAATTCCGGCTAATAAGGGCAGAAAGTTTGACTTTTGATCAAACTTTCTAATTATGACAAGAAACAAGTTTAATTAGAAGTAATTACATATAAAAACTATATAATACTACACTCTGTGCTTGAAAAATGCATTTTCTTCCCGTTTAGACCTTATTCGTCTCTTATAAGAGGCCTACCTCAGGCCAATCGGAGCTAAAAGTTTAACGGTTGGTCTAACTTCAAATTAACACTAGAAAAAGGGTTAATTAGTAGTAATTGCATATTGAAACTATGTAATACAACTCATGGCTCATAAAAACATACTTTTGCCTGTTTGGACCCTATTCGACTCTTAAAATGCGTAGTTCAGGTCAATCAGGGCTGAGGGTTTGACGTTTGGTCAAACTTCACCTTATTGAATAAAAATAATCTTAATTAGTAGTAATTATATAATAAAAATTATGTGCCAGCTCTTGAAAATGATGCTTCTGAAATCAACTAGAGGGGGGTGAATAGGTGACTAGCTAATCTAATGGTGAATTAATACGGAATTAAAACTATTTATGTGAACTAAAATTTCTTTAGCTAAACACACCAAGTATAACACAAGAGTGTAGCCGGATTCCCCTGAAGGGCTCTGGACTAACTCCTCAAGATTCCTCTAGATAAGAGTTGAGGTGTCGCTTTGGCTCTCTTTGTTGAATACAAGTGTGAGCAAACAATCCCCAAGTATATAACAATAAGTGCACAAGATATATCAAGCATATAAAGATAAAGACAATATAAGCATGCAAGATATAAAGACAAGTGAGAGATAGAGAGCAATCACAAACACGGGAGAATTGTTTCGAGCTTCGAGCACACTTTCTCTACGTCCCCGCCTTCAACACTATAAAGGATTTTCACTAAAATTGATCCCACCGGATCACTCGATGCCGCAACACCTACAAGGAGTTCACACTAGAACTTTGGACTCATTAGTCCCCTCACTTGCTCCCGTAAGAACAAACACACCGCAAGCACACTAGCTTGCCGAGGTCGCACCTCTACACCGAGTTCACAGTAGAACTCGAAACAACACGAACCCGCAAATCCGCCTCCTCAAATACAAAGTAGAACTCTTGGTGATCTAAATACTTGATCACCTAAAAACAACTCTCGCAACAACTCTCCTATAGGATAGATTTAGTAATGGAAATCTCAAGTATGTGTGAGAAAAACTAAGATTGAAATTGTGGTGAAAAACTCAAGAATTAACTTTGAAAAGCCTCTTGATAAACTCTCTTTTGATTTGGAAATTTTGGCTCTAAAACATGTGGATATAATCACTGATATAGACAGGAAAAACTAACCCAAAAACTCTCTTGAAATCTTATCTAAAACAGT
Source organism: Agave tequilana (assembly GCA_038442645.1). Classification (NCBI taxonomy): domain Eukaryota; kingdom Viridiplantae; phylum Streptophyta; class Magnoliopsida; order Asparagales; family Asparagaceae; genus Agave; species Agave tequilana. Next base: position 38,073 of record JAVJIF010005852.1, on the reverse strand, counting down.
CCAAGGGATCCCCATTTTATAGGCCAAGAAAAACTAGCCGTTGGGGGTCCAATAAGCAGTCCAGACTGCTGTCGGTCGACCGCCAACGGTCATATCTTCGACCGTTGGGGACGTTGGTCGACCGGCCCTCGACCGAGCCCTGGATACAGAGAACAGAGCTCTCTACCGGTCGACCACCCGGTAGATCGGGACCATTTCCAGAGAGCAGAAGTTCTCGGCGGTCTACCGGGTCGGTCGACCGCCCTCCAGCCAAACTAGGCATGCACGTTTGTGCACGTCGGTCGACCTCCTCGGTCAACCGACTCCTCACTCGGTCGACCGTGCATCGACCAGCAGAAGCCTAAAATAGTCTTTTTAGGAATTAAAAACTTAGTATTTTTCCTTCAATAAAATCCCATAAAATCTCTAAAAATCTACAAAAATAAGTTCAGTATAATACTTTGATATACAAACATGTTTGAGTAAAAATCAAAACATGTGACAAACATTTTGAACTATTTTTGTAACTTAGAAATTTTGGCATAAAATAAAAACCGTATTTTTCCAAATAAATTTTTGCAAAACTTCTCCAAATACAAAAACAAGATATTTTAAACACTTTTATAAAGCATAGAGTGTATGGATATAATCCACTATACATATATAATGAAATATCTATATTTTGACAATAATCACTAAAATGGTTATGGTTAAAGACATGTATACTTTGAATACCAAAAACTAAACCGGTATTTTTCCAAATAAAAATCCTTTTATGACAAGACAAATAAATCCTGAGTATGTGTGTATATGATACTTGAGCAATCCACCAACTATTATATCCTTTACATTTTATCTAAAAACAAAATCTTAACAAAACAAACCTAGACACAAGTCTTCTCTTGAAGTCTTCACTTGAAGTCTTCACTTGAAGTCTTCTCCTTCTTCTTGACTTGGTCCGAACCATGATCCAATGAGCTAGACTCCTCTTGGGTACTTAATGTGGTCTTGATGCATAAGCTCTTGAATCAACACGTGCTAGCTCCAAAACTTGACTTGAAATTCTTTGATGAAGCTAAACACCTACTAAGATCTTGATCATAAAACTGAGACTAATTAAACACAAGATCATTAGTAATATAACTATATGAGTTAATCATCATCAAAACTAGAGTGATGGGCCTTTGGGCCAACAACTTCCTCCCCGTTTGGGCCCTAATCGGCTCTTATATTACCTAGTTCAGGCCAATCGGGGTTGAAAGTTTGAATTTAAATTAAACTTCTAAATTAAGATTAGAAACAAGTTTAATTAGTAATAATTGTTCATGAAAATTATGTAATACCAGTCATGGCCCTTGAAAATCATGTTTTCCCCTCACTTGATCCCTATTCGATAATAAGGCCTAGTTCATGCCAATCAGGGCTGAAAGTTTGAATTTTGGTCAACTTTTCAAATTAAGAATAGAAACAAATAAATTTATAGTAGTTATACATAAAAACTATATAATACTACTCCCGGCTTTTGAAAACCTCGTTTTCTCCATATTTGGGCCCTATCAGCTCTTATAAGGCCTTGTTCAGGCCAAGTTAAGCTGAAGGTTTGACTTTTAGTAAAACTTCCTAATTAAGATAAGAAACAAGTTTATTTAATTAGTAATAATACATAAAAATTATGCAATACTACTCTCAGCTCTTGAAAACCTTGTTTTCTCCCTGATTGGGTCCTATTTGGCTCTTAAAAGCCCTAGTTAAGGCCAATTGAGGATGGAAGTTTGACTTTTTGCTAAACTTTCCAATTAACACTAAACAAGATTAATTAGTAGTAACTGTACATAGAAACTATGTAATACCGTTCATGGCCCTTGAAAACCATATTTTCCTCTTGTTTGATCCCTAATCGGTCGGGGCTGAAAGTTTGATTTTTGATATAACTTTCAAATTAAGAATATAAATAAAATTTAATTAGCAGTACTTATACATAAAAACTATGTGAAACTTCTCCCGGCTCTTAAAGCTATATTTTGGCCTAATTTGGCTCTTTATAATGCCTAGTTCAAGTTAATCAGGGCTGAGTTTTAAGTTTTGGTCAAACCTCTCAATTAAGAATAGAAACAAGTTTAATTAGTCATAATTATACATAAAAACTATATGATACTATTCCTGGCATTTGAAAACCATATTTTTCTCCTGTTTGGGCCCTATTCGGCTCTTATAAGGCCTAATTCAGGACAATTGAAGCTGAAAGTTTTATTTTTGTTCAAACTTTTAGATTAAGACTAAAATCATGTTTAATTAGTTAGTAATTGTGCATAGAAACTATGTACCATAACTCCTAGCTCTTTTAAAGCCTCGTTTTCTCCCCGATTAAGCCATATTTGGCTCTTATAAGGCCTAATTCAGGTCAATCGGGGTTGAAAGTTTGACTTTTGATTAAACCGTCTAATTAATACTAGAAACAAGTTAAATAATAGCAGCAATTATACATAAAAACTATGTAATACTTCTCCCGGCTCTCGAAACCACATTTTTCTCCCTATTTGGGCTCTATTCTATTTTTATAGGGCCTAGTTCAGACCAATCAGGGTTGAAACTTTGACTTTTGGTCAAACCTTCCAATTACTACTAAAAATTACCAGTAATTAGACATTAAAACTATGTATACCACTCTTAGCTCTTGAAAACTATATTTTCCCCCGGTTTGGGCCTTATTTAGACTTACATGGCTAAGTTTAAGCCAATCAATCGGGGTTGAAAGTTTGACTTTTGGTCAAACTTCCAGATTAAGACTAAAAACAAGTTTAATTAGTAGTAATTGTATGTAGAAACTATGTAATACCATTCACGGCCTTGAAAATCATGTTTTCCTCACGTTTGGTCCCAATTCGGCTCTTATAAGGCCTAACTCAGGCCAATCGGGGCTGAAATTTTGACTTTTGATCAAACTTTCCAATTAGCGCTAGAAAGAAGGTTAATTGTAGTCATTATTTATAATAACTATGTAATACCACTCTCACCTCTTGAAACCTATGTTTTCCTCTCGTTTGGGCCCTATTCAGCTTATATAAGGCTTAGTTCAGCCCAATAAAGGCTGAATATTTGACTTTTTATCAAACTTCCTAATTAAGATAGAAACAAGTTTAATTAGTAGTAATTATATATAAAAATTATGTAATACTACTTGCGTCTCTTGCAAATTGCATTTTCTTCCTGTTTGGGCCATTTTCGGCTCTTATAAGACCTAGTTCAGATCAATCAGGGTTAAAAGTTTAATTTAAGGTCAAACTTTCAAATTAACACTAGAAATAAGGTTAATTAACAGTAATTGTATATAGAAACTATGTAATACCATTCTTGGCCCTTGAAAACCATGGTTTCCCTTCCATTTGGTCCCTTTTCAGCTCTTATAACGCCTAGTCCAAGCTAACCGGGGCTGAAAGTTTGATTAATAGTAATTATATATAAAACTATGTAATATATACTTGCCTCTCTTGCAAATTGCATTTTCTCCCCCATTTGGACCCGATTCAGCTCTTATAAGGCCTAGTTCAGGCCAATCGGGGTTGCAAGTTTAACTCATGCTCAAACTTTCCAATTAACACTAGAAACAAGATTAATTGCAGTAATTGTACTAAAAACTATGTAATACCATTCATGGCCCTTGAGAACCATACTTTCCTTCCATTTCTTTTTCGGCTCTTATAAAGGCCAACCCGGGCTGAAAGTTGACTTTTGGTAAAACTTTCAAATTAAGAATAGAAACAAGCTTAATTAGCTGTTGTTATATATAGAAACTATGTGATACTACTCCTGGCTCTTGAAAGCCATGCTTTCTCCCTGTTTGGACCCTATTCTGCTCTTATAAGGCCTAGTTCAGGCCAACCGGTGCTGAAAATTTGATTTTTGATCAAACTTCCTAATTAAGACTAGAAACATGTTTAATTAGTAGTATTTATACCTAAAAACTATATAATACTACTCATGGCTCTTGAAAACCTCATTTTCTCGCTATTTGGGCCCTAATCGGCTCTTTAAGGCCTATTCCAGGACAATCGGGGTTGAAATTTTGACTTTAGATCAAACTTTTTAATTAACACTAGAAACAAGATTAATTAGTAGTAATTGTACATAGAAACTATGTAATACAACTCCTGACTCTTCAAAGTAACTTTTTCTCCCTATTTAGGCCATATCGGCTCCTATAAAGCCTAATTCAGGCCTAAAAGTTTGACTTTTGATCAAACTTCCCAACTAAGACTAGAAACAAGTTTAAATAATAGTAATTACAAATAAAAAATTTGTAATACTACTCGCGGCTCTTGAAACGACATTTTCTCCCTATTTGGGCCCTATTAACACTAGAAACATGATTAATTAGCAGTAATTATATATATGTAAACAATGTAATATCACTCTCAGCTCTTGAAAACCATGTTTTCCTCCAGTTTGGGCCCTATTTGGCACTTATAAGGTCGAGTTCAGACCAATCGGAGCTGAAAGTTTGACTTTTGGTTAAAACTTTCAAATTAAGAATCGAAACAAATTTAATTAGTATTAGTTTATATATAGAAACTATGTGAAACTACTCCCGGCTCTTGAAGCCATGTTTTCTCTTCGTTTGGGCACCATTCGACTTTTATAAGACCTAGTTCAGACTAATCGTCAAACTTTCTAATTAAGATTAGAAACAAGTTTAATTAGTAGTACTTATACCCAAAACTATGTAATACAACTCTCGATTCTTGAAAACCTAGTTTTCTCCCCATTTGGGCCCTAATCGACTCTTACAAGGCCTAGTTTAAGAAAATTAGGGTTTGAATGTTTAACTTTTGATCAAACTTTAAAAATAACACCAAAAACAGGGTTAATTAGTAGTAATTGCACGTAGAAACTATGTAATACAACTCTCAGCTCTTGAAAACCATTATTTGGGCCCTATTCGATGCTTATATGGCCTAATTCTGACCAATAAGGGCTGAAGGTTAGACTTTTAATTAAACTTCCTAATTAAGACTAGAAACAAGTTTAATTAGAAGTAATTATACATAAAAACTATGTAATACTACACTGGGCTCTTGAAAATACATTTTCTTCCCTTTTAGACCTTTTTTGGCTCTTATAAGGCCTAACCAAGCCAATCGGGGCTGAAAGTCTGACTTTTGATCAAATTTTAAATTAAGAATAGAAATAAGTTTAATTAGTAGTAGCTATACATAGAAACTACGTGATATTACTCCCAATTCTTGAAAACAACATTTTCTCCCTATTTGGGCCCTAATTCGGCTCTTATAAGGCCAAATTCAGGGGGCTGAAAATTTGACTAAACTTAAACTTTCAGATTAAGACTAGAAATAAGTTTAATTAGTAGTAATTGTATATAAAAACTATGTAATACTACCCCTGACTTTTGAAAACCGTATTTTATCTTCGTTTAGACCCTATTCGACTCTTATAAGACCAAGTTCATACCAATCGGGGCTGAAAGTTTGACATTTTGGTCAAACTTCCTAGTTAAAATTAGAAACAAGTTTAATTAGTCGTAATTCAAATTTGAAACTAAATAATTCTACTCCCGACCTTGAAAATCATGTTTTTTCCCTGTTTGGAACCTATTCGGCTCATATAAGGCTTAGTTCAAGTCAATCGGGGCTGAAAGTTTGACTTTTATCAAACTATGAATTAAGACCAATAACAAGTTAATTATACATAAAAAACTATATTACTCCCGACTCTTGAAATTCACGTTTTATATCTGTTTGGGCCCTATCAACTCTTATAAGGTATTTCAAGCTAATTGGGGGCAGAAAGTTTGCTTTTTGATCAGACTTCTCAATTAAAACTAGAAACAAGTTTAACTAATAGTAAATCAATATAAAAACTATGTAATACCACTCAAGGTTCTTGAAAACCATGTTTTCTTTCTATTTTGGCCGATTCAGTTTTTATAAGCTGTTGTTAACACCAATCACTGAAAGTTTGACTTTTGGTCCAACTTTCGGATAAAGAGTAGAAATCAGTTTAATAAGTATTAATTGAATATACTATGTAATACTGCTACCAGCTCTTAAAAACTATATTTTCTCCCCGTTTGGGTCTTATTCGGCTCCAAAGTTCAGGCCAATCGGGACTAAATATTTGACAAGATTAAGATTAGAAACAAGGTTATTTATATTAATTGTGCATAGAAACTATGTAATACTACTCTAGGCTCCTGAAAACCACATTTTCTCCTCATTTGAAACCAATTCAACTTTTATAAGGCCTAGTTTAGACTGATCGGGGCTGAAAGTATGAGTTCTGGTTAAACTTCACAATTAATGTTAGAAACAAGTTTAATTTGTAGTAGTTCTATAAGAAACTATATAATACTACTCCTAGCTTTTAAAAACCAAGTATTCTCCCTATTTGTTCAGCTCTTTTAAGGTCTAATTAAGGCCAATAGGGGCTGAAAATTTAGCTTTTGGTCAAACTTCCAGATTAAGACTTGAAACAAGTTTAATTAGTAGTAATTATAAATAGAAACTGCGTGATACTATACCTGGCTCTATAAAAATCATGATTTCTCCCCATTTGAGTCGGTTCTTATAAAGCTGAGTTCAGGACAGTCAAGGCTGAAAGTTTAAGTTATAATCAAACTTTCCAATTAAGTCTAAAAATAAGTTTAATTAGTAATAATTATACATAAAAACTATGTAGTTCTATTCTCGGCTCTAGAAAACCTCGGTTTCTCTGTTTGGGCGCTATTCGACCCTTATAATGCTTAGTTGAGGTCAATCGGGGGCTGAAAGTTTGACTTTTGGTCTAACTTCCGGATTAAAACTAGAAACAAGTTTAATTAGTGGTAATTATACATAGAAATTATGTAATACTGATGTCGGCTCTTGAAAACAGCATTTTCTCCTTGTTTCGGCCCTATTCGGCCCTTATAAGGCCTAATTTAGGCCAGTCAAGGCTGACTTAAGATTAAGATTAGAAACAAGTTTAATTTGTATTAATGATGCATAGAAACTGGCTCTTGAAAACCATATTTTCTCCTTATTTAGGCCCTATTCGGCTTTTATAAGGCCTAGTTCAGGCCGATCGGACTGAAAGTTTGACTTTTTGTTAAACTTCTCAATTAAGATTAGAATCAAGTTTAGTTAGTAGTAATTCTACATAGAAACTACATAACACTACTCCTGGCTATTGAAAACCATATTCTCTCCCTGTCTGTTGGGCTATTTTAAGCCCTAGTTCATGTTAATCGGGGCTAAAAGTTTGACTTTTGGTCTTTCTTTCAGATTCAGATAAAAACAAGTTTAATTAGTAGTAATTATATATAGAAATTATGTGATACTATTCCCGACTCTATAAAAAACCATGTTTTCACCCTGTTTGGGCCCTACTCGGTTCTTATAAAGTCGAGTTTAGGATAATCGGTGCTGAAAGTTTGAGTTCTGATCAAACTTCCTAATTAAGATTAGAAACAAGTGTAAATAGTAGTAATTTTTAAAAATACTATATAATTCTACTCTCGTCTCTTGAAAACCTCAGTTTCTATCCGTTTGGGCCCTTTTTGGCTCCTATAAGGTCATGTGAGGCCAATCAGGGCTGAAAATTTGACTTTTAATCAAACTTTCCAATTAAGACTAGAGTCAAGTTTAATTAGTAGTAATTCCATATAGAAATAATATAATAGTGCTGTAGATTCTTGAAAACCATATTTTCTCCTAGTTTGGGCCCTAATTGGCTCTTATCTCAAGCCTAGTCCAGGTCAATCGGGTCAAAATAATTGATTTTCGGTCAAACTTTCAGAGTAAGACTAGGAACAAGTTTAAGTTATAGTAATTTACATAGAAACTATATAACACTACTCTCCGCTTGTCAAGATCATGTTTTCTTCCCGTTTGGGCCCCATTCGACTCTTATAAGGCCGAGTTGATACCAATCGGAACTGAAAGTTTGACTTTTAGTCAGACTTCTAGATAAAGACTAAAATAAGTTTCATTAGCAGTAATTATACATAGAAATTATATAATACTACTCTAGGCTCTTGAAAATCACGTTTTCTCCCCATTTGGGCCCTAATCGACTCTTATAAGGCCTAGTTTAAGAAAATTAGAGTTTGAATGTTTGATTTTTGGTCAAACTTCCAAATTAGTAATTGCACATAGAAACTATGTAATACGACTCTCAGCTCTTGAAAACCATCGCTTGGGCCCTATTCAACGCTTATAAGGCCTAGTTCCGATCAATAGGGGCTGAAGGTTTGGCTTTTAATTAAACTTCCTAATAGGACTAGAAACAAGTTTAATTAGAAGTAATTTTACATCAAAACTATGTAATGCTACACTGGGCTCTTGAAAATGCATTTTTCTTCCTGTTTAGACCTTGTTTGGCTCTTATAAGGCCTAATCAGGCAATCAGGGCTGAAAGTTCGATTTTGGTCAAATTTCAAATTAAGAAAAGAAATAAGTTTAATTAGTAGTAGTTATACATTGAAACTATGTGATATTACTCCCGGTTCTTGAAAACAACATTTTCTCCTCATTTGGGCCCTAATTCGGCTCTTATAAGGCCAAATTCAGGTCAATTAGGGCTAAAAGTTTGAGTAAACTTAAACTTTCAGATTATGACTAGAAATAAGTTTAATTAGTAGTAATTGTACATAAAAACTATGTAATACTACTCTTGACCTTTAAAAAAACGTGTTTTCTCTTCGTTTGGACCCTATTCGGCTCCTATAAGACCAAGTTTATACTAATCAAGGTTGAAAGTTTGACATTTTGGTCAAACTTTCCAGTTAAAATTAGAAATAAGTTTAATTAGTAGTAATTCAAATTAGAAACTAAATAATTCTAGTCCCGACCTTGAAAATCATGTTTTTCCCCTATTTGGAATTTATTCCGCTCATATAAGGCTTAGTTCAGGTCAATCGGGGCTGAAAGTTTGACTTTTACCAAACTATAAATTAAGACCAATAACAAGTTAATTATATATAAACTATATAATACTACTCTCGACTCTTGAAAACCACATTTTATATCCGTTTGGGCCCTATTCGGATCTTATAAGGTATTTTAAGCCAATTGGGAGCAGAAAGTTTGCTTTTTGATTAAACTTCTCAATTAAAACTAGAAACAAGTTTAACTAATAGTAAATCAATATAAAAACTATGTAATACCACTCAAGGTTCTTGAAAACCATGTTTTCTTTCTTTTTGGCTAATTCGACTCTTATAAGCCGTTTTTAATACCTATCACTGAAAGTTTGACTTTTGGTCTAACTTTCGGATAAAGAGTAGAAATAAGTTTAATTAGTAGTAATTAAATATACTATGTAATACTGTTGCCAGCTTTTAAAAATTATATTTTCTCCCCGTTTGGACCTTATTCGGCTCTTATAAGGCCAAGTTTAGGCCAATCGGGACTGAATGTTTGACTAAGATTAAGAATAGAAACAAGGTTATTTATATTAATTGTGCATAGCAACTATGTAATACTACTCTGGGCTCTTGAAAATCACATTTTCTCCTTGTTTGGAACCAATTCAACTTTTATATGGCATAGTTCAGAACGATCGGGTCTGAAAGTTTGAGTTCTAGGTAAACTTCACAATTAAGACTAGAAACAAGTTTAATTTGTAGTAGTTCTATATAGAAACTATATAATACTACTCCTGACTCTTGAAAACCATATTTTCTCCCTATTTGTTCAGCTCTTTTAAGGCCTAATTAAGGTCAATCGGGGCTGAAAGTGTGGCTTTTGGTCAAACTTCCAGATTAAGACTTGAAACAAGTTTAATTAGAAGTAACTATAAATTGAATCTACGTGATACTACACCTGGCTCTAATAAAACCATAATTTCTCCCTATTTGAGTCGGTCTTATAAAGCTGAGTTCAGGACAATCAAGGCTAAAAGTTTGAGTTATAATCAAATTTCCCAATTAAGTCTAAAAATATGTTTAATTAGTAGTAATTATACATAAAAACTATGTGGTTCTATTCTTGGCTCTTAAAAACCTCAAATTTTTCACGCTTGGGCGCTATTTGGCCCTTATAATGCTTAGTTGAGGTCAATCGGGGGGTGAAAGTTTGACTTTTGGTCTAACTTCCTGATTAAGACTATCGGCTCTTATAAGGCATAATTCAGGCCAATAAGGGCTGAAAGTTTGACTTTTAGTCAAGCTTTCAAATTAGAATAGAAACAAGTTTAATTAGATGTAATTACATATAAAAAAATGTAATACTATACTCCGCTCTTGAGAAAAGCATTTTCTTCACGTTTGGATCCTATTCGGCTCTTTAAAGGCTAGTTCAGGCCAATCGGTGCTAAAACTTTGACTTTGGTCAAACTTTCAATTAACACTAGAAATAAGGTTAATTGTAGTAATTGCATATTGAAACTAGATAATACAATCACTGCTCCTGATAACCTTGTTTTCCATCTGTTTGGGCCCTATTCAGCTCTTATAATTTTTAGTTCAGGCCAATCCGGGCTGAAGGTTTGACTTTTGGTCAAACTTTTCCATTAAGAATATAAACAAGTTAATTAGTAGTAATTATATATAAAAATTATGTGATACTACTCTCGGCTCTTGAAAACCATGTCTTCTCCCCGTTTAGGCCCTATTTGATTCTTATAATGCTTAGTTCAGGCCAATTAGGGTTGAAAATTTGACTTTTGGTCAAACTTCCAAATTAACACAGGCGAAGTTCAGGCCAATCGGGGCTGAAAGAGTCAAACTTCTAGATTAAGACTAGAAACTAGTTTCATTAGTCATAATTGTATATAGAAACTATGTAATACTACTCTCGGCTATTGAAAGCCACGTTTCTCCCCGTTTGAGCCCATCGACTCTTATAAAGCCGAGTTCAGGGTCATTAAAGCTAAAAGTTTAACTTTTGATCAAATTTCTTGATTAAGACTAGAAACAAGTTTAATTAGAAGTGATTATATATAAAAACTACGTAATTCAAATCTCGGCTCTTGAAAATCTTAGTTTCTCTCATTTTAACCCTATTTCGGCTCTTATAAGGCCTAGTTCAGGCCAATTGGGGTAGAAAGTTTGACTTTTTGTCAAACTTCTCAATTAACACTAAAAACATGGTTAATTAGAAGTAATTGTACATAGAAACTATGTAATATAACTAACGACACTTGAAAACCATGTTTTTCTCCCGTTTAGGTCCCATTCGGCTCTTATAAATGCCTAATTCAGGCTGAAACTTGAGTTAGTGAAACTTCCAAATTAAAAATAAAAACATGTTTAATTAGTAGTTGTACATAGAAACTATGTAATACTACTCTCGGCTCTTTAAAACCATGTTTTCTCCACATTTAGGCCCTATTGGTTCTTATAAGGCCAAGTTCAGGCCAAACGAGACTGAAAGTTTGAATTTTAATCAGACTACCCAATTAAGATTAAAAACAAGTTTAATTAGTATAAATTTTATATAAAAATTATGTAATACTATTTCTGACTTTTGAAAATCTTATTTTCTCCCGTTTGAACCCTAATCGGCTCTTATAAAGCAGTTCAGGCTAATAAGGAGCTGAAAATTCGACTTTAGTCAAACTTATCAATTAAGACTAGAAACAAGTTTAATTATTAGTAAATGTACATAGAAACCATGTAATACCACTCAAGGTGCTTGAAAATCATATTTTCCCCTATTTTGGTCATATTCGGCTCTTATAAGGTGTACTTTAAGCCAATTGGACTGAAGTTTGACTTTTGCTCAAAATTTTAGACAAAACTAGAAATAAGTTTAATTATACATAGAAATTATTATGTAACACAACTCCCGGCTCTTGAAAACCATGTTATCTCCCTATTTGGGCACAATTCAGTTCTTATAAGGCCTAATTCAGGTCAATCAGGGCTGCAAGTTAGACTAAACTCAAGCTATCAGATTACAGTAATAAATAAGTTTAATTAGTAGTAATTATACATAGAAACTACCTAATAGTAACCCAACACTTGAAATTCGGGTTTTCTCCTGGGCCCCATTCGGCTCTTATAAGGCCTTAGTTCAAGCCAATAGGGGCTGAAAGTTTGACTTTTGGTCAAACTTTCCAATTAACACTAGAAACAAGTTTAGTTAGTAATAATTATACAAAGAAACACAATATAATTCTACTCACGGTTCTTGAAAACCATGTTTTCTTCGTGTTTGGGCCCTATTTATGTATGTATGAACAGTGTATGAACAGTGATATATGAATGAACAGTAATTATGAATAGTAATTACGAACAGTAATTATGAACAGTAACTTTTGAACAGTAACTATGAATAGTAATTATGAACAGTAATTAGTAATAGTATGAATGCAGGACGATCGCTCATGAACAGGACTAGAAGCCGAATACTCTGTGAAGGGTTCTGAACTTCTTCCTCTAGATTCCTCTTGAAATGAGTTAGAGGTGCGCAATGCAACCCTGTTGTGAGAGCTTTTGATCGACATATTAATGAAATGCGAGATCTAATAACAGATATGAGGTAAAGATGGAATATTATTTTAAAAAGATGAATTACAGTGGGAGCGAGAGCTTACAAAGCTTGTGTTGAATTAATTATCTTGGAGACTGGATACAAGAAGAAGTAGGAATACAGCTTGAATTCTTTGAAAGGAGAAGAAGGGAGAGGAATCTGCCTTTGAGTCATCTTTGAGTCTTGTCGTCCTTTGTCGGAGAGGAATCTACCTTTGAGTCAGCTTTGAGTCTTGTCGTCCTTTGTCAGAAAGGAATCGGCCTTTGAGTCATCTTTGAGTCTTGTCGTCCTTTGTCGGAGAGGAATCTGCTTTTGAGTCAGCTTTGAGTCTTGTCTGGATTTGTCATTTTTTGGAGAGATTCCCCTGAGCTTGATTTGACGTTTGTTCTTGGAGTAAAAAAAAAAAGGCCCGGAAAGGAGAGAAACAAGTTTAATTAGAAGTGATTATATATAAAACTACGTAATTCAAATCTCGGCTCTTGAAAATCTTGGTTTCTCTCATTTTAACCCTATTTCGGCTCTTATAAGGCCTAGTTCAGGCCAATTGGGGTAGAAAGTTTAACTTTTTTGTCAAACTTCTCAATTAACACTAAAAACATGGTTAATTAGAAGTAATTGTACATAGAAACTATGTAATATAACTAACGACAATTGAAAACCATGTTTTTCTCCCGTTTAGGTCCCATTCGGCTCTTATAATGCCTAATTCAGGCTGAACCTTGAGTTAGTGAAACTTCCAAATTAAAAATAAAAAAATGTTTAATTAGTAGTTGTATATAGAAACTATGTAATACTACTCTCGGCTCTTTAAAACCACGTTTTCTCCACGTTTAGGCCCTATTGGTTCTTATAAGGCCAAGTTCAGGCCAAACGAGGCTGAAAGTTTAAATTTTAATCAGACTACCCAATTAAGATTAAAAACAAGTTTAATTAGTATAAATTTTATATAAAAATTATGTAATACTATTTCCGACTCTTGAAAATCTTATTTTCTCCCGTTTGAGCCCTAATCGGCTCTTATAAAGCAGTTCAGGCTAATAAGGAGCTGAAAATTCGACTTTAGTCAAACTTATCAATTAAGACTAGAAACAAGTTTAATTATTAGTAAATGTACATAGAAACCATGTAATACCACTCAAGGTGCTTGAAAATCATATTTTCCCCTATTTTGGCCATATTCGGCTCTTATAAGGTGTACTTTAAGCCAATTGGACTGAAGTTTGAGTTTTGCTCAAAATTTTAGACAAAACTAGAAATAAGTTTAATTATACATAGAAATTATTATGTAATACAACTCCCGGCTCTTGAAAACCATGTTATCTCCCTATTTGGCGCAATTCAGTTCTTATAAGGCCTAATTCAGGTCAATCAGGGCTGCAAGTTAGACTAAACTCAAGCTATCAGATTACAGTAATAAATAAGTTTAATTAGTAGTAATTATACATAGAAACTACGTAATAGTACCTCAACACTTGAAATTCGGATTTTCTCCTCGTTTGGGCCCCATTCGGCTCTTATAAGGCCTTAGTTCAAGCCAATAGGGGCTGAAAGTTTGACTTTTGGTCAAACTTTCCAATTAACACTAGAAACAAGTTTAGTTAGTAATAATTATACATATAAACACAATATAATTCTACTCACGATTCTTGAAAACCATGTTTTCTTCGTGTTTGGGCCCTATTTATGTATGTATGAACAGTGTATGAACAGTGATGTATGAATGAACAGTAATTATGTATAGTAATTATGAACAGTAATTATGAACAGTAACTTTTGAACAGTAACTATGAATAGTAATTATGAACAGTAATTAGTAATAGTATGAATGCAGGACGATCGCTCATGAACAGGATTAGAAGCCGAATACCCTGTGAAGGGTTCTGAACTTCTTCCTCTAGATTCCTCTTGAAATGAGTTAGAGGTGCGCAATGCAACCATGTTGTGAGAGCTTTTGGTCGACATATTAATGAAATGCGAGATCTAATAACAGATATGAGGTAAAGATGGAATATTATTTCAAAAAGATGAATTACAGTGGGAGCGAGAGCTTACAAAGCTTGTGTTGAATTAATTATCTTGGAGACTGGATACAAGAAGAAGTAGGAATACAACTTGAATTCTTTGAAAGGAGAAGAAGGGAGAGGAATCTGCCTTTGAGTCATCTTTGAGTCTTGTCGTCCTTTGTCGGAGAGGAATCTGCTTTTGAGTCAGCTTTGAGTCTTGTCGTCCTTTGTCGGAGAGGAATCTGCCTTTGAGTCATCTTTGAGTCTTGTCGTCCTTTGTCGGAGAGGAATCTGCTTTTGAGTCAGCTTTGAGTCTTGTCTGAATTTATCATTTTTTGGAGAGATTCTCCTGAGCTTGATTTGACGTTTGTTCTTGGAGTCAAAAAAAAAGGCCCGGAAAGGAGAGAACAAGTTTAATTAGAAGTGATTATATATAAAAACTACGTAATTCAAATCTCGGCTCTTGAAAATCTTGGTTTCTCTCATTTTAACCCTATTTCGGCTCTTATAAGGCCTAGTTCAGGCCAATTGGGGTAGAAAGTTTGACTTTTTGTCAAACTTCTCAATTAACACTAAAAACATGGTTAATTAGAAGTAATTGTACATAGAAACTATGTAATATAACTAACGACACTTGAAAACCATGTTTTTCCCCCGTTTAGGTCCTATTCGGCTCTTATAATGCCTAATTCAGGCTGAACCTTGAGTTAGTGAAACTTCCAAATTAAAAATAAAAAAATGTTTAATTAGTAGTGAAAAAACACCTAGAGGGGGGGTGAATAGGTGTAATTGCTAATCTTAAAATTTTAACACTCTAAATGCGGAACCTAAAAACAAGTGAGGCTCAACTTAGTACAATCCAACAAGTGTAGCCGAATTCCCCTTGCGAGGCTCTGGACTAAACTCCTCTTGATTCCCCTTGATATGGGTTGAGGCGCTATGTGAAGCTCTTGTTGGATGAGTACGGGATTGGCACACACAAGTATGAAATGGATGATATGAGAAATGATGCGAACACAATGATATATGGCAAGAATTACAAGCAAGCAAATAGTATCACAAGAGATTCAAACAATATCACAAGTATGCAATAGAAAGCAATAAGGAGCTATTGAAAAGTAAAGCAAGAATTAAACGCAAAGGCAATCGCAAACAAAGTGATTTGTTTCGAGGTTCGAGCCACCGCTCTACTCCCCGCCTTCACCTCCGTGAAGGGTTTCCACTATCCACCGAGGACGCCTTTACAATTTGGTCTACCGAAGACCGAGCACCGAGCTCCACCGAGTACAAAGGACCTCTACCGAAGAGGTTGCTCCACAAGGAAAGGATTACAAGAACAAAGTGATCACAACAAGATCACTACACTTTTTCTCAAACTCTTTTACAAACACTCTCACTTCAATTACAACTTCACTATAGAATGAGTATAGGATTTTTGGCTCTATGAAGTGTGGTGAGAAAAACTTCAGTTGTAGAGTGATATTAGTAATCAAACACAACTGAAAAACAAACTTTAAAAGAATTGGAATGAAGGCTTTAAACTCTTTTTTTTTCTCTTTTGAAAACAACACAAACTTGAGGATTTTTCTAAGTAATATGCAAGAGAGACTTCTCCTCTATTTATAGGGTTAGAAAATAGGTTAAAAACAATTTCTTTTGGTCTTATTTTCTCTGAAAAAGACCTGAAAATCGCTGAAAAGTCTGCCAAGAAATCAGATAAAAAACAGATTTCAGAATTGCACAAAAGAGGAAAGAGCCGTTGGGTTTTTGCAGGCTTGGCGGTCGACCGGTCCGGTCGACCGCCAGCCCAGCTGCAAAGAGCCGTTGGCTCTCGGTCGACCGGTCCGGTCGACCGTCCCAAAAGAGGAAACACAGTTTCCTTCTTCGGTCGACCGGTCCGGTCGACCGAAAAAACCTGTGAGCAATTTGCTCTCCGTCGGTCGACCGGTCCGGTCGACCGACAGACATGCACAAACAGTGCATGTCCAGACACATCGCCGGTCGACCGGGCCGGTCGGCCGGAGTTGCCTGAAACAGAAAACTGGGCTGGTTTTGAGTTAGAAAAATTTTGAGAAATATTTTAAAAATACATATAGCTAAGTATTATGCAGAAAATAGTTTATACACATGTTTTAAACAAGATTTTCAAGATATAAAGCTTTTGGTACATGTATATATAAACTAAGGCATAAAGCTTAGAAATAACCATTTTCAAAACATAGGAAATATATGAAACAAGTGTGTGTGCAAATCCTAGAGCCAAATTTCATATACTCAAACTTTAACATTCTATTTCTTACAATGTTTCTAAGGACTTCAAGATCTTCAATAGGCTTCTTCATATAATCTTCAACACTTGTTCCTTGAGCCCAATTGGAGTTAACTTGAGTCCAAATCCTTGTATTTGTGAGAGAAGACTTCTAAAATGAATAGAAATCTGAAACATACTTAAACAGCAAATGTTATTAGTACAAATAACTAATATGTTTTGTAATCATCAAAATACACTAATCATGGGTGATTGTAACCTTGGGCCAACAAGTAGTTGTACATAGAAACTATGTAATACTACTCTCGGCTCTTTAAAACCATGTTTTCTCCATGTTTAGGCCCTATTGGTTCTTATAAGGCCAAGTTCAGGCCAAACGAGGCTGAAAGTTTGAATTTTAATCAGACTACCCAATTAAGATTTAAAACAAGTTTAATTAGTATAAATTTTATATAAAAATTATGTAATACTATTTCCGACTCTTGAAAATCTTATTTTCTCCCGTTTGAGCCCTAATCGGCTCTTATAAAGCAGTTCAGGCTAATAAGGAGCTGAAAATTCGACTTTAGTCAAACTTATCAATTAAGACTAGAAACAAGTTTAATTATTAGTAAATGTACATAGAAACCATGTAATACCACTCAAGGTGCTTGAAAATCATATTTTCCCCTATTTTGGCCATATTCGGCTCTTATAAGGTGTACTTTAAGCCAATTGGACTGAAGTTTGACTTTTGCTCAAAATTTTAGACAAAACTAGAAATAAGTTTAATTATACATAGAAATTATTATGTAATACAACTCCGGCTCTTGAAAACCATGTTATCTCCCTATTTGGGCACAATTCAGTCCTTATAAGGCCTAATTCAGGTCAATCAGGGCTGCAAGTTAGACTAAACTCAAGCTATCAGATTACAGTAATAAATAAGTTTAATTAGTAGTAATTATATATAGAAACTACGTAATAGTACCCCAACACTTGAAATTCGGGTTTTCTCCTGGGCCCCATTCGGCTCTTATAAGGCCTTAGTTCAAGCCAATAGGGGCTGAAAGTTTGACTTTTGGTCAAACTTTTCAATTAACACTAGAAACAAGTTTAGTTAGTAATAATTATACATAGAAACACAATATAATTTTACTCACGGTTCTTGAAAACCATGTTTTCTTCGTGTTTGGGCCCTATTTGGCTCGTAGAAGACATAGTTAAGGTCAATCGGGGCTGAAAGTTTGACTTTTTGTCAAACTTTCAGATTAAGGCCAGAGAATAAGTTCAATTAGTAGTAATTATACATTAAAACTATGTGATATTGTTTTCAGCTCCATAAAAAGCATGTTCTCTCCCTAATGGGCCCTACTTGAATATTATAAAGCCGAGTTCAAGGACAATCGGGGCTTAAAGTTTGACTTTTGATCAAACATTCAAGTTAAGAGTAGAAACAAGTTTAATTAGTGATAATTATGCACGAAAACTATGTAATTCTACTTCTAACTCTTGAAAACCTATGTTTCTCCTCGTTTGGGCTCTATTCGAATCTATTAGGCCTAGTTCTGTTCAATCGCAGCTGAAAGTTTGTCTTTTGGTCAAACTTCTCGATTAGGACCAGAAAATAGTTTAATAGTAGTAATTCCATGTAGAAACTATATCATACTACTCTCAGCTCTTGAAAGCCGTGCTTTCTCCTCGTTTGGCCCTATTTAGCTCTAAAAAGGCCAAGTTCGGGTCAATCGGGGCTGAAAATTTGATTTCAGATCAAACTTTCTGATTAAGACGAGAAACAAGTTTGATTAGTAGTAATTGTATCTAGAAACTATGAAATACTACTACCGGCCCGTGAAAACTATATTTTATCTCCATTTGGGCCAAACTCGGCTCTTATAAGGCTGAGTTCATGCTAATCAGAACTGAAAGTTTGACTTTTGGTTAAACTTCCAGATAAAGACAAGAAACAACTTTGATTCGTTGTAATTATACATGAAAACGATATAATACTACTCCCGACTCTTGATATCGCATTTTCTCCGTGTGGGGCTTATTCGACTCTTATAAGACATTGTTCAGGTCAACCGGAGTTAAAAGTTTGAGTTTTAGTTAAACTTCTTAATTAATACTCGAAACAAGGTCAATTAGCAGTAATTATACATAGACACTATGTAATACCACTCTCAGCTCTTGAAAATAATTTTTTCTTCTAGTTTGGGTCCTACTTGGCTCTTATAAGGCCTAATTCAGGCCAATAAGGGCAGAAGGTCTGACTTTTGGTTTAACTTCTAAATTAAGTTTGGAAACAAGTTTAATTAGTAATAATTATATATAGAAACTATGTAATACAACTCTTGGCTCTTTAAAATCACGTTTTCTCCATGTTTAGGCCATATTCGGTTCTTATAAGACCTAGTTCAGGCCTATCGGGGCTGAAAGTTTAACTTTTGATCGAACTTTTAATTAAGACTAGAAATAGGTTTAATTAGTAGTAATCATATATTAAAAATTTGTAATACTACTCCCGCACTTGAAAACCACATTTTCTCCCTGTTTGGGCCTTATTCGCTCTTATAAGGCCTAGTTCAAGCCAGTAGAGGCTGAAAGTTTGACTTTATGTTAACCTTCTCAATTAACACTAGAAATAATGTTAATTAGTAGTAATTATATATAGAAACTATGGATACCACTCTCAGCTCTTGAAACCATATTTTACTTCAGTTTGGGCCCTATTTGGCACTTATACTGCATAATTCAAGCCAATCAAGGCTGAAAGTTTGACTTTTGGTCAAACTTTCAAATTAAGAATAGAACCAAGTTTAATTAATAGCCGTTATAAATAGAAACAATGTAATACCACTCCGGGCGCTTGAAAATCTTATTTTCTCCCGTTTGGGCCTTATTCGGCCCTTATAATGCCTAATTCTAGCCAATCGGGGCTGAAAGTTTGACCTTTAGTTAAACTTATCAATTAACAATAGAAACAAGATAAATTAGCAGCAAATATACATAGGAAATTTGTAATACCACTTTCAGCTCTTGAAAACCATATTTTTCTCCCGTTGGGCCCTATTTAGCTCTTATAAGGCCTAGTTCAGGCCAATCGGGGCTGAAAGTTTGACTTTTGATAAAACTTTCAAATTATGAATAGAAACAAGTCTAATAATTAGTAGTAATTATACATAAAACTATGTAACAATACTACCGGCTCTAGATAACCTTGTTTTCTCCCAATTGGGCCCATCCGGCTCTTATAAGGCCTAGTTCAGACCAAGCGGAGCTGAAATTTTAACTTTAAGTTAAACTTTCCAATTAACATTAGAAATAAGGTCAATTATTCATAATTGTACATTAAAAACTATGTAATACCACTCTCAGCTCTTGAAAATCATGCTTTCCTCTCGTTTAGGCCTTATCCGGCTCTTATTAAGCCAAGTTCCGGCCAATAAGGGTTGGAGATTTGATTTTTGGTTAAACTTTCTAATTAAGACTAGAAGCAAGTTTAACTAGTAGTTATTGTACTTAAAAACATTGTAATAATACAAACAGCATTTTCTTCCTACTGGGACCCCTTCGGCTCTTAAAAGGCCTAGTTCAGGCCAATCGGGACTGAAAGTTTCACGTTAGTCAAACTTCCCAATAAATACAAGAAATAAAGTTAATTAGTAGTGATTGTATATAGAAAATATGAAATACCATTGAAGGCCCTTTAAAACTATGTTTTCATCTCCTTTGGTTCCTATTCGGCTCTTATAAGGCCTAGTGCAGGCTAATCGGAGCTGAAACTTTAACTTTTGGTCAACTTATAAATTAAGAATAGAAACAAGTTTAATTTATAGTGGTTATATAAAAAAACTATGTAATACGACTCCCGGCTCTTGAAATCTTATTTTCTCCCCGTTTAGGCACTATTCGGCTCTTATAAGGCCTAGTTCAAGCCAATAAGGACTGAAAATTTGATAAACTTCCAATTAACAATAATAACAAAGTTAATTAGCAATAATTGTACACAGAAACTTGTAATACCACTCTCAGCTCTCGAGAACCTTGTTTTTCTCCAGTTTGGGTCGTATTTGGCTCTTATATGGCATAGTTCAGGCCAATCGGGGCTGAAATTTTGACTTAAGTCAAACTTCTAGATTAAGACTATAAACTAATTTCATTACTAGTAATTGTATATAAAAACTATGTCCCGGCTCTTGAAAGCCACGTTTTCCCCCCGTTTGAGCCCATCGACTCTTATAAAGCTGAGTTCAGGGGAATTGGGGCTAAAAGTTTAACTTTTGATCAAATTTCTTAATTAAACTAGAAACAAGTTTAATTAGTAATGATTATACATAAAAACTATGTAATTCAAATCTCGGCTCTTGAAAATCTTGGTTTCTCTCATTTTAATCCTATTTGGCTCTTATATGGCCTAGTTCAGGCCAATTGGGGCTGAAATTTAATTTTTGTCAAACTTCTTAATTAAAACTAAAAATATGGTTAATTAGTATAATTGTACGTAGAAACTATATAAAATAACTAACGACACTTGAAAACCATGTTTTCCTCTCGTTTAGGTCCCATTCGGCTCTTATAAAGCTTAATTCAGGCTGAAACTTTGAGTTAGTGAAACTTCCAAATTAAAAATAAAAACATGTTTAATTAGTAGTTATACATAGAAACTATGTAATACTACTCTCGGCTCTTTAAAACCTCATTTTCTCCGTGTTTAGGCCCTATTCGGTTCTTATAAGGCCAAGTTTAGGCCAAACGAGGCTGAAAGTTTGAATTTTAATCAGACTACCCAATTAAGATCAGAAACAAGTTTAATTAGTATAAATTTTATATAAAAATTATGTAATACTATTCCCGTCTCTTTAAAATCTTACTTACTCCCGTTTGAGCCCTAATCGGCTCTTATAAAGCAGTTCAGGCCAATAAGGGGCTGAAAATTTGATTTTGGTCAAACTTACCAATTAAGACTAGAATTATTAGTAAATCTACATAGAAACTATGTAATATCACTCAAGGTGCTTGAAAACAATATTTTCCCCTATTTTGGCCATATTCGGCTCCTATAAGGTGTACTTTAAGCCAATTGGGACTAAAGTTTGACTTTTTGTCAAAATTTTAGATAAAAACTAGAAATAAGAAAAATTATACATAGAAATTATTATGTAATATAACTCCCGGCTCTTGAAAATTATGTTTTCTCCCCATTTGGGCACAATTCGGTTCTTATAAGGCCTAATTCAGGTCAATCAGGCTGCAGGTTAGACTAAACTCAAGCTTTCAGATTAAAACAATAAACAAGTTTAATTAGTAGTAATTGTACATAGAAACTACGTAATTGTACCCCAACTCTTTAAATTCGTGTTTTCTCCTCGTTTGGGCCCTACTCAGCTCTTATAAGGCCTTAGTTCATGCCAATAGGGGCTGAAAGTTTGACTTTTGGTCAAACTTTTCAATTAACACTAGAAACAAGTTTACTTATTAATAACTATATATAGAAACAACATAATTCTACTCGCGGCTCTTGAAAACCATGTTTTCTTCGTGTGTGGGCCCTATTTGGCTCGTATAAGGCATAGTTCAGGTCAATCGGGGCTGAAAGTTTGACTTTTAATTAAACTTCCATATTAAGACTAGAAATAAGTTTAATTAGTAGTATTTATACATTAAAACTATGTGATACTACTTTTAGCTCCATAAAAAGCATGTTCTCTCCTTATTGGGCCCTACTTGAATATTATAAAGCCGAGTTCAGGGACAATCGGGGCTTAAAGTTTGACTTTTGATCAAACATTCAAGTTAAGAGCAGAAACAAGTTTAATTAGTTATAATTATACACGAAAACTATGTAATTCTAATTCTGACTCTTGAAAACCTATGTTTCTCCCTGTTTGGGCTCTATTCGAATCTATTAGGCCTAGTGTTCTGTTCAATCGCAGCTGAAAGTTTGTCTTTTGGTCAAACTTCTCAATTATGACTAGAAAACTATATCATACTACTCTCACTCTTGAAAACCATGCTTTCTCCTCGTTTAGCCCTATTTTGCTCTCAAAAGGGCAAGTTCGGGTCAATCGAGGCTGAAAATATGATTTTAGGTCAAACTTTCAGATTAAGACTAGAAATAAGTTTACTTAGTAGTAATTATATATAGAAACTATGAAACAATACAACCGGCCCGTGAAAATCATATTTTATCTCCCTTTGGGCCTAATTCGGCAATAAGGCTGAGTTCATGCCAATCAGAACTGAAAGTTTGACTTTTGGTCAAACTTCCAGATAAAGATAAGAAACAACTTTGATTCATTGTAATTATACATGAAAACTATATAATACTACTCCAGACTCTTGATACCACATTTTCTCCGTGTGGGGTCCATTCGACTCTTATAAGGCATTGTTCAGGTCAACCGGAGTTAAAAGTTTGAGTTTTAATTAAACTTCTTAATTAATACTTGAAACAAGGTCAATTAGCAGTAATTATATATACAAACTATGTAATACCACTCTCAGCTCTTGAAAACAATTTTTTCTTCTAGTTTGGGCCCTACTTGGCTCTTATAAGGCCTAATTCAGGCCAATAAGGGCAGAAGGTTTGACTTTTGGTCTAACTTCTAAATTAAGTTTGAAAACAAGTTTAATTAGTAATAATTATATATAGAAACTATGTAATACAACTCTTGGCTCTTTAAAACCACGTTTTCTCCATGTTTAGGCCATATTTGGTTCTTATAAGACCTAGTTCAGGCCTATCGGGGCTGAAAGTTTGACTTTTGATCAAACTTTTAAATTAAGACTAGAAATAGGTTTAATTAGTAGTAATTATATATTAAAACTTTGTAATACTAATCCCACACTTGAAAACTACATTTTCTCCCCGTTTGGGTCTTATTCGCTCTTATAAGGCCTAGTTCAAGCCAGTCGAGGCTGAAAGTTTGACTTTATGTTAACCTTCCCAATTAACACTAGAAATAATGTTAATTAGCAGTAATTATATATAGAAACTATGGATACCACTTTTAGCTCTTGAAAACCATGTTTTACTTCGGTTTGGGCCCTATTTGACACTTTTACTACATAATTCAAGCCAATCAGCGCTGAAAGTTTGACTTTTGGTCAAACTTTCAAATTAAGAATAGAAATAAGTTTAATTAATAGCAGTTATAAACAAAAACTATGTAATACAACTCCAGGCGCTTGAAAATCGGCCTTATTCGGTCCTTATAATGCCTAATTCTGGCCAATCGGGGCTGAAAGTTTGACCTTTAGTTAAATTTATCAATTAACAATAGAAACAAGATTAATTAGCAGCAATTATACATAGGAACTATGTAACACAACTTTCAGCTCTTCAAAACTATATATTTCTCCCGTTTGGGGCCCTATTCAGCTCTTATAAGGCCTAGTTTAGGCCAATCGGGGCTGAAAGTTCTACTTTTGGTCAAACTTTCAAGTTATGAATAGAAACAAGTCTAATTAGTAGTAATTATACATAAAACTATGTAACAGTACTACCGGCTCCTGATAACCTTGTTTTCTTCCAGTTTGGGCGCATCCGGTTCTTATAGGCCTAGTTCAGACCAAGTGAAGCTGAAATTTTGACTTTTGGTCAAACTTTCTAATTAACACTAGAAATAAGGTCAATTATTAGTACTTGTACATTGAAACTATGTAATGCCACTCTCAGCTTTTGAAAATCATGTTTTCCTCCAGTTTAGGCCACATTCGGCTCCTACTAAGCCAAGTTCCAGCCAATAAGTGTTGGAAATTTGATTTTTAGTCAATCTTTCTAATTAAGAGAAGAAGCAAGTTTAACTAGTAGTTATTATACTTAAAAACATTGTAATACTACAAACTACATTTTCTTCCTGCTGGGACCCCTCTTCGGCTCTAAAAAGGCCTAGTTCAGGCCAATCGGGGCTGAAAGTTTCAAGTTAGTCAAACTTCCCAATAAATACTAGAAATAAGGTTATTTAGTAGTGATTATATATAGAAACTATGTAATATCATTGAAGGCCCTTGAAAACTATGTTTACATCTCCTTTGGTTCCAATTCGGCTCTTATAAGGCCTAGTGCAGGCTAATCAGGGTTGAAACTTTAACTTTTAGTCAACTTCTAAATTAAGAATAGAAACAAGTTTAATTTATAGTAGTTATATAAAAAAAACTATGTAATACTACTCCCGGCTCTTGAAAATCTTATTTTCTCCCCGTTTAGGCACTATTCGGCTCTTATAAGGGCCTAGTTCAAGCCAATCAGGACTGAAAATTTGACAAACTTTTAATTAACACTAAGAACAAAGTAATTAGCAATAATTGTACACAAAAACTTGTAATACAACTCTCAGCTCTTGAGAACCTTGTTTTTCTCCGGTTTAGGTTGTATTTGGCTCTTATATGGCATAGTTCAGGCCAATCGGGGCTGAAAGTTTGACTTAAGTTAAACTTCCTGATTAAGACCAGAAACTACTTTCATTAGTAGTAATTGTAATTAAAAACTATGTCCCGGCTCTTGAAAGCCACATTTTCTCCCCGTTTGAGCCCATCGACTCTTATAAAGCTGAGTTCAAGGCAATTGGGGCTAAAAGTTTAACTTTTGATCAAATTTCTTGATTAAGACTAGAAATAAGTTTAATTAGTCCTGATTATACATAAAAACTATGTAATTCAAATCTCGGCTCTTGAAAATTTTGGTTTCTCTCATTTTAATCCTATTCGGCTCTTATAAGGTCTAGTTCAGGCCAATTGGGGCTGAAAGTTTGACTTTTGTCAAACTTCTCAATTAACACTAAAAACATGGTTAATTAGAAGTAATTGTACATAAAAACTATGTAATACAACTAACGACACTTGAAATTAATGTTTTCCTTTCGTTCAGGTCTCATTCGGCTCTTATAAAGCCTAATTCAGGCTGAAACTTTGAGTTAGTGAAACTTTCAAATTAAAAATAAAAACATATTTAATTAGTAGTTATATATGAAAACTATGTAATACTACTCTCGGCTCTTTAAAACCACGTTTTCTCCGCGTTTAGGCCCTATTCGGTTTTATAAGGCCAAGTTCAGGCCAAACGAGGATGAAAGTTTGAATTTTAATCAGACTACCCAATTAAGATTAGAAACAAGTTTAATTAGTATAAATGTTTTATAAAAATTATGTAATACTATTCCCGACTCTTGAAAATCTTATTTTCTCCCGTTTGAGCCCTAATCGGCTCTTATAAAGCAGTTCAGGCCAATAAGGGGCTGAAAATTTGACTTTGGTCAAACTTACTTATTATGTCTAGAAATAAGTTTAATTATTAATAAATCTACATAGAAACTATGTAATACCACTCAAGGTGCTTGAAAACCATATTTTCCCCTATTTTGGCAAGTTTCGGCTCTTATAAGGTGTACTTTAAGGCAATTGGGACTGAAGTTTGACTTTTGGTCAAAATTTTAGGTAAAAACTAGAAATAAGTTTAATAATACATAGAAATTATTATGTAATACAACTCCCGGCTCCTGAATATCATGTTTTCTCCCTATTTGGGCACAGTTCGGTTCTTATAAGGCCTAATTGAAGTCAATCAGGGCTGGAAGTTAGACTAAACTCAAGCTTTTAGATTACACAATAAACAAGTTTAATTAGTAGTAATTGTACATAGAAACTACTTAATAGTACCCCAACTCTTGAAATTCGGGTTTTCTCCTCATTAGGGCCATATTCGGCTCTTATAAGGCCTTAGTTCATGCCAATAAGGGCTGAAAGTTTGACTTTTGGTCAAAGTTTCCAATTAACACTAGAAATAAGTTTAATTAGTAATAATTATACATAGAAACAATATAATTCTACTCTCAGCTCTTGAAAATCATGTTTTCTTCATGTTCGGGCCCTATTTGGCTCGTATAAGGCATAGTTCAGGTTAATCGGGCTGAAAGTTTGACTTTTGGTCAAACTTCTAGATTAATACTAGAAATAAGTTTAATTAGTAGTAATTATACATTAAAACTATGTGATACTGCTTTCAGCTCCATAAAAAGCATGATCTCTCCCTATTGGGCCCTACTTAAATATTATAAAGCCGAGTTCAGGGACAATCGAGGCTTAAAGTTTAACTTTTGATCAAACATTCAAGTTAAGAGTAGAAACAAGTATAGTTAGTGATAATTATACACGAAAACTATGTAATTCTACTTCTGACTCTTGAAAACCTATGTTTCTCCCCGCTTGGGCTCTATTCGAATCTATTAGGCCTAGTTCTGTTCAATCGCAGCTGAAAGTTTGTCTTTTGATCAAACATCTCAATTAGGACTAGAAAAAAGTTTAAGTAGTATTAATTCCATGTAGAAACTACATCATACTACACTCAGTTCTTGAAAGCCATGCTTTCTTCCGTTTGGCCCTATTTAGCTCTCAAAAGGCCAACTTCGGGTTAATCGGGGCTGAAAATGTGATTTTAGGTCAAACTTTTAGATTAAAACTAGAACAAGTTTAACAAGTATATAAAAACTATGAAATACTACTACCGGCCCGTGAAAACCATATTTTATCTCCGTTTGGGCCTAATTCGGCTCTTATAAGGCTGAGTTCATGCCAATCAGGACTGAAAGTTTGACTTTTGGTCAAACTTCTAGATAAAGACAAGAAACAACTTTGATTCATTGTAATTATACATGAAAACTATATAATACTACTCCCGACTCTTGATAATCGTATTTTCTCCGTGTTGGGTATTCAACTCTTATAAGGCATTGTTCAGGTCAATCGGGGTTAAAATATTGAGTTTTAGTTAAACTTCTCAATTAATACTCGAACAAAGTTAATTAGTAGTAATTATACATAGAAACTATGTAATACAACTCTCAGCTCTTGAAAATAATTTTTTCTGCTAGTTTAGGCCCTACTTGGCTCTTATAAGGCCTAATTCAGGCCAATAAAGACAGAAGGTTTGACTTTGGTCCAACTTCCAAATTAAGATTGGAAACTAGTTTAATTAGTAATAATTATATATAGAAACTATGTAATACAACTCCTGGCTCTTTAAAACCACGTTTTCTCCATGTTTAGGCCATATTCGGTTCTTATAAGACCTAGTTCAGGCCTATCGGGGCTGAAAGTTTGACTTTTGAACAAACTTTTAAATTAAGACTAGAAATAGGTTTAGTTAGTAGTAATTATATATTAAAACTTTGTAATACTACTCCCCGTGCTTGAAAAACAACATTTTCTCCCCGTTTGGGCCTTATTCACTCTTATATGGCCTAGTTCAAGCCAGCCGAGGCTGAAAGCTTGACTTTTATTAACCTTCCCAATTAACACTAGAAATAATATTAATTAACAGTAATTGTATATAGAAACTATGGATACCACTCTTAGCACTTGAAAACCATGTTTTACTTCGGTTTAGGCCCTATTTGGCACTTATACTGCATAATTCAAGCCAATCAGGGCTGAAAGTTTAACTTTTAGTCAAACTTTAAAATTAAGAATATAAACAAGTTTAATTAATAGTAGTTATAAACAGAAACTATGTAATACCACTCCGAGCGCTTGAAAATCTCATTTTCTCCCGTTTGGGCCTTATTCAGCCCTTATAATGCCTAATTCTGACCAATCGGGGTTGAAAATTTGACCTTTAGTTAAACTTATCAATTAACAATAGAAACAAGATTAATTAGCAGCAATTATACATAGGAACTATGTAATACCACTTTCAGCTCTTGAAAACCATATTTTTCTCCCGTTTGGGCCCTATTCAGCTCTTATAAGGCCTAGACAGGCCAACCAGGGCTGAAATTTTGACTTTTGGTTAAACTTTCAAATTATGAATTGAAACAAGTCTAATTAGTAGCAATTATACATAAAACTATGTAAAAATACAACCGGCTCCTGATAACCTAGTTTTCTCCCGGTTTGGGCCCATCCGGCTCTTATAAGGCCTAATTCAGACCAAGTGGAGCTGAAATTTTGACTTTTAGTCAAACTTTCCAATTAACACTAGAAGTAAGGTCAATTATTAGTAATTATATATTGTAACTATTTAATACCACTCTCAGCTCTTGAAAATCATGTTTTCCTCCCGTTTGGGCCTTATTCGGCTCTTATTAAGCCAAGTTCCGGCCAACAAGGGTTGGAGATTTGATTTTTTGTCAAACTTTCTAATTAAGACTAGAAGCAAGTTTAATAGTAGTTATTATACTTAAAAACATTATAATACTACAAACTGCATTTTCTTCCTGCTGGGACCCTCTTCGGCTCTTAAAAGGCCTAGTTTAGGCCAATCGGGGCTGAAAGTTTCATGTTGGTAAAACTTCCCAATAAATACTAGAAATACGATTAATTAGTAGTAATTTATATAGAAACTATGTAATACCATTGAAGGCCCATGAAAACTATGTTTTCATCTCCTTCGGTTCCTATTCGGCTCTTATAAGGCCTAGGGCAGGCTAATCAGCGCTGAAACTTTAAATTTTGGTCAACTTATAAATTAAGAATAGAAACAAGTTTCATTTATAGTAGTTATATAAAAACTATGTAATACTACTCCCGACTCTTAAAAATCTTATTTTCTCCTCATTTAGGCACTATTCGGCTCTTATAAGGCCTAGTTCAAGCCAATCAGGACTGAAAATTTGACAAACTTCCAATTAATACTAAAAACAAAGTTAATTAGAAATAATTGTACACAGAAACTTGTAATACCACTCTCAGCTCTTGAGAACCTTGTTTTTCTCTGTTTTAGGTCATATTTGGCTCTTATATGGAGTAGTTCAGGCCAATCGGGTAGTTCAAGCCAATCAGGGATGAAACTTTGATTTTTTAGTCAAACTTCCTAATTAAGACTAGTAGCAAGGTTAATTGATAGTAATTATGCGTAGTAACTATGTAATACTTCTCTTGGCTCTTAAGAACCACGTTTTCTCCCTGTTTGGGCCCTACTCGGCACTTATAAACCTTAGCTCTGGCCAATTAAGGCCGAAAGTTTAGCTTTTGGTCAAACTTTCTAATTAATACTTGAAATAAGGTTAATTAGCAGTAATTGTACATAGAAACTTTGCAATACTACTCTCGTCTCTTGAATACAATATTTTTTTAATGTTTATTCCCTATTCGGCTCTCACATTGCTAGTTCAGGTCGATCAAGGCTGAAAGCTTAAATTTCTGTCAAACTTCCCGATTAAGACTAGAAAAAGGTTAATTGGTAGTATTTATACTTAAAAATTATGTTATATAACTCTCTGATCTTAAGAACCATGTTTTCTTCCCCTTTAGGCCCTATTCAACTCTTATATGGCCGTTTAGGCCAATCGGGAATAAAATTTTGACTTTTAGTTAAACTTCCTAAGTACAATAAGAAATAAGGTTAATCGGTAGGTTTTGTATATAGAATGGTGTAATACCACTCTTGACACTTGAAAATTTTATTTTCTCCCCGTTTAGGCCTATTCGGTTCTTTATAAAGCCTAGTTCAAGCCAATCAAAACTGAAAGTTTGACTCTTAGTCAAACTTGTCAATTATGACTAGAAATAAGATTAATTTGTTGTATTTGAATATAAAAACTATGTATTATCATTCCTGAATCTTGAGAACGATATTTAAT
This sequence comes from Agave tequilana, assembly GCA_038442645.1. Classification (NCBI taxonomy): domain Eukaryota; kingdom Viridiplantae; phylum Streptophyta; class Magnoliopsida; order Asparagales; family Asparagaceae; genus Agave; species Agave tequilana. The sequence goes on along the minus strand of JAVJIF010005852.1, from coordinate 7,793 downwards.
CCCCATTGGGCCCTCTTTAACTCATATATATCCTAGTTCAGGCCAATCAGGGTGAAAGTTTGACTTTTGGTCAAACTTTCTAATTAAGACTAGAAACAAGATTAGATGGCAGTAATTGTATATGAAAACTCTGTAATACTACTCCTGGCTCTTAAGAGCCACGTTTTCGCCATGTTTGGGCCCCTATTCGACTCTTCTAAGCCTAATTCAGGCCAATAAGGGTCGGAAGTTTGACTTTTGATCAAATTTCCCAATTAATACTATAAACAAGGTTAATTGGATATGATTGTACATAGAAACAATATAATAGTACTCCCAGATCTTGAGAACCATGTTTTCCTTATGTTTTCCCCTATTCGGAACTTATTATAAGGCCTAGTCCAATCGGGGTTGAAAGTTTGGCATTTGGTCAAACTTCAAAATAAGATTCGAAATAAGTTTAATAGATAATATTGTACATCAAAACTATGCAATACCACTCTCGGCTTTTAAAAATCTCCGTTTTCTCTCCGTTTAGGCCATATTAAACTCTTATAAGGCCTAATTCATGCCAATCGGGACTGAAAGTTTGAGTTTTGGTCAAACTTTCTAATTAAAACTAAAAACAAAGTTAATTAGTAGCATTTATAGATAGAAACTATATAGTACCACTCACAGCTCTTCAAAACAACATTTCCCCCCTTTTCGGCCCTATTTGGCTCTTACAAGGCGTAATTCAAACCAATCCGGGCTGAGAGTTTGACTTTTGGTCAAACTCCCCAATTAAGACAAGAAATAAGGTTAACTGGTAGCATCGGTGTATAGAAATAATATAATACCACTCTAGGCTCTTAAAAACCACATTTTTTTCCCATTTGAGCCCTATTTAGCTCTTATATGGCCTAGTTCAGGCCAATCGGGAATGAACGTTTGACTTTTGGCCAAACTTTTCAATTAAGATAAAAAATGAGATAATTTGTAGTAATTGTTTATATAAACTATGTAATACTAATCTCAGCTCTTGAACACTATGTTTTCCTCCCCGTTTTGCCCTACTCAACTCTTATAAGGTCTAGTTCAGGCCAATCAGTGCTAAAAATTTAACTTTTACCAAACTTCTCCATTAACACTTGAAACAAAGTTAGATGGAGGTAATTGTACATAGAATCTATATAATACAACTCCCAACTCTTGAGAACAACATTTTTCCCATGTTTGTTCCTTATTCGGCTCCAATAAGACCTAGTGTAGGCCAAAAGGGCTGAAAGTTTGGCTTTGGGTGAAACTTCCCAATTAAGACTTGAAATAAGTTTAACTGATAGTATTTATACATAAAAACTATGTAAAACTATTCTCGACTCTTGAGAACCACATTCTTCCTATATTTGCTCCTTATTCGACTCTCACATGGTCTAGTTCAGGCTAATTGGGGTCGAAAGTTTGACTTTTGGTCAAATTTCTCAATTAATACTATAAACAAGGTTAATTGGATATGATTGTACATAAAAACAATATAATACTACTCCCAGATCTTGAGAACCATGTTTTCCCTATGTTTTCCCCTATTCGGAACTTATTATAAGGCCTAGTTCAATCGGGGCTGAAAGTTTGGCATTTGGTCAAACTTCAAAATTAAGATTCGAAATAAGTTTAATAGAAAATATTTGTACTTCAAAACTATGCAATACCACTCTCGGCTCTTAAAAATCGCGTTTTCTCCCCGTTTAGGCCATATTAAACTCTTATAAGGCCTAATTCAGGCAGGCCAATCAGGACTGAAAGTTTGAGTTTTGGTCAAACTTTCTAATTAAAACTAAAACAAGGTTAATTAGTAGCATTTATAGATAGAAACTATATAGTACCACCACTCACAGCACTTCAAATCACGTTTTCCCCCTTTTAGGCCCTATTTGGCCCTTATAAGGCGTAATTCAAACCAATCGGGGCTGAGAGTTTGACTTTTGGTCAAACTCCCCAATTAAGGCTAGAAATAAGGTTAACTAGTAGCATCGGTGTATAGAAATAATATAATACCACTCTCGGCTCTTAAAAATCATATTTTCTCTCATTTGGGCCCTATTTGGCTCTTATATGGCCTAGTTCAGGCCAATAGGGAAATGAACGTTTGACTTTTGGCCAAACTTTCCAATTAAGACAAAAAATGAGATAATTTATAGTAATTATTTATATAAACTATGTAATACTAATCTCGGCTCTTGAACACTATGTTTTCCTCCCGTTTTGCCCTACTCAACTCTTATAAGGTCTAATTCAGGCCAATCAGTGCTGAAAATTTAACTTTTACCAAACTTCCCCATTAACACTTGAAACAAAGTTAGTTGGAGGTAATTGTACATAGAATCTATATAATACAACTCCCAACTCTTGAGAACCACATTTTTCCTATGTTTATTCCTTATTCGGCACCAATAAGACCTAGTGTAGGCCAAAAGGGCTGAAAGTTTGGCTTTGGGTGAAACTTCCCAATTAAGACTTGAAATAAGTTTAACTGATATTATTTGTACATAAAAACTATGTAAAACTACTCTCGACTCTTGAGAACCACATTCTCCCTATATTTGCTCCTTATTCGACTCTCATATGGTCTAGTTCAGGCTAATTAGGGTTGAAAGTTTGAGTTTTAGTCAAACTTCTAGATTGAAACCCGAAAGAAGGTTAATTAGAAGTAATTGTGCATAGTAACTTTGTAATACTAAGTTTAATTTATAGTATTTGTACATAAAAACTAAGTAATACCACTTTCGACAATTGAAAATCACGTTTTCTCCCCGTTTAGGCCATATTTGGCTCTTATAAGGCTGAGTTCAGGCCAATCAGTGTTGAAAGTTGAACTTTTGATCAACCTTTTCAATTAAGATTAGAAATAAGTTTACTTGATAGTATTTATACATAAAAACTATGTAATACAACTCCTGGTTCTTGAAAATCACGATTTCTCCCTATTCTATCCCTATTTAGCTCTTATATGGCCTAGTTCAAGCCAATCAGGGATGAAACTTTGATTTTTAGTCAAACTTCCTAATTAAGACTAGTAGCAAGGTTAATTGATAGTAATTATGCGTAGTAACTATGTAATACTTCCTTGGCTCTTAAGAACCACGTTTTCTCCCTGTTTGGGCCCTACTCGGCACTTATAAAGTTTAGCTCTGGCCAATTAAGGCCGAAAGTTTGGCTTTTGGTCAAACTTTCTAATTAATACTTGAAATAAGGTTAATTAGCAATAATTGTACATAGAAACTTTGCAATACTACTCTCGTCTCTTGAATACTACATTTTTCTAATGTTTATTCCCTATTCGGCTCTTACATGGCCTAGTTCAGGTCGATCAAGGCTGAAAGCTTGAATTTCTGTCAAACTTCCCGATTAAGACTAGAAAAAGGTTAATTGGTAGTATTTATACTTAAAAATTATGTTATATAACTCTCTGATCTTAAGAATCATGTTTTCTTTCCCTTTAGGCCCTATTCAACTCTTATATGGCCGTTTAGGCAAATCGGGGATAAAATTTTGACTTTTAGTTAAACTTCCTAAGTACAACAAGAAACAAGGCTAATCGGTAGGTTTTGTATATAGAATGGTGTAATACCACTCTTGACACTTGAAAATTTTATTTTCTCCCCGCTTAGACCTATTCGGCTCTTTATAAAGCCTAGTTCAGGCCAATCAAAGCTGAAAGTTTGACTCTTAGTCAAACTTGTCAATTATGACTAGAAATAAGATTAATTGGTTGTATTTGAATATAAAAACTATGTATTATCATTCCTGGCTTTAGAACCACATTTCTCTCCATTGGGCCCTCTTCAACTCATATATATCCTAGTTTAGGCCAATCAGGGTGAAAGTTTGACTTTTGGTCAAACTTTCAAATTAAGACTAGAAACAAGATTAGATGGCAGTAATTGTATATAAAAACTCTGTAATACTACTCCTGGCTCTTAAGAGCCATGTTCTCGCCATGTTTGGGCCCCTATTCGACTCTTCTAAGCCTAATTCAGGCCAATAATGGTCGAAAGTTTGACTTTTGATAAAAATTCCCATTAATACTATAAACAAGGTTAATTGGATATGATTGTACATAGAAACAATATAATACTACTCCCAGATCTTGAGAACCATGTTTTCCCTATGTTTTCCCCTATTCGGAACTTATTATAAGGCCTAGTCCAATCGGGGTTGAAAGTTTGGCATTTGGTCAAACTTCAAAATTAAGATTCGAAATAAGTTTAATAGATAATATTTGTACATTAAAACTATGCAATACCACTCTCGGCTTTTAAAAATCGCGTTTTCTCCCCGTTTAGGCCATATTAAGCTCTTATAAGGCCTAATTCAGGCAGGTTAATCAGGACTGAAAGTTTGAGTTTTGGTCAAACTTTCTAATTAAAACTAAAAACAAGGTTAATTAGTAACATTTATAGATAAAAACTATATAGTACCACTCACAGCTCTTCAAAACCAGGTTCCCCCCCTTTTAGGCCTTATTTTGCTCTTATAAGGCGTAATTCAAACCAATCGGGGCTGAAAGTTTGACTTTTTGTCAAACTCCCCAATTAAGGCTAGAAATAAGGTTAACTGGTAGCATCGGTGTATAGAAATAACATAATACCACTCTCGGCTCTTAAAAATCATATTTTCTCTCATTTGGGCCCTATTTGGCTCTTATATGGCCTAGTTCAGGCTAATCGGGAATGAACGTTTGACTTTTGGCCAAACTTTCCAATTAAGACAAAAAATGAGATAATTGTAGTAATTGTTTATATAAACTATGTAATACTAATTTCGGCTCTTGAACACTATGTTTTCCTCCCCGTTTTGCCCTACTCAACTCTTATAAGGTCTAAATCAGGCCAATCTGTGCTGAAAATTTAACTTTTACCAAACTTCCCCATTAACACTTGAAACAAAGTTAGTTGGAGGTAATTGTACATAGAATCTATATAATACAACTCCCAACTCTTGAGAACCACATTTTTCCCATGTTTATTCCTTAATTCGGCTCCAATAAGACCTAGTGTAGGCCAAAAGGGCTGAAAGTTTGGTTTTGGGTGAAACTTCCCAATTAAGACTTGAAATAAGTTTAACTGATATTATTTGTACATAAAAACTATGTAAAACTACTCTCGACTCTTGAGAACCACATTCTCCCTATATTTGCTCCTTATTCGACTCTCATATGGTCTAGTTCAGGCTAATTGTGGTTGAAAGTTTGAGTTTTAGTCAAACTTCTAGATTGAAACCCGAAAGAAGGTTAATTAGAAGTAATTGTGCATAGTAACTTTGTAATACTAAGTTTAATTTATAGTATTTGTACATAAAAACTAAGTAATACCACTTTCGACAATTGAAAATCACGTTTTCTCCCCGTTTAGGCCATATTTGGCTCTTATAAGGCTGAGTTCAGGCCAATCAGTGTTGAAAGTTTAACTTTTGATCAACCTTTTCGATTAAGATTAGAAATAAGTTTACTTGATAGTATTTATACATAAAAACTATGTAATACAACTCCTGGTTCTTGAAAATCACGATTTCTCCCTATTCTAGCCCTATTTAGCTCCTATATGGCCTAGTTCAAGCCAATCAGGGATGTAACTTTGATTTTTTTAGTCAAACTTCCTAATTAAGACTAGTAGCAAGGTTAATTGATAGTAATTATGCGTAGTAACTATGTAATACTTCCTTGGCTCTTAAGAACCACGTTTTCTCCCTGTTTGGGCCCTACTCGGCACTTATAAAGTTTAGCTCTGGCCAATTAAGGCCGAAAGTTTGGCTTTTGGTCAAACTTTCTAATTAATACTTGAAATAAGGTTAATTAGCAATAATTGTACATAGAAACTTTGCAATACTACTCTCGTCTCTTGAATACTACATTTTTCTAATGTTTATTCCCTATTCGGCTCTTACATGGCCTAGTTCAGGTCGATCAAGGCTGAAAGCTTGAATTTCTTTCAAACTTCCCGATTATGACTAGAAAAAGGTTAATTGGTAGTATTTATACTTAAAAATTATGTTATATAACTCTCTGATCTTAAGAACCATGTTTTCTTCCCCTTTAGGCCCTATTCAACTCTTATATGGCCGTTTAGGCAAATCGGGGATAAAATTTTGACTTTAGTTAAACTTCCTAAGTACAACAAGAAACAAGGCTAATCGGTAGGTTTTGTATATAGAATGGTGTAATACCACTCTTGACACTTGAAAATTTTGTTTTCTCCCCGTTTAGACCTATTCGGCTCTTTATAAAGCCTAGTTCAGGCCAATCAAAGCTGAAAGTTTGACTCTTAGTCAAACTTGTCAATTATGACTAGAAATAAGATTAATTGGTTGTATTTGAATATAAAAACTATGTATTATCATTCCTGGCTCTTGAGAACCACATTTTCTCCCCATTGGGCCATCTTCAACTCATATATATCCTAATTTAGGCCAATCAGGGTGAAAGTTTGACTTTTGGTCAAACTTTCAAATTAAGACTAGAAACAAGATTAGATGGCAGTAATTGTATATGAAAACTCTGTAATACTACTCCTGGCTCTTAAGAGCCATGTTCTCGCCATGTTTGGGCCCCTATTCGACTCTTCTAAGCCTAATTCAGGCCAATAATGGTCGAAAGTTTGACTTTTGGTCAAAATTCCCAATTAATACTATAAACAAGTTAATTAGATATGATTGTACATAGAAACAATATAATACTACTCCCAGATCTTGAGAACCATGTTTTCCCTATGTTTTCCCCTATTCGGAACTTATTATAAGGCCTAGTCCAATCGGGGTTTAAAGTTTGGCATTTGGTCAAACTTCAAAATTAAGATTCGAAATAAGTTTAATAGATAATATTTGTACATCAAAACTATGCAATACCACTCTCGGCTTTTAAAAATCGCGTTTTCTCCCCGTTTAGGCCATATTAAGCTCTTATAAGGCCTAATTCAGGCAGGCCAATCGTGACTGAAAGTTTGAGTTTTGGTCAAACTTTCTAATTAAAACTAAAAGCAAGGTTAATTAGTAACATTTATAGATAGAAACTATATAGTACCACTCACAGCTCTTCAAAACCAGGTTTCCCCCCTTTTAGGCCTTATTTGCTCTTATAAGGCGTAATTCAAACCAATCGGGGCTGAAAGTTGACTTTTGGTCAAACTCCCCAATTAAGGCTAGAAATAAGGTTAACTGGTAGCATCGGTGTATAGAAATAACATAATACCACTCTCGGCTCTTAAAAATCATATTTTCTCTCATTTGGGCCCTATTTGGCTCTTATATGGCCTAGTTCAGGCCAATCGGGAATGAACGTTTGACTTTTGGCCAAACTTTCCAATTAAGACAAAAAATGAGATAATTTGTAGTAATTGTTTATATAAACTATGTAATACTAATCTCGGCTCTTGAACACTATGTTTTCCTCCCCGTTTTGCCCTACTCAACTCTTATAAGGTCTAGTTCAGGCCAATCAGTGCTGAAAATTTAACTTTTACAAACTTCCCCATTAATACTTGAAACAAAGTTAGTTGGAGGTAATTGTTAGCCCAAAGGCCTATCACTCTAGTTTTGATGATGATCAACTCATGTAGTTATATTTGCTAATGATCTTGTTTAATTAGTGACAGATTCTTTATCAAGATCTTAGTAGGTGCAAAGCTCAACAAAGGATTAAATGTCAAGATTTGGAGCTAGCACGGGGTGATCCAAGGAGCTTTGGATCAAGCTTGGACCAAGTCAAGAAGATGAGAAGCCTTCAAGTGAAGACTTCAAGATGATGAAGACTTGTGTTTAGGTATAAGATTTTGTTTTTGTTT
>JAVJIF010005851.1:0-166493 GCA_038442645.1 Agave tequilana | reverse complement strand
CCCCCCCCCCCCCCCCCCCAAAAAAAAAAAAAAAATTTAAAAAAAAATGAGAATGCTTAAGTGGCATATCCTGTTATATTCTGCAATGTGCTACGATGCTTTTATGAGTGAACTATTACTATGCTAGTATATGTTATATTATGTGATCTGAATGTCATCTTTTGCTATTTGAAGTGCTTGAATCATTTTTGTAAGTCTAAATTATTTGGCTTCAGTTTGCTTTGTACAATAGAAACATACTGGTTAACTAGAACTCTTCACTAAAGGATTTTTGATAGTTTCTAAAATGTAGATGTGCAGTAAATGTTGCATATCGATTTTTCAGATGTTTGATATTTGTTACTTTCTAAACTCCGATAGTTGGTAGTTCATATTGAGTAGTTTTTAAAGATTTGGTTGTGAGATGCTTCCATTTTGCTGATTTGTGAGTGCTTTGATTGTTGGAGGTTTCTTTCCCTACTAGTCAGTCTTTCTCATGTCTGAAATTGGTTGTAGTAGCAGTTCACTTGCATGTTTCATATGAGACCTGCATTTATAGTGTATGTTGGATCAGAAGATAATGTAGCTTGTGGTGGATGTGTGTTTGTTGATGTCATGATATAGAAAATAATATACTATTGGAAAACATCATGCAAATGGAATAAGCTAGATTGAGGAGTGATACTATAAATGCGTAGAAAAGTAGAAAATGGATGTTAGAAGAGTGCAAATTAAGCTGACCCTTGTCTTCTTCACGGCCTGCCCGATTGATCCCTCCAAGGACCTTGTACGCTTCAGAATGCACTGAATCCACTCTCAGGGAGTAAATTTTCACGCCAGCTTCCAAAGTGCAACTAGCCTAAAAACCAGCCCAATTCTCATCGTCTAACCTTACCCTACCCAATTAAAGGGGGAAACCAAATTAAAAGTATAAAATAAAATAAAAATAGTACCTTTTGGAAATTGGTCTCATTGTCCTCATCCTCAGATCTAACCCTAATAATTTCACTTATATGGTCTATAAGTCCGAGCTCCCATGTGTTCTTCTGGTTGATTTTCTGCACAATTTAAGAAAACCCTCATTTTAAAACAGAAATTCACCTCAAAAGAACAAAAAATAGAAAAAAGGTGAGATTTTTAAACAACGAACGTTTTCGCTGGCGAGCTTGATGCAATTTTGGAAGAGATCCATGATCTGGTCGCTATCCAAGAAGGGGTGATCTGGCTGGCGACGGCGATTTGGGGGAGGGGGAGGGGAGAAGGCGTTGGACTTGCGGCGGATGAAGGCGGCGCGTGCGGCACGTGCCTGGGCTCGCTCGAGGTCGTCGTCGTTGGATCCAAGGGGGAAAGCGTTGGGGTTAAAAATTGGGGATTGGAGACGGGAAGCCATGGGAGCGCGAGGTCGAGGAGCTCGTCGTCTTCTTCTCGAATTTGAGCTTACAGGCTTCTAGGGTTTCGTTGGTCGAGAATTTGAAATCGAGAGAAAGAAAGAGACTAGCAGGACGGCTTGAGTTAACCTTCACTCTTTTTTTTTTTTTTTTCTCAGGGATTTTTCCCTCCTAAGTTCTGGTTTGAAAATTCAATTCTGATGTTATGGGCTTCAATTTAAGTGCTCTTTAGGCCCACAAAGACAAACACTGAAGTGCAAAGTGGGCGAATTCGAATTGGGCCAATTTTAACACGAAATGTTGGGGGCCCAAGGCACCACTCTCGCTTCTAAGAATCTTAATTTTTAGTTTTTAAAAAAATTTCTTAAATTTATATAAACGTATTAACGCTGACATAAAGAGCTAGCTAAGCAATTATAGTTAATTATAAATTGATTTATTAATTAATTACTAAATTACTAATCAATTACGAGTCCGGATGTACACGGGTTTGGATAAAACGGATACGGATTATGCGAATTGAATCCATATCTGAATGTTGTATGATGCGGATATTGATATCAAAATATCCTATACGCTCGGAGACAAATACAGATATGGATATTGATATTCGTTTTCTCCGGATATGGATAGGATATAACTCAATTATATATATACAGGCAAGAATCAGAGTACGGAAGCACAGTGGTAATATACAATCCAGTAATAATAACACCAGTACACAGTTATCATAAGGCATGATATAATATCTCAAGAATGTATGATCACTAAGAAGCACAAAAGTAGGATGTACACTATGAAATACGGGAAAGTACTCACGAGTAGTAAGGTGAGAATCTCGCGAGCCGATCAGGGAGAGGCTGGAAGAAGGAGGGTCCAAATAGGCAACTGCTAATTCACGCTCCCGATGCGCCACTCTGATCAAGTACAGCAGGGCCGTCACGGTCTAGTCCCTAAGATCTGGACATGAGAATTTAGGGTTGTTAGCAACCCTAGTGAGTACAAATGATAAAGCCAAATAGCGAGCATAACAGGCACACGTGTACATGATCAAGTGATGTGGTCCAGGCATACAGGTACAGGAAATGACAAGTAACATAAAGGAAATGACAATAAATCCGAGATCAAGTAAATACATGTATATCAATAAGTCTGAATCGAAAAACATGCATGGAAAACGGTATAGAGAGCATAGACAAACATAATCATGCGACAAAATATGACAACATGTGATAAATACATTAAACACTCGATAAATATAAGCATGGACAAAACTAGTTGTATAAGCTCAGATTATGGATTCACGGGTCAAGGGGATAATCAAAACAGGGAAACCCTTATCTATAAACCACATATCCGGTGTCACCATCATCTGAGTTCATACAACTTGATTTGCCCTCAGGGTAGCAGAACTAGAGTGTGTCTGGAGTAACCATGGTATCACAGAGGTCATGTGTTATAAAACAGGGTGTCAACTCAGAGCATGACACTATAACTGGAGAATATAAAGGTGTTGCATTTTAATTTACCCAATAAAAATAATCAGTACCGTTTGATATTTTAATCGCCTCCCTACCAGCGCCTCACATCACCGATAGTCCATACTAGAGTTCGCACTCTGTAGAACTTACCCAGGTCTGATGTAATCCCCTGATTCCTGATATACGTATCACATTATCAGTACGCGATACGACGTATAATATTGTTTTGACCTCCGTGGTAGTCCGATGGAGCTGCTTTCAGTTTCAAAAATCATTTTCTAATATTTTAGATTTTTTAGGATTTTCTGAAATTTTTCTGGATTATTTTGGAAAATCTCCGTAGTCGGTGTCGACCGTTTCCGATAAGCGGATCTCCGATTTTTAATTCACAAACGGAGTTATATTTTGAGAATCCGCTTTCACCATGTGTCCTAAAATCGTATTATCTACGTTACGGTATTTTTGGAGATTTTTCTGAATTTATCGAAAAATCGGGCCAACCGGTGTCGCTCGGTATCGGCGCTACACTCCAGGATTTTTTAACTTACAAACCGGATTGAATTTCTTCAAACCATTTTCACATTACGTCTCAGGAAAATATTTCCTATTTTTTATAATTTTTGGGCATCGTTCGGAGCTAGTCAAAATTTGACCCTATTAAAATAATATTTAAATTACTTTTTCTAATTCTTTTATATTTCTTTTCTTCTTTCTTTTTCTCCACCCTTCTCCAAACTTCCCACCGCCTAACCCAACCGACTCTCTCTCTCTCGTTTACATACTACCTCTCTCTCTTTCAAAACAATTTCCTCTCTCTCTCTTCCCTAACTCTCTCTAATTCTCTCTCTCTCTCTCTTCTCTCTCTTTCCCCCACGCTCTCTCCCTCTCTCTGTGTAGCCCCCAGGGGAGAGGCCCGAATCATCGCCAGCGGCCAGGCCACCAGCCGCCGCCGCCGGCCGCGCCCCCAGGCCGCGCCACCGCCCGGCCGGCGCCACCGCCACCCCTCCTTTTCTTCTTCCCCTTTTTCTTCTTCTTCTTCTTCTTCTTCATGTTTTTTCTTCTCTCTCTCTCTTTCTTTTTCTCTCTCTCTCCTCATCCTCTCTCTCCCGGCCTGACATACGGTCGCACCGCCGCCGGCCTGCACCCGCTGGCCGGCCTAGCCGCCGCAGAGCGCAGCGGCAGCAGTAGCTGCTGTCGATGCTGCTATTGTTCCCTTTGATTGGGTTTGGGTAGAACCTAAACCCGTTAATCCTATTGGGGTAACTTGAAACCCAATAACCCAGTACCCATTTCATATAAGTAATGGGTTTGGGTAGTGGATCCAAACCCGACCCACGAGCGACCCAAACCCGCATCCGAAACCCATTAAAGGTAAAATTGCAGAAAACCCCCTGTTACTTTTTATTATTTGCATTTAAGATATTTTTATTACATATTTAACCCTTTTTTGTTATGATCTAGTCTTCGGGCGATATCAAGAGCATCCGGACTCCGATTTGAACGCTTCTGGATCCGTTGCGATCGTGGGAAAGAGAGCTACCTTTCCATAGCTAGTTTGTAAGTATTTTCCTTTTATAAATTATATTTTATCATGTTTAGTATCTTGGTTGGTTGCCTAATTAATAAAACGTGATTATTGGTAAATCATTATAATTATTAAACACTAAATGTCATTGTTGGGAAATCTCTGTAGTCCCTGTAAGTAAAACATACTGATAAATAGATGATACCTGATCTGGATGATTGGCTCATTAACGAGATTTCCGAAGTTAATAATGTTCCTAAGTAAACCTAAATTGATAATTAAAATAGATTATTCTGTTTCATAATTTGGTGGCACCTACCGTATTCAGAATATAGGAATCGTTATTCTTATTAGCAGTAGTTGACACTTTAGTAGATGCTATTACCCCAGACGCTAACATTAGTATTCACACTATGACTTGGATATCCTATCACACGTGACGCTGTTATCTCATGTACATGTAACACCGTTACACAGATCCTCTTACACGCAACACTATGTCCCATCGGTACATAGATACACCGATTCACTAGACGTTGTCATTTCATTACTGCTACATGCATATTGTCACTCTGCCATGGATACGCGACACTGATAGTCTATGTGCTAGTATCACCGTTGCACAGTTACTATGATACGTCACACTATTATTTCGTATTCATGTGCATATATATATATATATATCATCGTAACATGGATTCTCGGCATCCCTGTTACACATGCATACATGGTTTCTCTATTCTTATCATATGGATCACCGTTCATATTGCATGTCATACTCATGTATTCCTGTTACATGATTGTTTCCCGTTACATCTATTGATATTCTTGTTATTGATATTCCCATTACTGGACATGAGAGCTATTGATATGCAATATGTGGAATCCCACATCTATTGTTCCTGTTTCCCGTTATATTGTTATATGCTATCAACAGAGCTCAAGTCCTGTTCTCATGTTACGTGTATCATACACTGTAGTTGTTCTTGTTACGCTGTATACTTTAAATATCATATCATAAAGATAACTTGGGGAAAGGGAAGACTTGACGGTTGATTAGATCATATCGGGTGGATGCATGGATCCATATTGTTTGTCCCACTGCAGGGGACGGGGTACTGCTGGCTACCATATGTTACTCATGAGCTCCCGTTTCCCATTATGTTTTAGCTCATTGAGATTCCCGTTACATGTTACAGCCCTAGCGGGCTGGCTCTGGTCTCAGCAGCCAGGGATCTGGTAAGGCCGTTGTCCCGGGTATGCACGGGATACACCCACCCGATAAGAGTGTTGGCCCAAAGGCCTATCACCCTAGTTTTGATGATGATCAACTCATGAAGTTATGTTTACTAATGATCTTGTGTTTAATTAGTAACAGATTCATTATCAAGATCTTAGTAGGTGCATAGCTCAACAAAGGATAAAATGTCAAGATTTGGAGCTAGCACGGTGTGATCCAAGGAGCTTTTGGATCAAGCTTGGACCAAATCAAGAAGATGAGAAGCCTTCAAGTGAAGACTTCAAGAAGATGAAGACTTGTGTCTAGGCATAAGATTTTGTTTTTTTGTTTTAGATAAAATGTAAAGGATAGAGTAGTTGGTGTATTGCTCAAGTACATTTACACACACACACTCTTGATTTAGTTTGTTTTAGAAAAGAATTTTAACCAAAATCCAAACATGTATTCAAGTGAAGATTTCAAGTGTTTTGTTGATTTTGGTTTTCATGTTTACATATCTTTTGACCAAAATCAAGTTTAGAGCTTAACGTCAAAAACTTAGATATTTCATCTTATTTGTGTAGTGGATCATATCCATACACACTATGCTTTAATGAGTTCAAAATATCTAGTTTTTATTTGAAGATGTTTTAGAAAAACAAAGTTTAGAAAACGTGTTTTGGAAAATACAGTTTTTATCATGAGCCAAATATTTCCAAGTTACAAAAATAGTCCAATCTTGTATAACATGCCTTGATTTTGTGCAAGCATGTTTGTATATCAAAGTATATTGGTTAAACTATTTTTGTAGATTTTTATGTATTTTATGGGATTTTATATGAGCCAAAAAGACTAACTTTTTTATCCCAGAAAACTGTTTCAGGCTTCAGATAAGTCGACTTGCTTCTTTTATAGTCGACTAATCTTGAAGTCGGTCGACCGGCTCGGTCGACCGACGTGCACAGATGTGCACGCTTTGTGCACTGGAGGACGGCCGACCGTACGGGTCGACCGTTCCAGAGAGCTCTGCTCTCTGGAAAGTTCGGCCGACCGTACGGGTCGACCGACAGAGAGTTCGACTCTCTGCTCCAGTGGCTCGGTCGACCCGGGCGGTCGACCGTGGCTCCAACGGTCTGATTTCTGACCGTTGGCGGTCGACCGACCCGGTCGACCAGCAGCTCTGACAGAGCCTCAACGGCTAGTTTTTCAGACTCTATATAAAGGGTCATTTGGGGGCTGTTTTCTATAAGATTTGGAGATAGTTTTAGAGCCAGTTTTTCCCATTCTTTTCAGAAGTTTTTCTCCACAAAATAGAGAGCAAATACTTCCAATCAAAAGGGAAGATTTTATCAAGAGTGTTTTAAGTGATTCTTTGAGTTTTCCTCCACCACTCTCATCCTTATTTTTCTCACACCACACTTGAGCTATTCATTGATTATTCATCCTATAGGAGTGTTGTAGTGAGAGTACTTTTAGGTGATCAAAGTGTTGTGATCACCAAAGACTTCATTTGTCACTTTGAGGAGGCGGACGTGTGTGTCCGCGTTGTTTTGAGTTCGGGTGCGAACTCGGTGGTTTGATGTGCGGCCTCGGCGAGCTAGTGAGCTTGCGTGTGTACGGGACTAGGGAGTCCGAGGGCTTGTAGGTATTGTGGCACCGAGGAGAGATCCATTGGGATCTTGCATAGTGGAAATCCTTCGTGTGTCGAAGGCGGGGATGTAGAGCAAGTGTGCTCGAACCTCGAAACATACCTTTGTGTTTGCGATTGCCTTTTCTCTCTCTCTCTCTCTCTCTCCCCCTTACTTGTTTATATCTTGCATTCAATTATTGTCTTTACATTTACATGCTTGATATATTGTGCTTAAATTGATATACTTGCTTGGGATTGTTTGCTAACACTTGTATTCAACCAAGAGAGCCAACGCGGCACCTCAACCCATTCATGGGGAATCTAGAGGAGTTTGTCCAGAGCCCTTCACGGGGAATTCGGCAACACTCTTTGGTTATACGTGGTGTTTAGTGTAAAAATTTAATTTGGTCATAATTGTTTTTAGCTTCCGCATTATTTGCATCATTCATCATTAAGTGACCATTAGATTAACCTTCACCTATTCACCCCCCCCCCCTCTAGGTGAACCTTCAATTGGTATCAGAGCTTGGTACTCTGATTTGGTCTAACAACCTAGAGTAAAAGATCCTCATTTTTAGGCTAATCACAATATTTTGTACACACACCATGGACTTCATGTCACCACCCATGTTTGACATTATTAACATCCATATATGGAAGGTGAAGATGTCCTTGTACCTCAAAGCCCTAGGTTATCATGTTTATCTTGCCACTACTAATAATGCATGTTGTTTAGATGGTAAGAATTTTGAGGCTAATACAAAAGCCCTTCATGCTTTAAAGTCTACCCTAGATGATGTTTATTTATCTAGAGTTTCTAACTTTGATTCGGCTTTTGTAGTATGGAATATCCTCATCTCCCTTGGCGAAAAAGATCAATACTATGCGGGGAGCGATTTGGATGTTGGAAGCAACACCTCCAACGTGTGCTACATGGTCCAAGGGGATAACCCCCTTGAGGTAACTTCCGAATCCGAGGATGAGAATAATAACATGTCATATGAAGAGCTTTCTACATTTTGTCAATTATTGCTTGAAAAATATGACATGATTAAGAAAGATAATAAAAATTTGAAAAAGAACATTGCTTGCATGCATAAAGAACATGATTCATTTAGAAGTAACATTGCATGCTTAGAAAAAGATAACAAATATTTGAAAAAGGATTTTGATGCCATGCTTAATGAAAAAGATTCTTTAGAAAATAAAATGGCATGCTTAGAAAAGGAAAATAAAGATTTGAAAATGAGAATGTTTCCTTGCTTGCAAAATTTAATGATTTATGTGAAGGAAACACTATTTTGAAAAATAAAGTTGATTTGGAGGAAAAACAAAAAGAAGTTGTTTTTCGGGTCTGTTTGGATTTAAGGAATTGGTGTGAAGTGAGGAAGTAGGAACTAAGATTTATTTTCTTTAGGAAAAAGGGAAATGAGTAGTAAGTTTTCTGGTGTTTGGATGGTTGTTGGGAAGTGTGGTTTGGAAAATGTTTTGTCGTTTCCGGTGTTTAGATGGTAATGAAAAGTGGAAATGGAAAAGTTGACCACAAAGTTGACCGCAAAATAATATTAAAATAAAAATTAATTAAGAAAAATAAAAAATAGATTGTAATTAGAATGCAAGTGAGATTTACATGACCAAAAAATTAACTGTTTTATGCTATAACTTATTATAAATGAGATTTACATGACCACAAAATTAACTGTAGCACTCTGGAAGTGAGAAAATGGTTGTGTAAAAGAGAGATGAAAAAGGGAAAAAGGGGGTTTTCTTATTTTCCTTTTCCGGTGTTTGGATAGATAGGGAAATGAGCAATTATACTTCCTCACTTCACTCAGATTCCTTACATCCAAACACGCCCTTCAAGAAAACAAATCTTTGAAAAGAAAAATTTGTGAAAAAGAAAAAGATTTTGTTTCACAAAAGAAAAAGAAAAATGATTCCATATCTCATCATGCTTTACATGCCACCACAAATGAGATAAATGTTTTGAAAAATAAAATGGATTGTTTGAGTTCAACTTTGAACTCTTGTGCTTTCAATCATTCTAGGTTGGAGTCAATGTTTTCAAAGAAACAAACTCCACACATTCATGCACATCATAACCATGCATTTGCTTATGTTGCACAACATGATCACACTCCTACACATAAGCATACTAAGGTGTACAAGTGTACACATTGTGGCCGCAAAGGCCATTTAGCAAAATTTTGTTATGACAAGTTGCATCATTTTAATTTTGCTAATAAAAATGTTTGGGTGCCTTACAACAAGACTAACCCCCAAGGACCCAAGAAAAAATGGGTACCAAAACCTCCATCATTTGCTTTTGATGTAGGTGAGGGATCTCTCAAGATGTGAGAGACTTGGTGCTTTGATGATGGATGCACTTGGACTTAATGGACACATATATAGATGCATCGCTATCAAGGAGTTTTGGTGGGAAAGAGCACCATATTTGGAGCTTTGGAGTTGGTAACAATCTCTAAACTCCTACTTTTTATGTGCATGCTTCTTTCATTTGATTATCATGTAGCATGTTCATGTTTATTTGTTTTATGTGCTTCATGTGGTATGAACTAGTTTAAATGTAGATTTTATCAAAGCTTGCATGTATACATGTACAAATAGTGAGTTACATTTGATTTATATATGTTTGCACTTCATGCTCATTTGTACCCACTTTATGCACATGTATAGGCTAGTTTTGATGATTCTTTCATTTATACATGTTTTGTCAATTTTCGTGTTTTTAATTCATGTATATGTATTTTTTTTTTAAATCCAATAAATATACATGTATACCCGTAAGTCTCTTGCCTTCATGCAAATACCTTAATAAACTCTTTTATGTTTGGGATATGTATGTGTATTGTTAGGATTGGATAAATCATACATATGCCTAGAAGTGTATTATTTTTTTTGAAAAATAAATTTTCATGTTTTATAAAATGTTATTCATCTTATTGAGCTTCAATGACCTTTTTCATGATAATGCTACTTACATGACTTTTGAACACTCACACTTTATTTATTTTGTCATGACTTTGATTCATGAACACTTTTATGAGCTTAATCGATCTTGAGTGTAAAACTTTGTGTATTTAGTCTTGATTCATGAAAAATATATGATTTGATGATTTTGAAGGATCTTTAACTAGTTTTTCAAAAATTATCTTTAACTAGTTAATTATTCTTCATTTGGTAGCGATTTTCAATGCTATATTATTTTCAAATTTATTTTTGAAAACCCCTACCTTAAATGGGAGGATGGATGGGCGATTATGCCTTGTATGCTTCATTGAAAATCTTCTATCTTGAGCATATGAAGGGTGGTAGGTCATGAGATATACACTTGATCTTATTGTTATGTCAATTGGTATCATTGAATCGTTTCAATTGGTATCAATATGAACTTCTTTTGTATATACTCATATTTTATTTTATTATATATGTATGTATCAATGTCAATTAGTATATTTCTTTTCATACATATATATGATTTTAATGTGCTTAACTTTCAATTGGTTCACATTTTTTTAAAGCACAAAGTTTATGATGAAAAATAAAAATTTTAGATCATTATGTTTTCATTGATATCAAAATGCTTCAACTTCATATTTGTTAAATTTCAATTGGTATCAATAAGTTTTATAATAATGACTATTTTCAATTTGGTATCTTAAAAATTTGTTTGTTTTACAAAAGCTCTGATACCTTTAAAAATTTTGTTTAAGAAAAATTAAAAAAAAATGTTTTGATATGTATTTCCTATATGCAAGGAGAGCTTAACATCTCTTCTACATATAGATTCATGTTGAGTATATTATAAATTGAGGCGCTTGACAACTCTTTTTTATATGATATACGTGTGTAGGGGGAGCTTCACTTATGCATTACATAATATGTGTTATGTGAATTGGGGCTTGTCATCCCTTCTTCATGTAATGCATATGTGTAGGGAAGCTAACTTAGCGTCTTCCTCTTCATGAATGTATATCGCATATAAATCTTTATTGATTGATTTGTTTAACCCCTTCTTGATCTTTTTGTTTTTGACAAAAAGGGGGAGAAAAATTTGTTTGATTTGATTTTACTTTGACCCCTTTGTTGATGATTGACAAAAAGGGGGAGAAGTATTTGAGTTTATATGCATGTTTTCATTGCTTAAGGGGGAGAAATATTTGTCTTCCTTGTTATTTATGCATATAAGTTTTGTTTTGCAAATAGGAGAAAAAGAATTTGATATGTTTTATCTCCATTCATTTGCATACATGTTTATGAGCTTTATTGTCATATCTTATTATTTATTATTATGCATGAGTTAAGGGGGAGCTTCTTTGAAGCTTTACTTTAATCCATGCATATATAACTCCATGAGTTTTGTCATCATCAAAAAGGGGGAGATTGTTGGCCCAAAGGCCTATCACCCTAGTTTTGATGATGATCAACTCATGAAGTTATGTTTACTAATGATCTTGTGTTTAATTAGTGACAGATTCATTATCAAGATCTTAGTAGGTGCATAGCTCAACAAAGGATAAAATGTCAAGATTTGGAGCTAGCACGGTGTGATCCAAGGGGCTTTTGGATCAAGCTTGGACCAAGTCAAGAAGATGAGAAGCCTTCAAGTGAAGACTTCAAGAAGATGAAGACTTGTGTCTAGGTATAAGATTTTGTTTTTTTGTTTTAGATAAAATGTAAAGGATAGAGTAGTTGGTGGATTGCTCAAGTACATTTACGCACACACACTCTTGATTTAGTTTGTTTTAGAAAAGAATTTTAACCAAAATCCAAACATGTATTCAAGTGAAGATTTCAAGTGTTTTGTTGATTTTGGTTTTCATGTTTACATATCTTTTGACCAAAATCAAGTTTAGAGCTTAATGTCAAAAACTTAGATATTTCATCTTATTTGTGTAGTGGATCATATCCATACACACTATGCTTTAATGAGTTCAAAATATCTAGTTTTTATTTGAAGATGTTTTGGAAAAACAAAGTTTAGAAAACATGTTTTGGAAAATACAGTTTTTATCATGAGCCAAATATTTTCAAGTTACAAAAATAGTCCAATCTTTTATAACATGCCTTGATTTTGTGCAAGCATGTTTGTATATCAAAGTATATTGGTTAAACTATTTTTGTAGATTTTTATGTATTTTATGGGATTTTATATGAGACAAAAAGACTAACTTTTTTATCCCAGAAAACTGTTTCAGGCTTCAGATAAGTCGACTTGCTTCTTTTATAGTCGACTAATCTTGAAGTCGGTCGACCGGCTCGGTCGACCGACTTGCACAGATGTGAACGCTTTGTGCACTGGAGGACGGCCGACCGTACGGGTCGACCGTTCCAGAGAGCTCTGCTCTCTGGAAAGTTCGGCCGACCGTACGGGTCGACCGACAGAGAGTTCAACTCTCTGCTCCAGTGGCTCAGTCGACCCGGGCGGTCGACCGTGGCTCCAACGGTCTGATTTCTGACCGTTGGCGGTCAACCGACCCGGTCGACCGGCAGCTCTGACAGAGCCCCAACGGCTAGTTTTTCAGACTCTATATAAAGGGTCATTTGGGGGCTGTTTTCTATAAGATTTGGAGATAGTTTTAGAGCCAGTTTTTCCCACTCTTTTCAGAAGTTTTTCTCCACAAAATAGAGAGCAAATACTTCCAATCAAAAGGGAAGATTTTATTAAGAGTGTTTTAAGTGATTCTTTGAGTTTTCCTCCACCACTCTCATCCTTGTTTTTCTCACACCACACTTGAGCTATCCATTGATTATTCATCCTATAGGAGTGTTGTAGTGAGAGTGCTTTTAGGTGATCAAAGTGTTGTGATCACCAAAGACTTCATTTGTCACTTTGAGGAGGCGGACGTGTGTGTCCGCGTTGTTTTGAGTTCGGGTGCGAACTCGGTGGTTTGAGGTGCGGCCTCGGCGAGCTAGTTAGCTTGCGTGTGTACGGGACTAGGGAGTCCGAGGGCTTGTAGGTGTTGCGGCACCGAGGAGAGATCCATTGGGATCTTGCATAGTGGAAATCCTTCGTGTGTCGAAGGCGGGGATGTAGAGCAAGTGTGCTCGAACCTCGAAACATACCTTTGTGTTTGCGATTGCCTTTTCTCTCTCTCTCTCTCTCTCCCCCTTACTTGTTTATATCTTGCATTCAATTATTGTCTTTACATTTACATGCTTGATATATTGTGCTTAAATTGATGTACTTGCTTGGGATTGTTTGCTAACACTTGTATTCAACCAAGAGAGCCAACGCGACACCTCAACCTATTCAAGGGGAATCTAGAGGAGTTTGTCCAGAGCCCTTCACGGGGAATTCGGCAACACTCTTTGGTTATACGTGGTGTTTAGTGTAAAAGTTTAATTTGGTCATAATTATTTTTAGCTTCCGCATTATTTGCATCATTCATCATTAAGTGACCATTAGATTAGCCTTCACCTATTCACCCCCCCTCTAGGTGAACCTTCAAAGAGCTCATCGACCATGGGTTTCTAATCAACATAATAAAACAGTATGCACAATAGTGATATCGGGAACACTTGTTATTTGGTCACTCTCTCGTTTGGATAATGGTACCCTTAGGCCATGTCCGGATGGGTTTGACTAGAGTGCGGGCTCCAGTATGAACTGCCAGTGGTATGAGACACTGGAAGAGATTGATTAAAATACCAGGTGGTACTGATTACTACTATTGTATAAATATCATGACTTGCCTGATACATGTATACTATTGTTTAGTTGTACTTGTTACTGTTCCTGATCATTTATCCGCTATCATGTTACATGTATACTGTGTTACTTTACCTGGTACATGTTACACATTCTGTGGTGGCCTACTACTCCTGTACATGTATACACTGCATTGCATATCTTCTGTTTTCTGTGTCGTA
The DNA here is from genome assembly GCA_038442645.1 of Agave tequilana. Lineage (NCBI taxonomy): Eukaryota > Viridiplantae > Streptophyta > Magnoliopsida > Asparagales > Asparagaceae > Agave > Agave tequilana. The sequence continues at coordinate 152,377 of JAVJIF010005851.1, read as the reverse complement.
CAAGTATACACTGCATTGCATATATTCTGTTTTCTGTATACCTTGCAGACATCATTACTGTATATACACAACACCATATTCTGATTATATTGCATATGCCTATCTGCATGTTCACTTCTCTCACGTCACCACTGTACAATAGTCTCTATTGTATAAAACGAGAGACTACTGTAGACATGACCCAAAGATAATATGCTACATGGTGATGGTATTAAAATATGACATTGTTAAAATATGCTTATCACTCTTACATAAACATGTATTATATCTTATTATCGTGCTTGTACTACTAGTGTATATATCACTGCCTCCTTTATTTTACCACTCACTAGGTTGCTTTCTGATGACCCTGGGTTTGCGTGCCCAGGTTGGAGATCCGAGTTATCGTTTGGTCAGCTAGTTCATTGGATTCACATAGGAGACTTTACCATCGAGACCCTTCATAGGTATCTTTGTGCTTTGTTCATGTTATCTTATTGATCCCTATTTTTATATCTGTTATGATCACTAACCCCTTTCTGCAAGTATTCTTGTACTTATTTCCTGCTGGAACCCTTGTGTATATGGAAGTTATGTTCTGTACTGAGCCTTAATGTACGCGTGAGGGTGTTTCCACCTCGCGTATGTACGTTGCCATAACGTCCCCGTACCTGCGGGATCGGGGTGTTACATCTGATATGTGAGTATTAGGACCCGAACAAAGGAGAGACCAAATATCACACGTTCCTAATATTATTACTGTTTCTTATGTTATTTTTGTCCCTTTCCCACCGGCGTCCCACAACACCGACAGTTCACGCTGGAGCTCGCACTTCCAGTAGAACTCATCCGAACTCCAATACGCGGGTACCATTATTCTAATAGGGGAGAGATCAAATAACATATGCTCCAGGAGTTATCATTGTACAGGTATGTGTGTGTTTTAATGACACTGAGGATGCTTATCACACTAACACCAGGCGGTACAGGCAGGAGGGAGAAAGTAGCCCTTCAGATTCAAGAGATGGCCCCCATAGATTCAAGAGGTGGCCCCCACCACGAGTGTGGTGTGGCACTTTGCTCCATGTGGCACTTTGCTCTAAGGGTTGATACAGGAGGTGGCCCCACAGATTCAAGAGGTGGCCCCCACCACGTGTGTGGTGTGGTACTTTGCTTTGTGTGGGACTTTGCTCTGTGTGGGGAATGGATTCTAGAGATGGCCCCCACCGATTCAAGAGGTGGCCCCCACCACGTGTGTGATGTAGCACTTTGCTCCGTGTGGCACTTAGTTCCATTCAGGAACCGCCGGACGCTAGCACGATTGTGGGATATATCCTCGTCATCCCGACACCAGGCATGCTCTGTCGGACGCCGGAATGACTGTGCTATTAACAAGAGCATGAGTACAGAAGATACAGGAGTACAGGAGATACAGGAGCACCAGATGTCTGGTAATAATATAATAATCATCCATATGCCAGGTAATACAAGTGTCAGGTGTCAAGTATAATGTGTCAAGTACCGGTGTCGGATATCATATGTCAAATGTAGCATGGCAAGTACCGGTGTCGGGTATCATGTGTCAAATATACATGGCAAGTACCGGTGTCGGGTATCATATGTTTAAATATAGCATGGCAAATACCGGTGTCAAGTATCATATGACAAATATAGCATGGTAAGTACCAGTGTCATATATCAGGGTCAGGTATAGCATGGCAAGTAATCAGGGTCAGATACCAAGTGTCAAGTATAACATGGCAAGTACCGGTGTCAGATATCATGTGTCAAATATAGCATGGCAATTACCGGTGTCGGGTATCATGTGGCAAATATAGCATGGCAAGTACCGGTGTCAGATATCATATGTTAAATATAGCATGGCAAGTACCGGTGTCGGGTATCATATGTTAAATATAGCATGGCAAATACCGGTGTCAAGTATTATATGATAAATATAGCATGGTAAGTACCTGTGTCATATATCAGGGTCAGGTATAGCATGGCAAGTAATCGGGGTCAGATACCAAGTGTCAAGTATAACATGGCAAGTACTGATGTCAGGTATCATATGTCAAATATAGCATGGCAAGTACCGGTGTCGGGTATCATGTGTCAAATATAGCATGGTAAGTACCGGTGTCCATATCATATGTCAAATATAGCATGGCAAGTACCGGTATCGGGTATCATATGTTAAATATAGCATGGTAAATACCGGTGTCAAGTATCATATGACAAATATAGCATAGTAAGTACCGGTGTCATATATCACGGTCAGGTATAGCATGGCAAGTAATCGGGGTCAGATACCAACTGTCAAGTATAACATGGCAAGTACCGGTGTCAGGTATCATATATCAAATATAGCATGGCAAGTATCCGTGTCAGATATTATCGGTCAAATATAGCATGGCAAGTATCAGTGTCCGGATATTACGAGTCAAATATATCAGTGTATCATGTAGTAAAAGTTACAGTGGCAATGACCAGGCATATAACGGTAGTTGCGAAGCATATAGAAAATGTACTCGCATAATGATAAAATAGATGCATGTTCAAAAGAAACTGCACTCGCCTCAATACCGGAACGCAATACCGAGTAATATCCGGGAAATTTACGAACACCACGATCAAGCCAACAATCCCAATAAATATATATAATAATATAATAATATATATAAATATATTTTTGAGAGAATAAGAAAGAAGAGAGAGAAAGAGAGTTTTAGAGAGAGAAAGTCTAGAGAGAGAAAGAGGGGCTTCTAGAGAGAAAATCTAGAGAGAGAAAGAGGGATTCTATAGAGAGAAGGTAGAGAGAGAAAGTCTAGAGAGAGAAAATCTAGAGAGAGAAAGTCTAGAGAGAGAAAGAGAGGTGTTTTAGAGAGAGTGAGATAGGAGAGGGAGAGAGTAGAGAGACAGAAAGAGGAACCAGGATAGAGAGAGATGAGAGGAGAGAGAGATGAGAGGGGAGAGAGAAAGAAAGAAAGAGAGAAGGGAAGAAGGGGGAGCAGCCCCCTTGCCCACGCCCAGCCCGCCGGCCTCTGCCGCCCCCTGGCTGCAGCCAAGGAGGCGCAAGGCACTGCGCCGGCCGCCGTGGTCGGCGCAGGCTGGGGTGGCCGCCGGCCACCCCAAAAGAGAGGGGGAGGAGAGTGAGAGAGAGAGAGAAGAAAGAGAGGGGGGAGAGAGAAATCTGAGAGAGAGAAGGGAGGGGAAAATTGGCCCCCTCTCCGGCCAGTGGCCGCCGGCGTGGCCAACAAAGAGAAAGGGAGAAAGAGAGGGAAAAAGAGAGAGGGAGGGGGCTTCGCCCCCTCCTCCGCCTACGCACAGGGGGCCAGGAGGCCCCCTGGCCGCGCCAAGCCGCCGGCGGCGTGTCGGTGGCGGTCAGGCCGCCCAAGACGCCAGAGGAAGGGGGTGGCTTCGGGCTCCAGGGAAAAAGAAAAATGAAGAAAAAGAAAAAGAAGAAAAAGAAGAAGAAAAAGAAAAAGAAAAGAAAAAGGGATTGATTTGAAAAGAAGGAGGGATAGTTTATTTAAAAGGGAATTTGGTGTGATGGGGGATATGACTTGGCAGGTGATGTGATGGGGAATGGCTGTGTCAGGGTTGACTTTTGGGTAGAAAGGAAAAAGAAATGGAGAAAGAGAAGAAAGAATAGTATTATTAAAATAGGGTAAAAATTGACTGTCTCAGAATCGCTCCGAAAAATTCTCAAAAATAGAAAATATTATTTTAAGATGCTCGGTGAAATCGAATTCAAGAAATTCAATGTAGATTTCAAATTAAAAATCTTAGAATTTTCTGGCGATACCGGTCAACACCAAACCGGTAGATTTTCGATAAATTCTAAAAAATCTCAAAAAAATGCCTTTAGTTAGAAAATAAGATTTTAAGAGGTAATGTGAAAGCCGTTTCTAAAAATTCAACTCCATTTGAAAACTAAAAATCCGGGAATCAGTCAGCGATGTCAACCGACACCAGTTTTGGAGATTTTGCAGAAAAATTCTGAAAAATTTCAGAAAATTATAAAAAATCTAAAATATTAAAAAACAATATTTGAAACTGAAATCGGTCAAATCGGACTAGCAGAAAGGCCAAATCGAGCAATACACTAGGATCGGGCCCTTAGTTCAGATTAGGGCTGACTCCGAGTTCATGAATCTAAATCCAATACAAAACAATCACATTAATAAAAACAAATACAAAACTAAATCAAAGAAATATGATAGAAAAATCAGAATATGTATCTAAGTACGTATTCTAGTGACGGAGTGTTACATGTTGGGTCATAAGTATAGAGATTTTGGTCTGCTGATTAACAAAGACGAAGTAAATAAACATAGATGAATTTAGCCTTCCTAAAGTTTGTATATGATTTTATTCTCATTTCAAGGGCTTTTTAATAAGAAAGATAATCCAATCTTTATATATTTTTCATTAATATTAATTGATTTTTCTTCAAAATTCTTGTAAATGAAATTATAATTTGATGGTTTCTGAGGAAAATTAATTTTTATATTGATTTTCTTATTTCATTTTAGAAGAAATTTAGATGATGAGGTGAAGTGCCAAATGCGAGAGTATCAAAGCCAGTTTCATTTCAATTTGCTTTCATAGCTAAGACTCGATTCAGAATCAACTTATTAAGTATAATGTACAAATAATTTCCATTAATACAGTGTAAATAATTTTCTAGTGCTGACGTAAATGTTATAAAATAAGAGAGAAAAAAAAGTAAAAAATAATATTGCACTAATTAAGGTTTGAACTTGTGACTTTCAATAACTTAAATTTATAAGTTATCACTTGAGTTAGCTCAAAAGTGTATTTATACTTATAAAAAATAATTTAAAAAAAATTATATTACTCTAATTAAATTGAGTCGCTAGGAACCGACGTGCTTCCCATCTCAGCGGAACCCCTTCGCTAGGATCCTATGCAACTCTCACCTGCCCTAGATTTGTACTTGTTTCAAATTTGAAACAGCTCAAATTATCAATAATTTGCATTAAAATATCCAAACGTCAAAGTACGGCCACTACTTATATATGATTTTTCGCAAAATACTATATGTTATCTTCATGCACGTGCCTTCAAATAATTTTTGGTTTATTGTCATTAGAGGTTCGTTATATTAGGGCCCGTTTGTTTATCATTTTTTGAATCAGAGAAGACTGACTGAAATAGGGTGTGTTTGGTTGCAAGGAAGTGGGCGGAAGCAAGGAAATAAAGAAGTATAATTGCTCACTTTTCTATCTATCCAAACACCGAAAAAGGAAATAAGGAAACTCATTTTCCTTTTTCTTCTCTCTTTTACACAACCATTTCCTCACTTCCAGAGTGCTACAGTTAATTTTGTGGTCATGTAAATCTCATTTATAATAAGTTGTAACATAAAACAGTTAATTTTTTGGTCATGTAAATCTCACTTGCATTCTAATTACAATCCATTTTTTATTTTTTTAATTAATTTTTATTTTAATATTATTTTGCGGTCAACTTTGTGGTCAACTTTTCAACTTCCACTTTCTATTACCATCCAAACACCAAAAAAGACATAATATTTTCCTAACCACACTTCCCAACAATATCCAAACACCGGAAAACTTACTAACTAATTCCCAAGTTCTAAAGGGAACTAATACCACTTCCTCACTTTCTTACTTCCTCACTTCCACCCTTAACCAAACCGGCCCGATCGTGTCAATCAAATTTACATTGAATATTTGCTTATCCATGGCTGAAAAAAATACAATAATGACAGTAAAGGTCACAAAACTCTTGCGTGACCTCTCACTATCATGCTTGCATAGATCAAGAGCGAGAGCTCGGATTTCCGCTAGGCTGCACTATAGCGTGTCAGTGATTCCCTCCGAATTCTTTTTTAACTTGACCTCCCACCAGAGATCCGATTTTTTTAGCAGAAGACAAACGCCCCCTTGTAAGCGCAAGTTAGCTGAGAATAAAACAGGATGCAAGTGTTTTCCAAGAGAATGGCTTCTGCAAGCCACCGTGCTATGTTTCTTCTCGTGCTTGTTGCAGGATTACAACATTCTCGACCTTGAAATGGCAAGAAAGCATGAGTTGCATACGTTAGAGCACGGGCGAGAGGCTAAGAAAGCACAGCGATTCAAGAAGAACATCAAACTTTACGCAAGTGGATTCAAGGTCCCAATCGAACACTGAAAAGCGACCATTCATATATGGGAGACAAAAATCTTTGATTAGATTGACTCCGACTTGATGTGTGTGTATATATAGTTTGCTTTTCTAACCAAAACTTGATCACATTCTTATCAAAATTAGATCAATTCTTGAGCTAATTCTACTTGACAGATAAGCCCTGCAGAATCGTCTTGGTCGGGAACAATTATAGACAGAGGGAGGTTGTTACAAATGAATCCCCTCAAGGGAAGAATTGCCATCTTGCATTCTTAACTAGTCCTCATACTTTGGCATAAAAATCTCAAACAAATCTGCAAAAGCTATTATATTCTTCGTAGCGTTGTGTGCTCCTCGAGTCATTTTTTCAATAATCTAGTAATAGCGCACACTTTTATTTTTGAATTTAAAAATCCCCTTGCATTGTTAGATGAGGAGATTCGAACCCATAACAGTCTATAAGGAGGCTCAGTTTTGCATCGCCTAAACAAAGCCCAGTTGGTACTGGTGTTACTCAGTAGTTAGCCAAGGATGCCAACGAGGTGAGGTTGAACTAGAAACCATGCTAGTCGATTCAAGCTTTGAATCCATCTGAAACTCAATGGGTGAGTTCTATTTTATTCCTAAACCTCCATAACCCACACCCATTCTTTGTGTGTGTAGAGGAATCTGCATCTCAACCGCCAGCTAAAAGAGACTCTCTCAGCTGGCGCGACGTGACTGATTTCAGTCACAATTTTGAGCGCTGCTACCTGATCGCAGTTTTTTGTGAGAACTGTGATCAAGTAGCAGTATTTTTCTGAGGACCGCGATCATGGTCGCAGTGTTTTCTGAGGACTACGACCATGGTCGACTGAATCCACAGTATCTCTGATGATATAAGCCTACAAGTCTCTATAAAAAGAAAAGAAAAAAGGAAAAGAAAGGGCAATTATAACAATAAGACACTTAAAAAGCTTATATATTTAAACCTGTTTGCCCTTCTTCTTCTTTTTTTTTTTTTCCTATAAACTTTTTACCCTCTTTCCTTTTATCTTATGCGATGCTATTATAAGAACGTGGACACCTCTCAGCCTTGTGTGTGTATGTATAGGAGATAACTTGTGTCATTTCAGAAGGATTTTAGCCCGAAAATATTTTCACTCAGATACAACCCAAGACATCCAAATATAAGATCCATTCCGTTGAAGTTAATCTACATTATTTCAAGTAACTAAAAATCATAAATCACGTATTTTGAATACTATTTGCTCATCCATCAAGTAGACACAAAATAGACGGCCGAAATAGTGAGTTGATTAGTTTAACGGTGTAAAATATTTAAAATCTAACAAAAATTAGAGTGTGAGGGTTTTTAAATGTTTAGATCATGATAAAATAGTCGGATCGAGAATTTGTATGTTTAAAGATATAGATCTAAACAATATGTTATTTTCGGTCGTGCATTTTGTGTCATTCTGAAAGGATTCGAGGTCAAACTCTTCACACTCAAATAGATAAACTTGTGTCATTCCGGAAGAATTCGAGGTCGAATCCTTTCCACTCAAATAGAGACTATTGTCATTCTAGAAGGATTCGAGGTCGAATCCTTCCCACTAAAATATAACCTACGATATCCGAATGCAAAATCCACTTTGTTAAAGTTGATATACATCATTTCAAGTAACTAAAAATAAAAAAATTATATATTTTGAATAAGCGCAAAATGGACAACCAAAAATAATATATTGCTTAAATCTACGTCTTTAGACATATAATTCTCGATCCGACCACTTCTTCATGATCTAAACATTTAAAAACCCTCACATACCAATTTTTGTTAGATTTCAAATATTCTACGCCGTTAAACTAACTAACTCACTATTTCAGCCGTACATTTTACGCTTACTTGAAAGATGGGCAAAAAATATTCAAAATACATGTTTTTTGATTTTTAATTACTTAAAATAATATAGATCAACTTTAACGGAGTAAATCTTGCATTCGGATGTCGTAATATTCCATTTAAGTGGAAAAGATTCGGCCTCGAATCCTTCCGGAATAACACAAGTATCTATAAATACACACAACACACACAAGCCTCACAAATTAATGAATCCTGGACACAGCTAAAAATCAAGAACAAGCTCTGTACACTGTCTAAGAAACAAGTGTGAATACAGACCAGGGTTAGCAATGAAAACCAAGAGTTTGAGATGACCCAGGCCTGTCTGGATGTTCCTCAAAGCAAAAGCAGCAAATGTAAGAGACAGGATTAAAAAAAACCGAAAATTTGGCCCTCACCTGCACTCGAACGGCCGAGCAAACCCACAGGATCGAAGAGAAAGCAGCGAGAGCGAGATGGCCAGAAAACAAAGGCACATGAAACGAAATCCTATCTGATAGATCCTACAGCGACGTCTGTGTAGCAAAGGCAAAGCAACAGGCCGCAGGAAGGAGGAGGAGGCTGATTCTGGCAACATCAGCTACAGCTTCAATTCTACGCGATGCATCTTGGCCATATTGAAAAAACCTACGTTTGATCTTTATAGTTGTGTATTCTTCAATCATGCACTTGCTCTGAGCTCAGTTGAACTTTCTCCGATCACAACTTTGGCAACTCATCATGCATATTGTGCTTGCACTACAGGTAGACATCCAACCATGCCGAGTGATATGATGACACAATAAGAAACCAGTAAATTCTAAGAAGAAACTGACTCGGTTCAATGAATCAAAACCCCAGAGATCCAGACTTTTTCAGTTAACTAATCGTTCAGACCTAGTCGGAGGTTCATTGCTAGCTCGAGTACACTACCGTTGCTTATTTCACGCAACGCTCAGCTGTGTCTAACTACATGCAACTTCAACTACAGCGCAATACTCAACACAAACAACAACAAGTGATGTGTCCTCTTCGGCTAAATAGGCGCCCTGCTTGAGTTGATGACTGAGTCGCGGATTCATTGTCAAAGATCCTAAGAAGCTCCTTCAAAATTTTGGGGGTCCATGGCTCAATTTACAAACCCCAGGTCTTGATTCACTTGGACTCATTATCAAAAAGTGATGGAATCTGCCACTGACCTTATCAATTCATCTCTCTACGTAATTCTTATCTCACTACACTTGATTACTAAATATCCATTTAGGTCTCTTACTTCTCATCTCACTCTCCCTCCCTCTGTATAAATGCATGCACTCTCCCCTCTCCCCATTTCACTACAACTGTTCCAACTTGAGCAGTATTCATCAATATCATGGCCAGGCTGCAAAAATCCCAGCTTGCCAAGATCTTCCTACTAGTGTTCTTCCTCACTCTCCTCTTATTGACCCCTTTCATACCCACCTCCATGAGGTCCTCATACCTCTACCTCCTCCTCAACCTCCTCATCATAGTTCTTGGGGCTGAGGCGGGGTTCCTCGCCGCCATCTCCAAGCCTCGCGATGAGAAGAAGCTGGCTTCTATTGTCGTTGCTCCGGTCAGTGCTGCAGAACGTGTGGCCACTACTAGCACTGATGTCAACATGCAACAAGTGAAGCCCATTGTTGAGAAGCCAGCTGTAGAGAAGGTGGTGGTGGTTAATGCAAGGGTGCATCAGGGATTGAAGAGGTGCAAGTCGAGGCCAAGCCTCTTCTTCATCGGGGGCGGGGAGGCAGAGGAGGTGGAGGTGAAGGAGGAGGAGGTGGCGGTGAAGAAGAGATCATCATCAGTGGTAGGGGGAGATGGGGAGCTCAGCAAGCAGGAGCAGTTCATGAAGGCCGAGATGTTCATTGGCAACTTCTACAAGCAGCTCAAGATGCAGAGGGACAACTCTTGGCAGAAGTTGCATGGGCTCTATCACAAGGCTTTCTAGTTTCAGTTCCTATATATTAAGATCATGCATATTAACTATAGTTATAGTAATTAATATCATATTAAATTTGTTGGTGGTGGTGGTGGGAGACAGCAATCCAGCAATGGAGGGGGGAGAGGCCAAGCCATTTTTTCATTTGCATGGTCCTTCTCATTCTCTCCTTCATTAATTCTCATTCCTCATTTCTTACCAAGGGGTGTAAAGATTGTGTGTGGGTTGGCAGCAGCATGAGTTATTGACTGTATAATTAATTAGAATGAAAGTTCAGACAAATAAAATTGAATGTGGGACTTGCATTATTGTACACATAAAGGCTGGCTACTTGGATGGCCAATTAATGAAAGCTCATTTTAATACAAAAGTCTCTCAAGGATATGTAAGATCCCAAACATGATGATCTCTATAAAATTATAATTTCTGAGCCATAAATTTGGCACCAAGGATATGGGCAAAAGTATAAATGAAGACATCGATGAAATAGCAACATAGGAAAAAGATTTGGGCCACAATACTCTTCATTTAATGAGGATGAACAACTGATGCACCATTTGTAAATTGAAGAGACCAAAAGGAATCACTGATTAATTGCTAACATGACATGCTTGCTTGGAACCTCAGAAAAACGAAGACAATCAATTATTTGCTGGCTAATTCACAATTAATATCACAAAATTTCACCTACTTTACAAAAATAAACCTTCCTTCATGCATGAGAAGACCATAGTTAAATATCCAAAAGTTGTTTTTGCAATTTGCTTCCATAGATTGGTAACAGAAAATTATAAAATTACCATATTTCCCTGACTGCAAGCCATAATTTCTTGATGGGTGAGGGGATTAAGGTGTTAAAAAAAATATTAAGAATTTAGGAATTGGTTATCCTGAGGACCAGAAATTTTGTATTGGGACAGTCAGTCGCAGTAGCTCCCTCGTGTAATAAAGATCAGTAGATTCACCCAAACCCTAATCGCTATCTCACATTCTAATTTTTGAATCTATTTCCAAATAATTAAATAAATTATTAGAGCCCAACTGGAGAAGAGATACTAAAAGGCTAGTTTGATTGGTTCTAAGAGAAGACTGTGCGTTCTAGGTGAAAATTTTGGACTTTGAGATACTGTGAAGCTATTGAGGAAAGGATTTTGATGGGTCTTAAAATGTAGGTTTCGATACTTCTTCATTTTTCCCTTTGAACTTTCTAACTTTTTCAGTTTTAAGTCAGAGCTTTTTTTTTAATTTACTTAGCTTGGGGTTTAAAAGGTCGAGATGAGGATAGGAGAAATGGGTCTATAGAACACAATGTTAGAACTAGTTTTCCTCAGAAAAAAGAAAGAAAAAGGGGGGCGGGGGGTAAAAAGTAAGTGTCATTGTAGCACAATGGTAAAACCTCTTCAGCACTAGCAAGAGGTTTGGAGTTCAAATCCCGCCTGCACCCGACTATAACTTATATTCCCGAAAAAAAGGGGGGGAAAAAGAGTTAGAACAACTAACGGAAAAATGTTCAGACAAGTCATATGAAAACATTCAGCAGGAACATTAGACAGAGGCCTAAAGGCGGGTATCAAGCTATAAACCCTAAATAATGGAAGACACATTTCTGTACAAAAATCATATCAGGAGTATTTTCCCTCCCTGTTTGTAAAGCTAGTGAAACTCTTTGTTTGTGGTATTATTGTGTTAAATTAGCCTTGTTTGCTCATCAAACCATAATTGGCCACTGATCATACAAGTAAGCTATTTAATATTATTCGAGAAATTTCTTCTACTTGTTGGAAATGATGCCTAAAAACTTCCTTTTGGACCATGTTTCTTTAAAGGTTCAAGTGTCATCTGTCACATTGATATTTTTTTCTCTAGAGGATTCCCCTAAGACCATACTCAAAAGGTAAAACGATATCATCTTATCGTAGTCAATCTTCCCTTGTTCCTACTGGAGTCCAGGCCCATATTCCAGCTTCAGATTCCAAATATATTCCCTTCACAACTAGCTTGCTTGCAAATGGATCAATAAAGTAAAACGCTAAATGGACATATAGATGCTTATATGTTCACATATTGAGAGAGAGAAAATTCTCATCAGAATACTTTTCAGCACCACAATACCAAAAGGCTGTTTTATATCAGAGTACATATAATTAAGGGGAACAACTTAAATTTAAAATGAGATTTTTAGAATAAAGTTCCTTTTTAATTACAATAAATGGTAGAAGTCTGTTCCCATCAGAATCAAGCACACGCAACTTAAGCCAAGTTTCTTTCTTGTACACACGAAGAATACCTCATCAGGTAGGACACAAGGCAACCAAGAACAGCTCCAGCACAAACCTGCAGAGATTTTGGATAGTATAATTGACTCGAGAATGTACACCATATAACCAAGGGCATGTTTGATTGCAGCAAACGGGAGTGGAAAACCTGACACTCGTGGAACCCACGCGCACTTTTCACCAATCCTGTTTGTTTGCATCAAAATCAAATCTTGTAAAAATGAGGTGGGGCCCGCACCTCTCGCGCAGCTCGGAAAAGATTTGGGCGGCAGGCCCACCAAAACCTCACCTGGAGGTTTCCTCTCGCGCAGCTCGGAAAAGAGGATGGAAAACACTGTAGTTGGACCCCACCAAAACCCTTTTCTTTGGAAAATTGTTGTGTGTGGGCCCCACACACAGCTTCCCCATATTTCCCATTTTGCCACACAGGCCCTAAGATATCTAGAAAACTATAACTAGGAAATCAGAAGTGGGGTTTTGAGAAACCAATTTCTAAAACTATAGGGCCTGTTTGGTAAAGTGGAAAAGTTGTGCGAGGGGCCCACACACAGCAGTTTTTTTAAAGAAAAAGGTCTTTGTGAGGCCCAACTATAATGTTTCCATCCCCTTTTCTGAGCTGCGCGAGAGGAAACCTGCAGATGAGGTTTTGGTGGGCCCGCCGCTTGAATTTGCGGGCCCACCTCATTTTCTCAAGATTTGATTTTGATGCAAACAAACAGGATTGGTGAAAATTGTGTATGGGTCCCACGGACGTCAGGTTTTTCACCCCCGTTTTCTGCAAACAAACAAGCCCATACTAAAAAACCATCATTGAATTCCATATTTTAAGTACAACAATCTTTTAAGATACACAGATATGTCACATGATATCACACATCATCTTCGTTCAATCAGGTTTCATAAAAGGTCATGGAGCATCTACCTGATGGTGTTAGGGTAAACACTGAATAATAGTTGTAGGGCATCAATTCATACATATATTGTTCAACTTTATGTCTCGCAAATTTCACAAATGTCATATCCTAAAGTTTATAGAGAGCTAGTACTTGGCATGTCCTATGCATGTGCATGCATAAAAGTTGGTAGGGAAGGTCAATTCCAGAATGGACACCAAATTTAGAAGAAGAAAAAGCCTAGCTCGCGTCACTTCTTAAGGCTGACTTCACAATGCGAGATGCCAGCTACGCGAGGCCTCTTATGTGTTATTTTGAGATTACATTTACAACTATTCCAGTTATGCAGTTGAACTTTACCACCACTACTGTAATTATAAACTATTCAGGGGTTAGGGCATTACTCATGATGTGGAAAAGCTTATCCATAGTAAAGAGAAGAATAAAGGTCTGCTCAGTTGTTCCTAAAGTACTCATCCTATCTGGTTGCTACCTTCAACATCTCCTATGCAAACTCAACTTTGGCAAAAATTTTGGTCATGATAAAGCTTCTTCTGTCATTCCTTATGCAGACAATTGGTTCCCCCCCCCCCCCCCCCCCACCCCCACACCCACTTTTTTTTTTTAAATTGACTGTAGCCTGAGGGAATCCAGAAGGAAAATCTAGGCCACTCAGTACATTGGACATGTCCAGGACCCCATATTACAAATAGCTACCATTTTGCCTGGAAATGACAGAACCTCATATTTTACACCAGTGAGGTTCATGTCCTCCAAGACGTGTTCCATTACGACAGTTCCTCACCTTCAGCTCAGTGAGCTGCTTTCCCAACCAGCAAGTCACTCATTTCTTTGCATACGTGTGCGTGTGTGTGTAATGTGTGCATGTTAGTGTATAGATTTCTTTTTGTTTGGAAGTTTCCTTTCTGTGAATTAATCATGCTCTTTTGACAAACAGCTACTTTCAGCCTGAATGTTTGCTTTAGAATTTAAAAGAGTAAACCAAATTACAACTTATTTAGAACTTCTTTATTTTCTTAAATAAAAGCTCTCAATGGGGAAAAAGAAAAAAAAAATCCATCAATCACCTTCCAAATATGTATATATAACTACACTATATTTAAAGGATTCCTATATGGCATGTAGAAGTAGATCTTAAATGCGAATGTAAACTCTAGGGCAAATTTCCATATCTTCTATTTATTTATTTGCAACATTGTCTCATTTACAATTTAACCAATAATGCATACAACATTTCACTCATCTATTAAATTAATTAATATAACTCTTAAAAAGAAAACGTTAGTTATGTAGTAAATTAATAACCAAACTTACCAGACAAATGCGTGTGGGGCATGTGTATTTAGTAGCTTATAAAATATTAATCATAATAATACTTTTAAATTTTTTAGTAAAACTACCATTTGATCACTGGAAACAGCATCCTCAATGAGAGGCTCTATTTTTGGGTGTCTCCATATAAAATAGAGCCCTCTCCACCAAAAAATAGAGAGCCATGATAGTCTTTTTTTAGCATCACCAATGGCATGGCCTCCATTTTTAATTCCCTAAGTTCTTAAACTTGATTAATTTGATTATGTGTAAATATTTTTCACGTGTTATTTTTTTTTGAGTTAATTTTATTTATGTTCTCAAAAAATTGTGAACATTTCCACTAAAAGATTCAAATGCTGAACTACTTACTTTTTGTGAATAGCAAATATGAATAGTAAAATTTTAAACTTTTTTCTATTTCGATTTGAACTCAATTATTTCCTGATATTGTGGGGGTTGTTTCATTTATCATTATAGATAGGATGTCATCATCAGAAAATCTTATCTCTAATTTAATTAAATCCAAAAATCTAAAAAAAAAAATAGGATTTCATCTTATACTAATTGTCGGATCGGATTCTCTCATCTCAATTGCAACCTGTGGATCGTTAATCTTATCTCAACAATTTTTTTATAAATTCTATCTATATAACTTTCTACAATCACTTAACTTTCAGATTCAATATCTTCTGACTTCTATTACTAGAATTCATTCCCTAACACTTCTCATTTTCTCAACAATCGCTGATGAAGAGAATGATAATCCAGTTTATCAGGTGGACACTCTTGGCCATACGATGATAATGGATTGCTACGATCTGATTCAGAGAATGGAGGCTGAAGCATCACAATCAAAACACGGGGGGTACATCCTCGCGCCGCACACGCAAATCTAAAGATCGGGTAAGTGCTCGTGATGGGCTCCTGCATGATTATTTTGCTGATCATTTTCTGTATCCATCTTTAGATTTTAGAAACAAGATTCGCATGAAGTCATTGTTCATGAAGATAATGACAGATGTCGTCCAACATGACAAATACTTCCCACAGAAACCTGACTACACTAGGACACACACCAAAAGTGAAGATTACAGTTGCACTTCGTATGCTTGCATGCGAACACCTGCCCATTTGAACAATGACTATTTAAAACAAGAGAAATCACATCCATGGCAACTTGCATGAATTTATGTCATCCAATCAAAATTTACAAAGATGATTGCCTTCAGATGGTCAGTGTTTTAAATATCAGATATTTGCGAAATATCAGTCGACAAAATTATATATCGGATACTGAATACCGGGTAATATATCGCAGTATGATACTAAATATTGGACGTCAAATCGGACATTTCATCCGATGAAGAATATGCATGTGATTGTCAACATAAATCATATGAAACTACTTAAAGCAAGTTTAGAGTCATAAACTTATAAGAGATACTTTTTGTAAAACCTCCTCAAATGCGTTTGTAGGCGATATATCAGATATTTTCATATCGGATATCGGCCAATATATCGGCCACGTGGCGATATATCGGCCCATATTGGTCCAAAATGATATCCGGTAAAATTTTTCACTTATCGTATCCTTTTAGATAAAATACCAAAATCCCAGTGGATATACCGGTATATCGGCTGATATTTAAAACTGTGTCAGAGACCCACGAATGCAAACATTTACAGGCTACTGAGTAAAGCAAAAGAGTAAGGATTTCCAGGCATGCTCGGGAGAATGGAAAAATTGCCAAGTTGCCCACCACAGTACATACCGTGATCACAAAGGTCACCAACCACCATCCTCGAAACAGTCACATAACATAAATATTTGATTTTGGCATGATTACTTTGGAATGTAATGTGCTCTACAGGTCAGATCTTTTCAATAATGTTCTTGAGGGTCGCGCTGCAAATGTGAATTTTACTGTTAACGTAAGACAATACAATCGATGATATAATCTTACAGATGGTATCTATCCCAAGTGGGGGACTTTGATTAAAGCGTTTTCTGAGTCACAGAATCCAAAGCAACAAGCTTTCACTCGTGCACACGAAGCTTACCATAAAACGTTGAGAGAGCTTTCGGTATTTTTCAAGCTCAGTGAGCAATTGTCGTGGGGCACGCTCGAATGTGGTAAAAGGAAGATATTACTAGTATCATAAAGACACGCATCTTCTACACAACATGATTGTAGAAGGTAAACGTGAGTTAAAAGCAAAAGATTCGGCGTATCATGTTGTAGATGATCTTGTTGGGCCTGTTCGAGATCCCGCAATCATTCATTAGTATTTACTTAATCAAAGTCAATAAGTAGATCAAACAACACACATCAACCTCCGAAATAATATCATGGAACACTATCACAATATTTACTCAAATGGTATGGTGTGATGAGTGTACAATTTAGAGAGTTATAGTTTATCTTTGAATAACTAAATTGCAACATCAGTATGCTTCATAAGCAATACTTTCTACATTTCATCATCGAAGTCCTTATTGCTTTGTTGTGGCATTTCTGAGCAATAATATCCATCAAAGTTCAAAGAACAGACTCAAGGAGAACAGCAGTCAACATGTATATCAATAATTGATTTTTGTTAGATTTGATCCGCATTCTCCTTTCCGGAGTATGAACTTTGTTAGTGTCAAACAATACAAGTGCTTACTCTTTTTGTGACTCAATCTCTTCTTTGTAAGATAACATGGCACTAGCCATCGATTTAGCTTCTTCTCTAAGAGGATTCTTGCCTTTTTTACGTTTTAGCCCTTTTATTTTTCATGGGCCACCTTTGGAGGGGATTTGAGGTATTTAAGATGTTTTGAGTTTCCGGAACCAAGTCCACTGGATCATCATTGTGTTCAGAAGTGAGATTAGACATTGGAGACGGATACTCCATCTCATCGTCATTTAAAACATCATAGTGCTTCCACTTCTCACCATATTGTAAAATACTCCAACAATGGTACAAGAGAAAATGTATGCCAGTCTTGTCATGAAAATAGAAATTTGTATCCCTTATTTATAATGTGATTAACCAAAGACAAAATTAGTTCACACTTAATTAAATAAATATGCAAGTCATTATTTCATAAATTAATATAGTAAAAATATACAATTAACTGATTAAATATAATTTAATTAAAAAACTTACAATCGTGGCCTCATTCGCCTCACTCATGGGTTTCTTTTTATTTTGGTGAGACACTGATTATATAAAGTGCAATTTTTATTAACGATTGTCCATCAAGATTTGAGATTCTGAAATGTTCTTTGAGAGTCTTCAGAGACAGAGGACACAAAACATCAAAGTGTTCTTTAATACGACGCCACATTGCGATTTGTGGTTAGCTCACCCCAATAATCGGATCTTCACTAATTGCCAAATACGATCGACATAGAGTCACATTTTCGTTGTGTGAATTTTTTTACTTTGAGAATTATTTTCAGAAGATAATTAAAAGAGAAACAATAAATTAAAATAAATTGGAGAGAATTTTGAGTAATAATAACTAGGACTTCGAGGAAATGAAGAATAATGAAAATTTTAGATGGTGCGCAAATTTTGTGAAAGATGAAGGTATTTATAGGGATAAATTGGAGAAGAATGATAGTGTTTAATTTTAATAAAAAAATTGACTGTTGGATTTGACTGTTTAATTAAAAAAATTTGCTCATTGGAGCACAAAAAAATTGGTCATTTCATAAAAAAAATTGCCCGTTGCAACACAAAATATGGTCGTTGGTTTTTGCGGGACCCACAAGGATAGAAGATTTTTTTTGTTTTTCTGCACATATACCCTGCGGGACTCACCGTCCACGCAGTTTCAATCTTTTTACTGTTTCTCTCCTGCATGACCCACTTCACGCGTGTTTTCTATTTTTTGCTTCTACTGCGGGACCCACCATGATTGGGTTTGTATTTTTTGCAATATATGTGTTGTGTTCGGGTAAGGGCTTTCATGATGATGATAAATAAGGACAGATCAGATCAGAAACGATGCACAAGATTGCAGATCTATCACAAAACCACACAGAACACTGGAATTTACGTGAAAAATCTAAACAAGGAAAAACCAAATAGACGCTCGCAAATCTACTATTATCAAGAGATTTTAGGGATAAGAAGAAAACCTCACAGCTGCTGTTTACAATAGCTCTCACCGCTTCGTTAAACCCTAATTATTACGCATCTATATTTATAAAGAAAACTAGAGTTACAAATTGTGACATCCCTAAAATGCCCTTGACATGTGCCTTGAGTTTCTTGAATCGTGAAGCTTCCAGGCTGGAGCGCGTTCGATGCGCCTCTCTGTGCCTCGGAGATGTTCCTCCGCTCTGTCGCTCGGAGTACTTCTGCTAACACTTCGAGTGATCCTCCGAGGACTTGAACATGCCACCTAGGAGTGTCAAACAGGTGCGGTTAGATGATGGTGCAGTTGAAGATGATGCCCCATCTCACCGCACCGCCTACATCTTGTACCCCTTGACTTGAACAACCTTTTAGTATGGTTAAAGATGATGCATTTACAGATGCCTTTTTCATGTTTTAGCCCTTTTGTTTTTCATGGGCCGCCTTTTTTACGTTTTAGCCCTATATAATCTGTAAATGCATCATCTTCAACCATACTAAAAGGTTGTTTAGACCGAATAAGATATTTTGCTAAATTTGTTTTGTCTGTTGCACGATTATAAGTAAAGGTGCCTATAGTACCACTCAAAGTATTAATTTGGGTTTGTCGTGGTTGGTGTTCAGGGTGTTTACTCTTAATGTGACGACTTAGTAGGCTGGTTCCTGCATTTTTTTGAGAAAGTTATGAAACATATGGACACAACTTGCATTGAGCCCTCCTAGCCCCATCAACCGTTACTTTATCAAAATATTTTCAAACTTCAGATTTAAGAGTTGTAGAGGCAGTTAATACCTTGGAGAACTAATAGGAATATGAAGAGAAGTGGTAGGTATATCAGAAGAAGCATTAAAATCTGTGAATTGTGTGAACGAAATTTGTTAAGTGTCGGACAGTTGCAAATTTAGGGCTTCCCGCTATTCATTGCTTAAACTAAACATACCATGAAATGTAAAACCAAAAGCTTGTCGAACTGTTGAAGAATTGGCATCCATCTTATTTGTAGAGCTTGAGGACTTCGAGAGTTTGTCGAGCCTGAGGACCTTGTAGAGCTTAAGGACTTGAGAATTTTAAATTTTTTTTGAAATTTAATAGATTTTTATGGTAATGAAATGGAGTGTGGAAGATGAAGTATTTATAGAGGAGAAGATGAGTATTTTTTTTGCAATTTCTTTTTTGAAAAAAAGTCACCAAACTCACCAAAAAAAATTGCAAATACCCCCCCAAAGGCTATAATAGCCGTTGGGGTTGTTTGGGGGGTTGTCTGCAAAAAAGAAAATTGCAGACCCCCCCACCCAATGGCTATAATAGCCATTGGGAAAATCCGGGCCAGGCCGTGGGCCAACGCTCGTGCCTTGGCAAGCCGTGGGCCGCCTTTGGCGGACCTGGGCTGGGCCCGTGCAGGTTGCCGGTCGTGCCTGTGCGGGTTGTCGGGCTAACCTGACCCACTTGACACCCCTAATGCCACCATCTGAAACTCCAAGCTCGCCCACACTCGCCTGTAGTACGCCTCTACTCGGAGAGTTAATAAGGTGGTCCAGTTCTCGGGAGACTCTTCCCAAGGCCTCACCTCCGAGTCACTGAGGATAGACTTCCCGTCCTTCTAACTCCCACTACAATTGGGCTCTGCAGTTCTTCCAACATAATACTTTTTCAAGTGTTGTCCTCTGTCAAAATCGGCAACAAGGTTCCACAACTTCAATAATCTCCCACTTGGAGCTGAGTCGACGGAGCAACAGCAACATCCCATCTTCCTTTCATTCTTCTCTCATTTTCGACTAATAGTGACTCCAAGCGACTCAAACTCGGATCCTCAGCCTTGAAGACCCACGAAGCTGAACAACTTTTCAGCTTTTCCACCGCGATAACCTTGGTCAACATATCTGCTGGATTCTGACTCGTGTGTATCTTCAGCAATATGAGCACACCATCATTCAACATCTTACTGATGAAGTGGTATCGCACATCAATATACTTGGTTCTATCGTGATAGACTAAATTGTTTGTAAGGTCAATCACGCTCTGGCTGTCACTATGCAGTGATGGAGCCTCCTTCAAAAAAATCCTTCAGCCATATCAGCTCCTTACAAGCTTCTGTCGTTGCGACATACTCGGCCTCAGTCGCCGACAAGGCAACTATCTTCTGTAGCCTCGACACCCAGCTTACGGCTTCACTTCCCAAAGTGAAGACATAACCAGTTTTACTCCTCCGACAGTATACATCACCCTTAAAGTCGGAGTCAACATATCCCAGTAGCTGAACATTCGTGCCTCCATAGCATAATGTCATATCTGAACTACCCTTCAGATATCCAAGATCCGCTTCAAAGCTCTCCAATGCTCCTTCCCAGAGTTGCTCATGTATTTGCTGACAACTCCCACTGCTTGAGCAATGTTCGGTCTCGTGCAGATCATAACATACATCAGGCTGCCCACAGTTTATGCATATGACACCTCCGCTCATCTTCTATCGTCAAAGTCTGTGCCTCTGAGAGCTTAAAGTGGCCTCCGAGCGGAATGTTCACAAGTTTAGTATCTGTCATGTTAAAGCTCTTCAGCACCTTCTTCATGTACTCAGCCTGTGATACTTTCAACGGTCTCTTTTCCCTCTCTGTTGATCCTCATTCCAAAAATTTATTCACAGGAACCAAATTCTTCATGGAGAATTCCTCTGCCAACCTGGCCTTGAGATTCACAATCTCCTTCATGCTGGACCAGCAATAAGCATATCATCTACGTACAACAGTAGCATGATATAGGAATTCTCGAACTACTTGGAATAGTAGCGATGATCAGCCTCCAACTTTGTGAAACCATTGCTCACCATAAATCTGTCAAACTTTACATACCACTGCCTCGGAGCCTATTTCAAGCCATAAAGACTTCTCTTTAGCATGCAAACTAACTGCTCCTTTTCGGGCATGAAATACCCTGTGGCCGCAACATGTAAATGTCCTCCAAATCGCCCTGGAGGAACACAGTCTTAACAACCCAACTGTTTTAAATGTAAATCCTCTACTGCCACAATACTGAGCATAGATCTAATGGTAGTAAGTTTTATAACAGAAGAGAGAATTTTGGTTAAAGTCAATACCTTCTCGCTGTTGAAACCCTTTCACAACTAGTCTTGCCTTGTATATCTTGGTGCCATCATTCTCCTCCTTCAGCTGGTAGACCCACTTGTTATGCAAGGCACACTTGCTCTCACATTTGATTCTCCATGAGAGATGCTATCTTATCATCCATAGCAAGCTCCCACTCAGCCTTGGCTTCCACCTGTGAAACCTCCTCATAACACTCAGGCTCACCACTATCAGTCAATAACAAATAGTGTAAGGAAGGAGAATGTCTTTATGGAGCCTTCGTCTGCCTGGTTGAGCGCCTCAGCTCAGCTTGGGGTCGGAGGCGCAACTCAAGATTCCATATTCTCCTCGGGAATATTCTGGGCTTTGTTCACGGGAGCATCTTCAAGTTCGACGTACTCCGAGCCGCAGCACCCTGCTGCTTGGGAGTGCTCCGAGGTGCCACCCCGGGATCATGCTCCAAGGTGCTCCTCTCCGTCAGCAAGTCTATGTATGATTTCTGCTCATTGAAAACCACATCCTTGTGCTAAAGGATCTTGATGTCCTTGGGATCCCAGAACTGAAAGCCGTACTCATCAGTTCCGTATCCAATGAAGATACACCTAGACTTTGGGTCCAACTTGCTCCTGTCACTTAGCTCAATATGGACATAAGAGATACAACCAAATGTAGGCAAGTGATTCATGTTTACCTCTCCATGTCTCCTCGGGAATCCCACAGTTCAAAGCCACCGAGAGTCCTCTGTTGATCAGAGACGCCGCCGTGTTGACTGCATCTCCCAAAACTGCTTGGGCAAACCAGCGTGTATCCACATGCTCCAGGCGCGCTCCAGAATAGTCTTGTTCATGCGCTCCGTCACTCCGTTTTGATGAGAATTTTCATGAACCATCTTCACTCTTTGGATTCCTCAACTTGCGCAAAACTCTTCGAATCTGTCATCGCAATATTTGCCTCTGCGGTCGGACTTCAAGCACTTAAGCTTCCGACCTGATTCATTCTCGACTTGGGCCAGTCATTTCTTAAACACCTCGAGCACATCCGACTTATGTTTCAAGAAATACACCTAGACCTTCTTACTAGAATCATCGATGAAGGTCATAAAGTACAATAAGCCACCAAGGGAGAGAACTGAAGCCTTACCCCAGACATCATACTAACTCCAACTTCTCTGCCTTCAGAGTCTTTCTCACCGTTGAGAAAATGACTCGCTTCATCTTTCCGTAGACATCAGTCTTCACAGAAGTCTAGATCAATAGAGCATCACTTTCATTTCCTTCTCGCTCATATGCCCAAGTCTCCAATGCCACACCCCGGCATCCGCTTCCGACAAAGCAACTGAAATTGATGCCCAGGAATTCGACATCATGTAGAGAGTACCTTCTTCCCGTGGACCATCACCATGGCACCTTTGGTGATCTTGCATACATCACCATCGAAAGTGGTCTCCATCCCTCCCTCTGCAAATTGTCCGATAGAGATCAGGTTTCTCTTAGCTTCGGTACATGTCTGACGTTCCTCAACTCCAGTGTCGAGCCATTAGAGAGGCTAACCACCACATCACTTTTCCTGACAATGTCACATGATTCATCATCTCCCAAGTATACCTTTCACATAGTTTTGAAAGATATCATGTCGGGAAGTGGCATGAAAAGAGGCGCCGAAGTCAATTACCCATGACTTGCTGGACTCAATTAAGGAGAGAATCAAGGCGTCAGATCCATCAATCTCTGTGATATACGCGGAATCTTTCTCATTGCCTTTACCTTCTCCATCCTTCTGCTTGCAGTCCTTCTGAACATGCCCCATCTTACCGCACCGCTTACATCATGTACCCCTTGACTTGGATATACCTTTCCCCGACTTGGATTTTGACCTCCCATTCTTTTTCTTATCTCTATTCCCAGACCTCCCTCTCAGATTGACACTCAGGGCACTCCCTGATGTCTCAGCCGACCTCGAAGACTTCCTGTGCGCCTCTTCGCTAAGTACACCCATCATATAATCAAACTTTAAGGTTCCTCTCACACAGGAATTACTTAACGCCATCATGAGACCGTCCTAGGCCTCCGGCAGACTGGACAACAGAACCAGCACTTTGATTTCATCTTCAAAATTAATCTCAACCGATTCCAACTGGCTTATTAACGTGTTGAATTCATTGAGACGCTCAGTAACGCTTCCGCTGTCAGCCATCTTTAGGTTGAACAATTTCTTCATCAAGAATACCTTGTTTGACGCCGATGGTTTCTCGTACATCTTCGATAGTGCTGCCATCAAGTCTTTGGTCGTCTTTTTCCTGAAGACGTTGAAGGCAACCGTCGATGCCAGGGACAATCTGATCGCCCCTAGGGCTTTTCAATCTAGGATTTCCCACTCGCCATCGGATATCTCCTTTGCTTGTGGGTCTTTCCACCGAGAGGAAGATAGAGATTTTTCTGATATAGGTAGTCTTCGATCTACATCTTCCAGAACACGAAGTTTCACGACATTGAGTCATTCGAGTTTGATCTTTCCTTCATCAGCCATCTCGAACCAAAGGCTCTAATATCAGTTGTTGGGCCAAGGGCTTTCACGATGACGACAAATAAGAACAGATCAGATCAGAAACGATGCAGAAGATCGCAGATCTATCATAAGACAATACACACAAAACACCAAAATTTACGTGAAAACCCGAAACAAGAAAAAATCACATAGTCGCTCGCAAATTTATTATTATCGAGAGATTACAGGGAAAAGAAAAAAAACCTCATACCCGCTTTTTACAATAGCTCTCACTGCTTTGTTAAACCCTAATTGTTGTGCATTTCTATTTATAGAGAAAAATAAGGTACAACGTGACATCCCTAAACTACCTTTAACACGTTGCTTGAGTTTCCCGAATCGTAAAGCTTCCATACTGGACCGAACTCACTGCGCCTCACTGTGCCTTAGGGATGTTCTTCTGGTCTGTCGCTCGGAGTGCTCCTCTCTGAGCACTTGAACATGCCACCATCTGAAACTCCAAGCTCGCCCACACTCTCCTGTAGTACGCCTTTACTCGGGGAGTTTAACAAGCTGGTTCAGTCCTCCGGAAACTCTTCTCAAGGCCCCGAGTCACCGATGATGGACTTCCTGTCCTCCTAACTCCACTGCAACTGGGCCTCGCAATTCTTCTAGCGTAGTATTTCTTCGAGGGATATGCTCTGTCAAGGTCGACAATCAGGCTCCACAACTTCAATGTGTTGCTCGGTACTAGCCGGAAGTGGAAAATCCAACCCCTCCTTTATCCCCATTGTAAGAGCTACAGTAAAGAGGGGCTGCATTTTTTAAATCTCAATATGGATGCAACCCCTCATTGAGGATGATGCATCCACCATGGGATTGTAAAAAAGGATGAGCATCCTCAACAAGGGGCTGCATTCAGCATGAGATGGTAAAAAAATGTAGCCCCTCTTTACTGTAGCTCTTACAATGGGGATAAAGGGAGGGCTGAATTTTCCACCTCTGAGACTACTCTCAAACGTGAGGCTGAATTTAGAGCAACACGTGTTGCAAAAAATACAAACCCAGTCATGATAGGTCACGCATGAGAGAGAAACAATAAAAATTTGAAAATGTGTGGGCGATGAGTCCCGCATGGGAGGTGTAGAGAAAACAAAAAATCTTCTCCCCCTGTGGTCTCGCAAAAATCAACGCCATATTGTGTTCCAACGGGCAACTTTTTAATGAAATGACTAAACTTTTTTGGTTCCAACGGCCAAATTTTTTTTAATCAAACGGTCAAATCCAATAGTAAATTTTTTTAAAAAATTAAACGGTAAAACTATAATTTCTTCTCCAATTTATCCCTATAAGTATCATACATATTTCACAAAATTTTCACACTATCTAAAATTTTCATTATTCTTCATTTTCTTCCTCAAAGTCCTTGTTATTACTCACAATTCTCTCTAATTTATTTTATTTTTATTGTTGCCCCTTTAATTATCTTCTCTCCAATGAAAGATAATGAAAATAATTCTCAAAGTAGCATAAAAATTTCATACCACGAAGATGTGGCTCTATGTCGATCGTATTTGACAATTAGTGAAGATCCAATTATTAGGGCGAGCCAACCACAAACCGCAATGTGGTGTCGTATCAAGGAACACTTTGATTTTTTGTCCTTCCGTCTCCAAAGACTTTCAAAGAAACTCTCGGAGCCTCAAATCTTGATGGACAACCATTAATAAAAATTGCACCTTATATGATCAATGACTCACCAAAATAAAAAAGAGACCAATGAGGGGGGAATGAGGCCACAATTTTAACTTTTTTATTAAAATATTTTTATCAATTAATTATATAATTTTACTATATTAATTTATGAAATAATGACTTGTATATTTATTTAAGTGTGAACTAATTTCGTCTTTGATTAATCACATTATAGATAAGGAAAACAAATTTCTATTTTCATGACAAGACCGGCATACATTTTCGCTCGCACTATTGTTGGGGTATTCTACAGCATGGCGAGAAGTGGAAGCACTATGATGTTTTAAATGACAATGAGATGGAGTATCTGTCTTCAATGTCTAATCCCACTCCTCACCACGATGATGATCCGGTGGACTTCGTTTCGGAAACCCAAAACATCTCAAATACCTTAAATCCCTTGAAGTTGGCTTATGGAAAACAAACGAGCTAAAACGCAAAAAGGCAAAAATCCTCTTAGTGAAGAAGCTAAAGCGATGGCTAGTGCCATGTTATCCATGTTATCTTAAAAAAAAGATTGAGTCACAAAAAGAGCATGCACTTATGTTTTTTGACACTAGCAAAGTTCATACTCCGGAGAGGAGAATGCATATCAAAGCTCAACAAAAAGCGGTTATTAATAAACATGCCGCCCGTGATTCTCCTTTAGCCCATTCTTTGAATTTGATGGCTACTATCACCCAGAAATGCCACAACAAAGCAATAAGGACTCTGATGATGAAATGTAAAAAGTATTACTTATGAAGCACACTAATGTTGCAATTTAGTTATTCAAGGCAAAAACTATAACTCTCTAAATTGCACACTCATCAAACCATACCATTTGAGTAAAGATTGTAGCAGTGTTCCACGAAATTATTTCGGAGGTTAATGTGCGTCGTTTGATCTACCAAGTGACTTTGATTAAGTAGATATTAATGAATGGTTGCGGGATCTTAGAAAGGCACAACAAGATTATCTACAACATGATACGTCAGATCTTTGCTCTTAACTCATGTTTATCTTTTACAATCATGTTGTGTAGAATGATGCATGGCTTTATAATACTAGTAATATCTTCCTTATACCATATTCAGGAAGGCCCTGCGATAATTGCCCACTGAGCTTGAAGAATACCGGAAGCTCTCTCAACAGCTTTACGGTAAGCCTTGTGTGCACAAGTGAAAGCTTGTTATTTTGGATTCTGTAGCTCAGAAAATGCTTGGATCAAAGTCGCCCACTTGGGATAAATACCATCTATAAGATAATATCACCGATTGTATTGTCTTCCATTAACAATGAAATTCACATTTAGAGCGCGGCCCTCAAGAACATCATCGAAAAGATCTGACCTGTAGAGCACATTTAAATCATTAGCAATACCTGACCGTCCAAAGTAAGCATGCCAAATCCAAGTATCACATAATGTGACTGCTTCGAGGATGATGATTGGATGACATTTGTGATCACGATATGTACCGTGGTGGGCAACTGGGCAATTTTTCCATTGCCAATACATACAATCTAAGCTCCCGAGCATGCCTGAAAATTCTCGCTCGTTTACTTTACTCGATAGCCTGAAAATGTCAGCATTTGTGGGCCTTCAAAGGTATTCATCTTTGTAGATGTTGATTGCATGATAGAAATTCATGCGAGCTGCCTTATGTGGTCTCTCCTATTTTAAATAGTCATCGTTTAAATGATGGGCATTCCATATGCAAGTATACGGAGTGCAACTGTAGTATTCACTTCTTGTGTGTACCCAAGTGTCCTAGTGCAATCAGATTTTTGTATGAAGTATTTGTTATGTTGGACGACATTTGTCATTATCTTCATGAACAGTGACTTTCTCATGCGACTTGTTTCGAAAATCTGAAAGTGGGTACACAAGACGGCCAGCATAATAATTACGCACAATCACATCATGAGCACTTATCCGATCTCTAGGTTTGCATGTATGGCGTCAGGATGTACCCCCATATTTTGATTGTGATACTCCATTCATTTCTCTGAAATATATTGTAGCAACCCATTATCATCGTATGACCAACAAAATGTCCACATGATAAATCGAATTATCACTCTTCTTCAGCCATTATTGAGAAAATGAGAAGTGTTTGAGAATGAATGATAGGAATAGAGGTTGGAAGATGTTAAATATGAAAGTTGAGTGATTGTAGAAAGGTTATAGAGATAGAATTTATAAAGAATTGATAAGATAAGAAATAACAATCCAACGGTTGCAATTGAGATGAAAAAATCTGATCCCACGATTAGTATAAGATGAAATCCTATCTTTTTGGATTTTTTGGATTTTTGGATTTAATTAAATCAGAGATACGATTTTCTGACAATGACATCCTATCCATAGTGATAAATGAAACGGCCCCATAATGTCAGAAAATAATTGAGTCCAAATCGGAATAGAAAAAATTCAAATTTTTACTATTCATAGTTACTATTCACAAAAATTAAGTAGTTTAGAATTTGAATTTTTTTAGGCGAAATGTTCACAATTTTTTTAAAATTAACATAAATAAAAAATATTTCTGTTAATCTTTTAAAAATATATATATCAGAGAACCAGTTTGGGTTCACGCCGGGCCGATCGATGACAGAGGCTATTCATTTGCTTTGTCAACTTATAAAGCGATTTCGAGAGAGGAGAAATTTGCATATGGTCTTTATTAATTAAGAAAAAGCTTATGATAAGGTATCAAGAGAGGTATTATGGTAGAAATTGACGAAAAAGGGAGTTTTCATCAAATATATTGACATAATTAAGGATATGTACGATGGAGTAGTGGCAAATGTCAGAACTTGTGGAGGCATAACAAGTGTTTTTCTATCACAATTAGATTGCATCAAGGATCTACATTGAGTCCATTCTTATTTGTCATAGTGATGGATGACTTTATTAGAGCTATTCAGGATGAGATACTGTGGTGTATGTTATTTGCTGATGATATTGTCCTAGTCAATGAGACGAGAGCTAGGGTTAATGCCAAATTGGAGTTATGGAGGCAAACTCTAAAATTTCGAGATTTTAAATTAAGTAGGACCAAAACAAAATATATGGAGAGCAAATTCAGTAAACAGAGAAACCAAAATTATAGTATTGTGATACTAGACAGAAAGGAATACCGATGAGCGGTCATTTTAAGTACTTGGGTTCTATTATCCAAAAAGATAGGGAGAGCAATACTGATGTCAACCATAAACTTCAAGCCGGCTGGTTGAAATGGAGGAGCGCAACAGGAGTTTTATGTGACCGTAACATTTCGTTATGGCTAAAGGGAAAGTTTTATCGGACTGCTATTAGGCCAATTTTATTATATGGCACAGAATGTTAGGTTATAAGAGATATCATCCCAGAAGATGAGTGTAGCAGAGATGCGCATACTTCGTTAGATGTGTGGTAACACGAGGAGAGATAAGGTGAGAAATAAATATATTCATACTCAGATAGGTGTAGTCTCTATAGAAGAGAAGAGAGAAAATCGCCTACGATGGTTTGATCATGTGCGACATAAACCTACAGATGTGCCAGTCCGACAATAGAGCGCATCAAATTAGGACAAGTTAAAAGAGTGCAAGGGAGACCAAAGAAAATATGGATGGAGGTTATACAACAAGATATAGAGGCTAAAGATCTGAACGAAGGCATATTGCTCGATAGGAATGAGTGGAGAAAGCTGATCCATGTGCCCGATCCGGCGTAATTCTCTTTTGGTACAAGTAGCCTACCCCAAATACTTGGGACAAATGGCTTAGTTGTTGTTGTAACATAAATAAAAATTAGCTAAAAAATTAGCACGTGAAAAATATTAACACAATCAAATTAATCAAGTTCAAGAATTTAGAGAATCAAAAATAAAGTCCATGCTATTAGTGATGCTAAAAAAATAGAGACTATCATAGGTCTCTATTTTTTGTGGAGGGGGGTGTATTTTGCATGGAGACACCAAAAAATAGAGCCCCTCATTTGAGGATGCTCTAAGAAGGCAACAAAATTTTGTAGACCAAAAGATTTAAAGTTGTATCATCTGGTTTTACTTTTTTCAATTTATTCCCACAAGATTTTGCAATAAACAAGAGATAGTTGAGACTTTGGACTTAAAAACATTGCAACCCTAGAAGTAGGTTACATAATAAGAGTCATATTGGTCTTTAGTTTTGTATATAGTAATTATTAAGGACTGCAAATCTAATATTAACCTTTTCAGAAACTGAATAGAAACATTATTGAAGAACTGCTTCTGAACAGTAACCCCACAGATCTATGGGTTTTGACAAGTATGCTGAATCCAATAAGCATCTGACAACGGTGTATTAAGATGACACAAAAGAAGTAAAAAAAAAAGTTATGTTTATTTACTCAGTCTATAGATACATGGTTCATCACTTTTAAATTCTAAACAGTATAGAGAATTGTACTTTTACTCTTTAAGTCCATAGATATTTGGGTTGAGCTGTACAACCAACATCAAAATCGTAAATCAATCAGGAGTTAACACATCATTTATGATGTGGAAAACTTATCAAGGTAAGAAGTAGAAGCTTTGATTGCCTTTTTCAAGAGTACTTCTCCTATCTAATTAATGTTTCAACATGCTCCTACAAGAGTCACCTTCGGCACAAATTAAAAAGTTTGCCCAATAATTTCTTTAAGCAGCATATTGGATTTGTAGTTACAGGTTGAATTGCAATTCACGATTATTATTTTTTAATCGTGGGAATTCACAATGTGTTAGTTCCAATTACATGGGATTCTCAAAAAGGCTGCATTTGCATGACTTAAATAGTGAGATTCCAAATATACTCAACCAAATAACTAAACCTGAAAAACAATAAAACAAGCATCTCACGTACAACCAAATGGCATGAATTGGATTCGCAGCTCCATGATTCGCAATTTCATAAATTCCAAAAGCAAATGATTTTTCAATTATAGTGACCAAAGGGATCTTAACAATAATCATTCCATCTCACTGGAATTTACTTCTTTAAGGCTTGAACGTTAACCCAGAATTTGTTTATAATAGTATTTTTCCTGCCAAGTGCCTGCACTATTGCTATTATCTAGCATATATTTTGGTTTGATTACTTGATTTACCATCTTACAGCAAGCTAATATACATTTTCATTCATCTTCATCCCAAAATCTTCTTAGCACCATCCAGCTTTAGTTTTTAGAACTCATTTTGTGCTCAACAGGCTTCGTATAGGTAATTGTCCCAGGTAATGGTGCTTATCCTTGAAAATTTAAAATGGATGACGAAGGCAGGTCAGCAAGGGCAAATACGTGACAGACTACATAACTGCTAAAAAAAATGCACTAAGGTGCCGTATTTTCCTTTAACAGCTCACTATACATCTGTTTGATCCTATTCCTGGCACTCTTTTGCTTGTAAACAAGCTGTACAATGAGCATTGCGCTTGCGCTCCTTCCATTCACATCTGAAACCCCACCAACAAAAAATCCACAACCACCACTAAGAAGAACTTTACGCTCAAGCACCCAAAACAAAGAAACCATTTTCACAATCCAAACAAGAAAGCTACAAACTGACATCATAACTTGGATTTGGCTCCGGTCATCATCATCATCTAAGCACTGCCCATCAAATTGGGGTCAGTGTGGATCAATGCTAAATGAAAGATTCACAAAGTTCTCATCCTGACACCCATCCTTATTTAGTACCAAAAAAGCAATTTCGAGTAAACTAAGGACAAGAGAGGGACTTGCTACAATCCTTAAAGACCAGTACTAACAGACTTGACCCAGCAGCTTAGGTCAATAATTCTTTTTTTAAAACTAAAATCCCCTATTCAAAAGAACTCATTGAA
Organism: Agave tequilana; assembly: GCA_038442645.1. NCBI lineage: Eukaryota > Viridiplantae > Streptophyta > Magnoliopsida > Asparagales > Asparagaceae > Agave > Agave tequilana. Next base: position 120,631 of record JAVJIF010005851.1, on the reverse strand, counting down.
GGTGTTAAGAAATAGAAAAAGTGTTAAGAAATAGAAAACCCTAAAAAGGAATTAATTCATTAGCATAAGAGAAGGTACAAGGTATATATAGAAGACAATGGGGGTATATGGGTAACAACCCAATAACCCAATACCAATAACTAATCTTAATAGAAGGAAAGCAGTTGAAATTTTCAAATATTGGTTGATTCAAATATATTTCGACAATATTGTATTGGATTTTGAGGTGCCCGATACAATATTAATCCTATAATATTAGTTGATATTAGGGTCGATATTTCCGATATAGCCGATATTCACGATATTAAAAAGTATTGGCACATACTAATACCAAGATTTTAAACCATGGCTTGAAATCAATAGAATTTGAAATTCTTATTCAAAAAAGTAGTCAAGGAGAGCAGATGAGATCAGAGAATTCAAAAGTTATTTCCTATAGCAAAGAGGTCCAATATACGGATACATCCCTTTTAAGATTTCAAAATCCACATAATCCTCTGGCATACTAAATAGACAGAAATTATTAAACCTTGTAGCATTGATGGCTACTTCGATGATCACTGTAAATCCCCTCATTTCCATCCATGCAACGTCCATTCCCGTTTCCTTGATCCTTGAACAAAAACCTCATGTTCCCTGTTTACTGGTCATATCTTCAATGCCATCAATCCATGACTTTCTAAATCCATATTCACTGCATCGTTTCTCCCGTATTTATCAATTTTGCCAGGCATAATATCTATCGCAACAATATTAACCATAAAACAGTCGCATCTTAAAAGAGCATTTGCATCTCTTAGAACAGGAAGCTAACTGAACAGAACATGCAGAATGCAGTCAGACACATTGTCTCATAACACAGGTATAAAAGATTCATTAATTATCACATTAAATTCATCTTATCAAGTTTACACAAGTAAAATTTTAGCTCCTATTCTAAAAAAGGTATTGGAACGGAGCAAAACATGATGAACAAATCCAAGAAGCCAATTATAGTACAGCAAGATAGTCAGATAGTGCATATAGATAAACTCTTAGTTCATTTCCCACATACCTGGAGTGGAGTATGTCCAAGAGAATCACGCAAAGGCTTGACATTAGATAAAGGGTGCTCCGGTGGCAGCTCACATACTAGTTGGTTTAGCAACTGCAGAAGAAACTATCGGAATCATTTCAAGCCCATCAATCATCATAACAAAGACATCATTCCAAGACAGTTGAGCACACATTTGAGTCTTACGAATTTTCATAGACCGGACTGGTGTGTCTCGGATTTGGTTTCAAATTCGTCATTAGGAATTGGGTTATGAAATCTCATTTAGCAAGTTAGTGGAAATTATTTTAATCGTTACATCAATCATCATTTCAAGTAAGTTATTACATAAGTATTTAAAACTCCACTTAGAGAAGGTTAACATGGTGGTGTTGCTTTAGATGGATTTGGATTCAGATTTCAATAATATTGATTTGGTTCAAAGATATCATCCCTCCCTAAGTATCAAATATCTTATAGATATTTCCATTTCGAGCTGCATGTCCTGTTAAATGGTGCAAGCCCCTTTGGAAGGAAACCAATGAGAAATTTCACCCAAGTAACAAGTATTTCCAAGGTAGGAGGCTCAACTTGGAATAGCCATAAAACAAGGAGCTTTTGTATCTTTCAGGATAAAGACGAAGAAGTAACTTTTTTCTGAAGTTACAAACTTACAATGGTGTGTGAACACAAAGAAAAATGTACCCCCAACTTGTTAGCCACAAAAATTTATTGGAATTGTGATCCATGAAACTTTAGCAGAAGCTTACCTCAGCTTGCCTGCCAGCATGCAACCTAATTCCAGATGCATCATACATTACCTGCAAGGATATATTGATTATTAAGTTTGATGAATTAAGAGTGTACAAGCAGCTTTCACTAAAAATTTTGAGCACCAAAACAAATGAAAGCAAGTTATTTATGTTGTATGGTAACACTTAAAAACCATGAAAAGAGTATGACACAGAGAGGCTATGAAGCAAGAATACTTCAATGGAGAAAATATATCGGATACACCAATACTTATTTGATACATATCAGATACTTCGATATATTGATTATTAAGCTTGATGAGTTACGAGTGTACAAGCAGCTTTCACTAAAAATTTTGAGCACCAAAACAAATGAAAGCAAGTTATTTATGTTGTATGGTAACACTTAAAAACCATGAAAAGAGTATGATAAAGAGAGGAAAACATTGAAGTTATGAAGCAAGAATACTTCAATGGAGAAAATATATTGGATACACCAATACTTATTTGATACATATCAGATACTTTTTCTGGTATTCTCAAACCTGACGCATTGTATGTACTATTTTAAATATCGGCCGATATACTGATATATCTACCGATAAACCGGTATTTTATCCAAAACGATACGATAAGTGTAAAATTTTATCAGATATTGTTTTAGACCGATATGGGCTAATATCTCGTCACGTGGTTTATGTATCGACCGATATCCGAGATGAAAATGTTCGTTGTATCGTCACGTGACACATTTGAGGAGCTTCAACAAACGCATTTCGAAGCTTCTACAAAAAATAAGTATCCTCTATGAGTTTATGACCATAAACTTACTTTAAGTAGTTTCATATGATTTATGTAGACAATCACATGTATATTCTTCATCCGGTATGACGTTCGATTTGACATCTGATATTTAGTCTCATATCGCGATATATCACCCGTTATCCGGTATATAATTGTGCCGACCGATATATCGCCTATATTTGATATTTAAAACACTGATTGTATGTGGACAAATTGGAGAGATCTGAGACTAAGAAGTTAAGATATAATGCTTATACAATAGGGTTCACAATTCAAGTTAATCTTTTCATCTCTTTTACCTTTTACCTAATTTTCCTTCTTTCTCAATAAAGGATAAGAATTATTCACATAACTATTGATTTAAGACTTGGAGTTTTCTTAAATTATTAGCTAGTAATGGCATTTTATTCGACCAATTTTGGTACTCATAATTCAAATAAAGATAAAGAATACACACATATTGGATTGAAAATGACTTATTTTGATTTGTCTTTCGTAACAAAGGCTTTCGGTTAAGTCTACATACAAGTCAATATAAGTAAGACTGTTGAACAGATCAACTCATCTTTTAGCACTTACCCCCACCCCCAAAAAAAAAAAAAAAGGGAGGAAAAAAACCACCACACGCCCAAAGTAAGAGTAAGCCTCACTAGATTGTAGGCGCATGCAAATGCATATGAAATTCAAATGAAAAGTTATATAAAATTGCAGAATTTTAATACAATTTTTTATTTCTAGAAGGGTATATATTAGAAAATATGATAGGATTAACATTTATTACTATTGAAATTTCCTCAATGAACAACTTTTTCTCAATCCCCAATACAAATAGATAGATACAAAACAATGTCCAAAAGGATGCAAAATCTTATTCTTAATTTCCAGAAAAAAAATCTATACTTCACAATGCGCACGCACATACGGTATATATGGGTGAGCAACAACATAATCTAAATTTTCCCAGAGTGTCGACTCACTCTGTTCATATATTATTGTATTGTTGTATCCATGCCCATGTATCCTAGTGACGAACTATATGGTCAAACAAAAATTTGTAAATAAGAGAGCAAAAAGAAAATTCTTGAACAACAGAATGGATATACTTCTTTTGTTCCCAGAACCCCCAGCATCACTAAACTATTTGGGGTCAGCTGATGGATCTTCATCAATCTGAAAATTGTTTTATATTAGCTTGTGTGAAAAGTGCGCCTGCTTTACCGAGTCATGTTAGAGCTTCAGTCCCCTTATTTTTGGTACTCATCTTTCAAGATCCTTCTATACAAATATGACAGGATGTCATTTGGATTCGGTGCAATGTTGTTTGCTGGAGATGCCCAAATCCAGCTGTTCAATTGTGCAACATGAATTACAATGAATTATGAATTGTGTTTCCTTATTAAATGTTGCTACACGATGCCACGCCACCTCAGATATTGATGTGAAACGTGTTTGAGAGTTTGAAAATCAGCAATAATATCACTAAATCACGATTTACCAACAAACTACGATCGTGGGTAGGAAAAGACAAACTAATAACACTCCAAGTTGTTTGAAAAAAGAGGGTGTAGGCTATTCACTTTCAAATCTGGACAAATTACAAATAATAAATATGTTATGCAGGCAAGACTATACGATTAATATTTAGACAAGCAGATTTAAGAGTAAACAAATACACACAATCTTACTTTGTGAGCAATAGTTGAGTCGATAAAAACTCAGAGATTAATTATCGGACTCGAGATAACTGATCGGCATAAAAAATGTATATAGTGGGGATCACGTCGACCTCAGTGTACTGCTCATAATTGCCTGCCGGATGCGTGGCCCCATCTTCCACGAGTCCAACGCCTCGAGAATCATGCAAATCAGACTCCGGATGATCGAGAAACAGTCTGAAAATTAAACCCACATGCTAGAGGGTATGTTATCTGCTAACGGGTTGGGAATGTGACTGCGGATCGGGCATATAACTGAACAGGTTAGAGCTAGATCTGCACAGTAGCAGACCGAGTCGGGTGCAGACAGGTCGGCTGGGAACCAAACCGGATCTGATTTCTTATTGATGTCGCGGGTTAGGTCTGCTAAACGGGTTGCAACAAGTTAGGATCTAAACCCGATTAGATCCGAATTTGGGTTCAGTCACTTTAACTTGAGCTTGAGCTGCCAGATCTCGGGTCGTGCAGAGGCCAATGAAGTTGGCATCGGCAGTGTTGACAGTCGTCGTCGGCGTGGTGGTAGAGGTTCATGACGATGAAGGCGGAGGCAGTTGCAAGAGGCGGCGGAGAGGAGGATGGCTGGCGACATTTGTTGGTGTGGTGCAGGTGGCGGGGAGGGAGAAGGTTGGTGATGGCAGGAGACAAAGGAAGCGACGGTGGCTTCAAACGCAACAGCATAAGGGCAGCAAAGAGAAGTAGCGGGGAAAGGGGACAAGGTGGCAGGTCGAAAGTAAAGGAGAGGGAGGAGTGCAGTGCGGTGATGGCGCACGTGGGGAAGAGAGAGGGAGAGGGCGGCTCGAGGGGAGATCGTCAGCGGTAACGCTATTGCGCAAGGAGAGAGAGCAAAAAAGAGGTAGCGCCTTGTGGAGAAAGAAGTATGAGAGAGAGTTTGCTGCGGGAGGAAGATAATAGGAAGAGAGAAAACAGGGTTAGGGTTTAATAAAAGGATAAATAGAAATTAATCTTAAAACACAATTAATCAATCACAATTTTTTTTATCAAAATTCAACGTTAATTTTATTCATAGTAGACGAGCCTTTAAATAGGCTTTACACAACTTGAGTTTCATATTACAACTGATGTGGTACTAAAATAAAAGGAAATCTAAAAGAAAAAATAAAATAAAAAATACATAAAAGTACTCATCGAACTACTCGAACAAAAATGAAGCGACTCGTCTTCTCAAATGGTGATTGATTAGCATGATTTTACCATATTTTCACTCTTACTTATCTATTATTTATGTATAAATAATGCTACTCGGGTATTTTTAGTGATTTTGCAGAACAAGTTTGCCAGAAGGAGAAATGGCTACAATTGCACAAGTTTTGAAAGAGAGGTCAAGCCAAAAGAAGCTTTATTGAAGAATTATCCAAACACATTGGAGTATTTTGGCTATAATTTTTGCAACAGGACTCCAATACAAGTCATCTAGGTCTCTATAGGAAGAGAATTCAGAAATCTACAACTTTTATGTTGATGATTTCTTCTAATTCGGCCATCTGATTGCTCAAAACAAGTCGAAGAAGTTCAGTTCTGCATTCTGGACTGGGGCAAAACTGCAATTTCTAAAAGATCCAGGGACCTTAAATATAAAATACAGGCTGAGATTTCAGTACTTGTAAATTCTAGTATTATTCTGTGAAATTTTGTAACTTTGAGTAGACTTATCTGTAAAAAAAACCCATCAGGTTTTGCCTATAGGAACCTGATACCTAGGGTTTTAGAGGGGAACGGGGGAAACCGCAGACTTTTCTTTTTCTCCAGTTTTAATATACATTTCGTTCTTTTTAGTACCTGAATGAGATTCATCCCTGTCCTCTCATCTCTGTTGGCGTGTGACTGGAGATTGTGACTGGTGCTTGGGTTTTTCTATTATTGGATTTTTAACCAAGCCTTTGGCATGCAAGGCTTAAGTTCGCCTCGAGACGCGCGCACGAGGAAGGCGACAGAAATTCCATTGGAGGCACTATTCCTCACGAGTAGGGTCAACACGGGGCTGACCACGGTGCAGAACGGCGTTTGGGCGTGATTGGTTTCCTCGGAGCTCGCGAAAAATAGAAGACAGAGCCACTTGAAATTGGTTCATCAAGTACAACTAGTTTTGGTGGGGGCCACTTGCAAATCACCTCACCTGTGTGGTTGTGGGTGAGGCCAATAGGGTGTGAGGACCACATCCAGCGGGGTCCACGCACCCAAGCACATGTGGGCTCTGGCACATCACAGGAGAGCATGCCATTCAAAGGTAAGTTGCTTTGGTAGGTAATTGGTATAATGTTAATTAATTTCAATTGTTTAAGTGGTTTAGTTTAGATAATTTAGTTAATTTGCTGAAATTGTTAGGTAAGGAATTTAATGATATTTTATTTGTGGATTATCGTGTTAGTTATTTCATCATGAGTAGTTAGATTTCTTGCAAACTCCTAGGGGAGATGAACCTAGGCTTCTGTATTGTGGTTCAATTTGAGTCTCTCAGTTAATTATAATTCACACATTAATTTATTTAGATTTAACAGGAATGAATATAGAAAATTAGAAATTTGACATGATATGTATAACTAATCGATATCCCATGCTTAGATGTTTCTTACCGCTTTTCTTAATCTACTTAAAATCATCTTTGATGGAATATTCGAATTAAAATAATATCTTGTGCTTAAGACTACGATTCTGGAATGATATGTCTGTTATGACTAAGAAATTAGTGATGTGTAATGAATTAAGAGAGACAATATTTGACCACATGAACAATAGTTTAGGGGGATTCAACCCTAAGTGCTTGATTCCTTTACTAGACAATTAAATCATCTTTCTCCAAACTTTTTTTCAATCTGCCTAACTAGTGCTAGGAATACCAAAAAGAAATACCTTCCCTGGGGACTGACCCTAAAGTGTTGCAAACGATCAATCGTGCACTTAAAGTAATTTAAAACAGAAGAGAGAGAATCTTCCCATCAAGTTTTTGTCGCCGTTGTCGGGGAACAATTGTTTCTTTAGTCTTAACGCTTTTACGTGATTGATTTTGAAAAAATTCTTAAAAACAAAAATTATAAAAAAATAGTGTAGTTCTCCATCACACCACACATCACATTTCCCAATTCGGTGCCTAAAGCTAATATATATCAGCTTGGGCACGTGATTCAATAGGAAGTCTAGTCAGTAAAGAATCGAACAAGACTAAGATGACTGACTCTGTTTCACCTATGATCCTCATAGACTGATGTTACCCGCCTCGATAATCATACCCATCATGCATTAGATTGTCGAAAGCCACAGTGAACAACTACAAATTAAAGCCGCAATGCATAACGATGCTTCCCAAATTCTCCGGGCTAGAATATAAAGATGTTTATATGTTCATCAACAAGTTTGAGGAGGTCTGCGCAATGATGAAGATCCAGCAGCTAAGCGATGATGTAGTCAAATTAAGGTTCATTCCTTTCTCACTCCGGGATAATGCGAAGAAGTGGCTATACAGCCTGACAACTAATTCAATCACCACATAGGCAAAGTTCATTGTAGTCTTTCTAAAGAAATTTTTCTCTATGCACAAGACTCAAAAATCTGGAGTGAAATTATTCAATTTAGACAACGGAACAAAGAACCCTTTTGGAGATACTTAGAAAGGTTTAAAGACCTTCTAGCTCAATGTCCCCATCACTCCATTGAAAAGTGGCGTCTCTGTCAGATAATCTATGAAGGTGTCGATTACAATTCGAAGACCCTACTCGAATCCATGAGTCACGGTGACTTCATGAGGAAGACAGATAATGATGCATGGATATTTCTTGAAGAGATGGCAAAGAAAATCATGTAGTGGGAAGGGTTCAATGAGAAGCCATCAACCACAACTTCCACGTCAAGGAGTGACATGCACTAGATTGAAAACTCCATTATGACCGAAGCAAATATGGCAGAACTTATGAGGAGGATTGAAGTGTTGGAAAGTAAAGAGACTCCTCCGCAGTTCGATCATATAAATCAGACCTCTATACCGAGATGTTTTAACTGTCAATCCCCGACTCATGTGATGGAAGATTGCCCGTTCCTTCTAAGCCCACTTATGAGCAGTCAAGAACAACAGCTAAACGCTGCTTATCAACGACAAAGGAATGACCCATATGCACCAATATACAATCCGAGTTGGAGGAATCATCCTAACTTCTCATGGAATTAAAAAGGAGGATATCAAGAAAGTGCAATAAGTGCAATCTAACCAAGTGGTTCCCAATATGCTAGGCCGAATGCATTCCCTTATCAACAACAACCGGTCTTTGTGACACCACAATCCACTCAAGCATATGCAATCTACCAATGCCACCACCCGAATTTGGGAACGAACAGAAGTTGAACACAATGGAGAAGAACTTCAACTCGTTTATGCAGTCGACAAATCAACTACTGTAATCTAATCAACAAGCAATACAGCAACTCACTTTAAAAATGAGTAAGATGTCAGCACAAATGGGTGAAGGAAAAGAGGGATCTTTCCCAGCCAACCTAAGATTAATCACAGGGACACCAGAGCAAACATTTCAAATTCAGTTCAGTTGAATGCAATCTACACTTTTCGGTCGGGGAAGGAGGTGGACAATCAGGTGGAAATCCCCATTCCGATAAAAATCAGCTGATCCGGTGACAGACCCATCATCCTCAAGCTCTGACAAAGCAGATGACAAGGAGCTGAGGAAATTATCGAGAGCCTACTTATGATCCACCAGCTCCTTCCCAAATAGGCTCCGACCTAAGAAGAACACGATGCAGATGGAAAAGATTTTGGGACAAATTCAAGCAAGTCAAGGTGAATATTCCTCTCCTTAAAGCTATTGAACAGGTTCCATCATATGCAAAGTTCTTGAACGACCTATGCACCAAGAAACGAGCTCATCAAACTCCAAGGAAGGTCTTCCTTGGTGCAAATATCAGTGAGATCATCAAGAATGCAGTGCCAATGAAATACAAGGACCCTGAATGTCCGACTCTGTCATGCACTATTGGAACCACGGTGATTGACAAGGTTTACTAGATTTGGGGGCGAGTGTCAACTTGCTTCCGTATTCAGTCTACAAGCAGTTAGGAGTGGGTGAGTTAAAACCCACAAGGATTACCTCGCAATTGGCTGATAGATCAGTAAAAATTCTAAAGGGTGAAGTAGATGTGTTGATCAAGGTTGGTGAATTCATCTTCCTAGTCGATTTCATCGTCCTTGAAACTGCACCAGTGGAGAACCCAAGAGGGCAGATACCTGTGATTCTTGGCCAACCCATCCTAGCAACATCAAATGCTTTGATCAATTGTCATAGTGGGTTGAAGAAACTTACCTTTGGGAACATGACTATCGATCTCAACATTTTCAACCTAAGGAAGCAGCCAAGTGATCACTCTGACCAATATTTTGATGTCAACTGGATCCAAGGGATACCAAGTGAACACTTCGAAGATGAAGGATCCGACATCAGATATCTTCACCAAGGGTCAGAGCTCGATGAGTGGAACAATGGTTAGATGAGATGGTCGAACAAGCTAATCTAGTGACAACTCACTGGGAGTCCCTTTATGAATCATTGGATGAAGAAGTTCGAGCCCCAATTCGGCCATCTGCGGAGAAGCCACCTAACTTAGAGCTTAAACCTCTACCTGAAACATTGAAGTATGCTTACTTATGTGAGGATGAAAGGCTCCCGGTCGTAATAGCTTTCAATCTGAGCAAGAACCAAGAAGAATCCCTCTTGTCTATATTGAAGGAGAACAAGGAAGCTATAGGGTGGACGATGGCTGATATAAAAGGGATAAGTCCAATAATCGTCCAACATCGGATCCACCTAACTAAAAATGCCAAACCGAGAACGGAACCACAACGCAGAATGAATCTTGTGATGAAGGAGGCAGTGAGAAAAGACATTTTGAACTGCCTTGACAATGGGATCATTTATCCAATCTCGACAGTTCTTGGGTGAGCATGTGCAAGTTGTGTCAAAAAGTCGGAAATCAATGTGATCAAGAATGATGCTGATGAGCTTATACCTATGTGAATCCAAACAGGATGACGAGTATGTATCGATTACAGAAAGCTCAATGCGAAAACGAGAAAAGACCATTTCCCTCTGTCATTAATTGACCAGATGTTGAAACGTTTAGCCGGATATAGTATTATTGTTTTCTTGATAGATACTCCGGCTATAATCAGATTCCGATAACCCCTGAGGATCAGGAGAAGACCATATTCACATGTTCATTCGAAACATTCGCATACATACGCATGCCCTTTGGGTTGTGCAATGCACCTACAACATTCCAATGTTGTATGCTCAGTATATTTTCCGACATAGTAGAAAGATTCCTCGAGGTTTTCATGGGATTTCTCCATCTTTGGAGATTCTTCCTCGGAATGTCGTCTGGTTCTCGCTCGATGCAGAGAAAAGATCTGACCTTAAACTGGGGGAAGTACCACTTCATGGTCCAACAAGGCATTGTTTTGGGCCATGTGATTTCCAAGAAAGGATTGAGGTAGTCAAGGCAAAAGGAGATTTGATAGCTCATATTCCACCTCCTAAAACAGTCAAGAATATCAGATCATTCCTGGGGCATGCTGGCTTTTATCAGCGATTCATACAAAACTTCAGTAAGACTACTCGACCCGTTGACCAGTCTTCTCGCCAAGGATGTCTCATTTGTATTCACCCCAGAATGCCTTGAGGCGTTTGAGATTTTGAAGAGGAAGCTAATATCAGCCCCAATAATTCATGTGCCGGATTGGAACCAACCCTTCGAACTAATATGTGACGTGTCTGATTACGCGATTCGTGCAATCTTAGGTCAGCTGATTGACAAGCAACCTCACGTGATCTATTACGCCAGTAGGACACTGAACGACGCGCAACTCAACTACTCTACAACTGAGAAAGAATTCTTAGTTGTGGTCTTTGCGCTTGAAAAGTTTAGATCCTACCTGATTGGCTCACAGATCACTGTTTACACTGACCACACTGCGCTGAAGCATTTATTAGCAAAGGATGCAAAGACAAGATTGATCAAATGGATATTGCTACTTCAGAAATTTGACTTTCAAATCAGAGATAAGAAGGGAACCGATAATTTGGTGGCTGATCACATGTACCGTTTGCCAAACGCTCCATCATCTAATGTACCCATAAATGAACACTTTCCTGACGAACACTATTCACCGTGTTAATGGAGCCATGGTTCGCTGATATTGCCAACTTTCACCTGAAGAATGGTCAAGACAATATAAATATAAATTTCACTCTCAACTGAAGTACTTCTATTGAGATGATCTGTATCTATGGAAGTACTGTCCTAACCAAATCTTTAGGAGTGTCCCTGAAAAAGAACACGAGCATTTTGTCATTCTGTCGTGAGCAAGCTTGTGGGGGACACTTCGGAGAAAGGAAGATTGCAGAGAAAGTCTTGCATGTGATTTTTATTAGCCCACCCTCTTTAAAGACGCTTACGAGTTCTACAAATGCTACGCTCGCTGTCAACATGTGGGCAAAATCACTCTGCAACTGATATTAACGGTTGAAGTATTTGATGTGTGGGGCATCAATTTCATGGGACTATTCCCAAACTCATTTGGAAACCTCTACATTTTGGTTGTTGATTATAAGTCCAAATGGGTGGAAATTGTGGCAAGCAGGACCAATGACAACAAGGTGGTTGTCAAGTTTTTAAAAAAGAATATTTTTTCTCGATTTGGTGCACCATGTGCCATTATCAGCGACAATGACACCCACTTCTGTAACCGTTCTTTTGAGGCTTTGATGAGGAAATACTCGATTACTCATAAATTATCAACTCCTTATCATCCTCAAACGAGTGATCAAGTGGCAGTGAGCAACAGACAAATCAAGCAAATTCTAAAGAAGACAGTAAATCTAAATCGAAAAGATTGGTCAGTAAAGTTAGTAGATGCCTTGTGGGCATACCGAACTGCATTCAAAACCAATCTTGGAATGTCTTCATATCGTCTTGTCTTTGGGAAAGCATGCCATTTACTTGTGGAATTAGAGCACAAAGCCATAGGGGACACAAAACAGCTAATTTTTGACTTGGATATGGCAGGAGAAAACAGGAAGCTCCAACTCAATGAGTTAGAAGAAATCAGGAATGAAGCATATTAGAACACCAGAATTTATAAGGAAAAGACAAAGGTATTTCACGAGAAAGCAATTTTGCGAAAGTCATTCACACCAGGTCAGAAAGTCGTATTGTACAATTCTACCCTACATTTGTTTCCTGAAAAGTTGAGGTCCAGATGGACGGGACCATTCGTGGTGCGTGTGGTGTTTTCTCATGGAGCGATGAAAGTAGAAGATCCAAAAAATGGTACATTATTCAAAGTTAATGGACAACGTTTAAAGCCCTTTTTGAAAATACATGTGAGTGATAATGAGGTCATGAGTCTTCATGAACCCCAATACGCTGGATCATATAATCTCTGTATATTTGTATATTAGTAAAAAAAAGCAAAAAAACTAACATATTGATTCTATGTCTTAGATATTAACAAAGCAAGTGGGAGAGTTAAGAATATGGCAAACCCAGGCGTAGATCATGAATTATGGGACGACGAGAATGGTTTTCGACTACAGCTTGCCATTTTTGGATTTTGGGTTTAACGAAGGAGTCGATGGAGCAATATGTTAATAGAATTATGCAACCAGTTGCCACTGACACCAAATTTCGTCTGGGAATTCACAATTGGCAACACAGGCTCTATCCACATGTGTCAATGCATGAGAACTTTTTATGGTTGCAGAACCTTGCACTGCCATCACATATGGAGACCAGATATGAGTTAGAAAGAGCATTGAGTCCTGTTACCAACTCCGAACGGTGAATCAGATCAAGAATCTCCAACTGCTAATCAGGGTAGCCCAGGTGAAGGTATGTATATTTTCACTATAGTCTGCTTCATCTTCATCCACTTATTGTAAGATTTTTCATAGCTTTAGGGAGTCAGTATAGTGTTTAGAGAGTATTTTATGCATTTCTTTCTCTAACTTTGGTGTCAAATATTTATAAGTGAAACAAGATAAGCGAAGAGCGCACACACAAAGAGTAGTCTTTCGATTGCTTCTACAGCAGGATTTTTTGGTGCACTGTGAGTTATCTACAATACTAGTATGTTGTTATAAATTCATCATTATTCTTATATGTGTGGATTGTTTTGATTATTATGATCATGTGTGTGGTTTGTGAGTGCATTATTCGTTATTATCTCTATATCTATTTGCATGCATGAGGACATGACACAGTTTAGATGTGGGGGAAGATTCACATATTTCTTTTCTTTTAGGAGTCTTTTTGGTTTTGTTTTAATTTTAGGGCTTTTGTTTTATTTTCTTTTCTTTCTTTATCTTTATTTTCTTTTAGGAGTCTTCCAAAAAAATTGAAAAAAGTTGAAAATTTTCTACAAATGGTTAGCTAGTATGTGAGTGATTTAGTATCCAGGAGTGGATTTTTAAGGTGAGATCAAGATGAGAGAGTCATAGTCTTAAAATAAATTTAATACAAACATACCATCTAAACTTAGTCTAAGTGATTATGTACCCAATAGCACTTACATTATTAGTTCATAGGCTTGGGTATTGATTACAACTGAAATATTTCTAAAAAAAGAGAAAGAAAAATATATTAATTAATTCTTATCTTGTGGCCTCGGTTGCTTAAGTAATTAAGTACGTAGGAATGTCCCTACGCTTAATGCCCTAAGACTATCTGGTTTGGGAGTACTGACCTAAAGCTCGCTGCATGGGTAGTTGAGAGAGCCTAATAGGACAAGACACTACAAAAAAAATATAACAAGTTTGATTATCAATTAGCTAGGTGCCTTGGCCTCAGGAAGCTTCGGTATTTACTTGAAAGATAATTAAAAGTGCTTAAAAAAAGAACAGAAAAATATTATTACAAAAGAAGTATGAAAGTTGGAGTCAAATATTCTCAAGCTTAAGAACTACATCACGAACACGGGTGCATAGGATCTAAAACTTAGGATAGGTGATATAAAATTTTAGATTTGAGACTTTATTTTATAGTCAATATGATTTCTTAAGCTGAGATTTTACTTGAAAATTGAACTCTTGAAAACTTATGATCTTGCTAACTGGTTAACTTGAGTAGATAAAAAAATGATTTTTCATGATTTTTGGTTATCCTTATTTTACTTTTGTTCATTTCTTAATATCATCCTTCTATGGATTTTCTGAGTGTAAATCACTAAAAACTCTCACGAGACAAAACTCATCATCTAAGATAACCTAGGGGTTTAACGGCTTGTTACACAGGCTAAGTGCAACCGTAATTCCTACGAAAGTGAGTTAACTTAAGTTAAGAGTAGTTTTTTCCATTTTATTTGTTTTGCTCGAGGACTAGCAAAAGATAGTTATAGGGGTATTTGATTAGCATGATTTTACCATATTTTCATACTCTTACTCATCTATTATTTGTGTATAAATAATGTTACTCAGGTATTTTTTGTGACTTTGCAGAACAAGTTTGCTAGAAGGAGAAAGGGCTACAATTGCACAAGTTTTGAAAGAGAGGTCAAGCCAAAAGAAGCTTTATTAAAGAATTTTCCAAACACATTGGAGTATTTTGGCTATAATTTTTACTATAGGACTCCAATACGGGTTATTTAGGTCTACAGAAAGAGAATTCAGAGATCTACAACTTTTATATTGATGATTTCTTCTAATTCAGCTATCTGATTGCTCAAAACAAGTCGAGGTTCTGTTCTGTATGCTGGATTGGGGCGAAACTGCAATTTCTAAAAGATCCAGGGGCCTTAAATATAAAATACAGTCTGAGATTTCAGTACTTGTAAATTCTAGTTTTATTCTGTGAAATTTGTGTTTTGAGTAGACTTTTTTGTAAAAAAAAACCCATCAGGTTTTGCCTATAAAAGGAACCTGATACCTAGGGTTTTAGAGGGGAACAGGGGAACCGCAGACTTTTCTTTTCTCCACTTTTAATATACAGTTTGTTCTTTTTAGTACCTGAATGAGATTCATCCCCATCCTCTCACCTCTGTTGGCATGTGATTGAAGATTTTGTGACTGGTGCTTGGGTCTCTCTTATTGGATTTTTAACCAAGCCTTTAGTTCGCCTCGAGACGCGCGCACGAGGAAGACGACAGAAATTCCATCGGAGGCACTATTCCTCACAGGTAGGGTCCACACGGGGCTGACCACGGTGCAGAATGGCGTTTGGGCGTGATTGGTTTCCTCGGAGCTCGCGCAAAATAGAAGACAAGGCCACTTGAAATTGCTTCATCAAGTGCAACTAGTTTTGGTAGGGGCCACTTGCAAATCACCTCACTTGTGTGGCTGTGGGTGAGGCCAAGAGTTGTGAGGGCCACATCCAGCAGGGTCCACGCCCCCAAGCACATGCGGGGTCTGGCACAGCGCAGGAGAGCATGCCATTCAAAGGTAAGTTGCTTTGGTAGGTAATTGATATAGAGTTAATTAATTTCAATTGTTTAAGTAAGTGGTTTAGTTTAGATAATTAACTTAGTTAATTTGTTGAAATTGTTAGGTTAGGAATTTAATGATATTTTATTTGTGGATTATCATGTTAGTTATATCATCATGAGTAGTTAGATTTTTTGCAAGCTCTTAGGGGAGATGAACCTAAGCCACACATTAAATTATTTAGATTTAACAAGAATGAATCTAGAAAATTAGAAATTTGACATAATATGTATAACTAATCAATATCCCATGCTTAGATGTTTCTTACCGCTTTTCTTAATCTACTTAAAATCATCTTTGATGGAATATTCGAATTAAAATAATATATTGTGCTTAAGACTATGCTTCTGGAATGATATGCCTGTTATGAATAAGAAATTAGTGATGTGTAATGAACCAAGAGAGAGACATGTTTGACCACATGAACAGTAGTTTAGGGGGATTCACCCCTAGGTGCTTGATTCCTTTACTAGACAATTAAATCATCTTTCTCCAAACTTTTTTCAATCTGCCTAACTAGTGCAAGGAATCCAAAAAGAAATTCTTCCCTGTGGACCAACCCTAAAGTGCTGCAAACGATCAACCGTGCACTTGCAGTAATTTAAAACATGAGAGACAGAATCTTCCCATCAGTGACAGAGGCACCAAGATCGTGATTGGATGTCCGCATCAGATATTCTCCATCACATTGCCCCCAATTGGCACTACACTTATAATTGAAGTCAATCTCCTTGTTTCTCCCAGGAAGCAAATGTATTCCCAATTGGTACCACTCACACCACCTTTTCACACACCCATTCCACACTTATCCTTCCTGTCTTTACTGAACATCCATCTTTTCGTTCACAGATTTGATACATAATGTTTGGTTGAGCCTTCTTTATTATCCAATGCCAGTTTTTGAGAAGCAATAATACGTAGAACAATTCACAAGCTTCTCTTATAGATAATATCATCATACTACTAGAACAAATTGCTATGCTAATTATTCTACCTATCCAGATAAGAATTTTCAATGTTTATGTCCCAAGTGCAGGTTTTAATAAGTTAAATCTCCACCCATAACATCAAAGACAATTTCCAGTGGTGACAGAAGGCAAAAGGACAGACCAAAGGAAGGATTGATCCATCCAGAAATCCACAAACTCTAAGCTTGAAACTCTGAATATCCTAACAAAGAGCAAAGACCCTAAATAAAATTTTAAAAAAAAAAATACAACTACACACATAAACACACACACACACACACACACGAACATACTAGGAAAATTCACAAGCTATGCATATGAAAACTCAAAACATTTTTTACATTATCACATAAATGAAACAAAGAAAAAATGAAGAACTCTAAAGGTGCTCATGCATGTATGTACAAGTAGTTTAATATAAACAAAACAAGTTAATGGCATTACATTTTAGCACCAAGAAAAGAACTGTACGTTTTTTTTGTTTTTGACATGAAATAACATTTCAGAAGACTTGATATTTCTTTATAATCAAAGATTCGTAGAGATTTCTTGAAAAACCAAATCAATCTCAAATTTGTAGGACTTTCAGATGCATCATGTGTATTGTATCGTGCATCGCCTTTGTGTCATATGATACAGTGATAAATGAATCTCAAATGCACAAGACTTCCAGATGCATCGTATGTCTTGTATCATGTATAGCCATTGTGCCATATAATGCAGTTACTATCTAATACATATCAGATTTTCATAAAAAAACTAAAACATATCGAGTATCATATGTGTCGTATTAAATATGACAATAAGTAATAACCTTGGATTGGTAATATATAACAGGTGGAAGAGGTTGAACGTATTTTAAGCAAACATTATATGCGTATTCAAGTAAAATAAATGTGCTAGAATGCCTAAAAGTTCTCTGAGTTATTGCATATTCAAGTAAAATAAATGAACTAGAATGCCTATAAGTTTTGTGAGTTATTGCATTAAAAAAAATTTGTGAGCTATTGCATAAAAGAAGAGAGAGAAAAATTAGGAGTTAGGAAACAAGTATAAAAATGAAATTTAAGAGATTTAGCATTTAGATACTTACAATAGATGCCAATATCGCAGCAAGAGCAAATAAGGAACCCCCAGTGCCTTCTTGCAGACCAATGGCCAGTGCAAGAGCTGCCACAGTTGCTGAATGTGATGAAGGCATTCCACCAGGTCCAAGCAACCTCCTAGAATCCCATCTTTTTTCCTTAAACCTGCATGTCTAGGATGAACATGTTGAAGGCTTAACATAAGGGAACTAAATTGTTTTGGATATTAAATCCATTTAATAATTAGTGATAGTCATTCAGTCACTTAAAACTACAAACTTACACAGACACACGTGCGCACGCATGAATAATTCCATGCCGTATCACAGGATGGAGCATTCAAACTCAATCCAAACTGTTAGGCAAGAGCTACAACAACTTAAACTACCCAAAACAACAAAAAGTTGCATACTTATAACATGATTAATCTGCACATAAAGTAATCATGAATTTGATCTTTCAGAAAACATTTAAAACTCTTATTTGGTCACTCAATAGATAGGCAGAACATTTTGGAAACACGTAGGCTTTTTTTTTTGGTAATTTAGAAATAGTACATCATACTCAACAGTGAAGGCTTTAAATTTGGATGCTCCTTTCACATTGAATGGTAACTTTATATATTGTATGTCACATTGAACTCTGTGTATGTGCGTATGACTGTGTGCGCGTGTGTGCAGCTCAACATGATCACAATTTTAACAAGGGAAGATCAATTTCAATCAATCATGTATGATGTGTGTGGTGGAGATTTTCCGCCACGAGCGACCAGGCTGTTTGATCCACACCACAAGCGAGATTGGAGAGTGGGGTGTTTGTGTGTGTGAGTGAGACAAAATAATGTACAGCACAAAGAAGAGAGACACATAATTTTTATGTGAGAATCCATAATTGAGAAAATCACAGGGAGAAGGAGAGGAATTCACTATAATTCGCAGGTAACAGTAATTACAGAAATTGCTTACCAGAGTCTCAGTGTTAGGTTTAACTAGAAGAAAGGAGGATCCCAAAAGTCCTCCAAAAGGTCTCTCCTCCCTCTCATTGGAGAAGGTGTCTTTATGCTTGGCTGGTCTTTGTGCCTGGTAGCGGATGGTACGGGCGTGATCCTCGTAATAGCATGATCCGCACGCGTTGATTTGTTGTAACAGTCATGATTACTGACGCTTGACTATTGGGATTGCATGCAGGAAAATCCGCCTCCATAACTATCCAGGCTGGAGGGCATGACATGTTACGAACGTGCGGGAAGATTAAGTTGTGTACAGTCGGTGGAGATCAGAGATGATATGTTGACATGGTTACCTTGCGCGGAGCTGAAGTCTCCGAAGTGGAGGAAGCTCCGGAATGACACGGAGCATCAGAGTTGTTGATGTGGATATATCTTCGGGGTGACGAGTAACTTCTGTGTGGACCGAACTGGCTCCAGGAGGATATGGAGTAGTGAAGTCTTCTGGTTGCTTGGACACATGGTGTCATCCTGTGAGAGTTAATTTTTTACCATTACAGATGCCCTCGCTCTTTCACTTGTCGGAGCCGGCGGAAGAAAAGTCAGAAGAGCGTAGTTGGTAAGAGATCATTTCATCTTGATACTTGTGGGCACATGAGGATCTTGAAATTAAATGTGGATCGTCTAAAATAACTTAGAGATTGCGCTGCTGGCAGACAGCTAGCATGCCCATCGGTTGATTTTCTTAAAATTTGTATCTGACGCCTCTTCGGATCCTGGCGTCATGATGACTGAGATCGTGTGGCAGTGGCGGTTGATATTATGTCTCCTCGATTGACTGAAGTTCTCAGGATGTGAGCTGACTTTTCGGACATTGCGAATTCAAATTAGTGATGGTTTGGTCCTTCCCCCTCCATCTATAAATAGGTTGGATCCTTTGAGTGCAAGTAAACTATGACATGTCCTCTGAGAAACCTCTGTATTCCTTCATTGTTGCTTTGCTGGGCCGCCATGTATCCTTTTCACATTTACATCAGATGGAGGGGGAAAGGAAGAAAAAGGTGGTTGAGCCCCCGCTGTTCGGGAGTCTGGTCGATGCAATATATCAGTCATTGTGATGAGCATGTCACAATACATCAGTTGTTGTGACAAGACTCTACAGCCAGGGGCGATTGCTTGGTGGCGTGCTTCGCTTAGAGCCAATGATCTAGTCCCGAGTCACCCATTTTTTAGGGGGTGAGAATTGTTCTTTGGGATTCGACCCTCCCTCCATATCGGGTGCACAAGGAAGAGAGAGCTCTTCAGTCGGGTGTGCTGATAAATTGTCTCTCACCCCAGAGCCTGGACCTCTTCCTCAGAATACCGAAGTGGAGAAGTGTTGCTTTCTACTCCTGGGGTGTTTTACCGGAGTCCATCTAGTCGGACGTCACTGCCATGAGCTTGAAGGGCTTCTTGGGATCGTCGTGATAAGAAGTGCTGGTCCTGGCTGCCTTGGAGGCGTGTGAGCTGTTGTCGAGTCATATAGTTAACTGCTTAGGAGCCCTGGCGGTTGACTACTTCCAGGAGATCTCCAATGAACAAATATCTATTGTTCTTGTATCGAGGGTCTGGCCACGGTGGTAGAATAAGTTTCTAGATCTCATGTATTTCTTTTTCAAAAGTGTAAACACAGAGATGTAAATGAGTTTCATATATTCTATTTGTCAGATGTAATGACATAATGAAACTTAATGAAATGTAATGAAATATAATGACATGTATTTCGTAATAAAAATGGTTGAGTCGTGTTTAGATCTTGCCTTGTTTGGATTGTGCAGTGATCATACAACTTTGGAGGCCTGACTTCCAGATGGCAAAGATGTGACATGTTTGCGTTACCGTCTCCAGATGGTGACTTCATCTCTGAGCGTATAGACGTTGGACTTCGAGTGAAGTGAGAACCTCAGCTTTGGAGATAGACTCGTCCGTTTGGATGGTTACCCGAGGAGGCGAGCCGAGGGGAGCCCGGAGGCATATGTTTATGTATACTACTCTCGGGTGAGGACCTCTCATCTCAAAACACACAAGCAGAGGATTCCGAGGGGAGCCCTCAACTACGGAGCTGGGTAGGTAGTTGCTCAATTGGAGATGAGCTTTCTGGGGGCAGTTGCCCAATTGAGGATGAGCCTTAGGAACCCAGAGATAAATGTTTGTGCTATGATCCTCGAGTGGGGCTTCCCTCCTAAGAACGCACAACAAAGGCAGTAGTCCAATCGGGGATGAACTTTCTGAACAGTAGTTGCCCAATTGGGGATGGCAGTTGCCCGGTTGGGGGTGAACCTTCCGGATGGCAGTTGCCCCACCGGTGATGGCCTTGAGGGTGGCAGTTGCCTGGTTGAGGATGAGCCCTCCAAAGAACAGTTGCCCACCCAGGGGTGAGCTTGAGAGTGCCCGGAGGCAGATACTTGTGTTATCGTCCTTGTGTAGGGGCTTCCCTCCTCGGAACACACAAATAGAGGTCTCCGAGTGAGGGGGCCATCAGCTACAGAGTTGGATTGGCAGTGGTCTGATTAGGGGTGAGCATTTCGAATGACCTTGCCCAACCAGCGATGAGCCAGAGAGAGCCCGGAGGCGATGCTGATGTTGTCGATCCCGAGTGGAGGAATCCCTTCTCTGACATACAATCATAGGCCTTTAAAGAGAGGAGCATGTAGCTTGGCTGCATGGGAGCCGGTAAGCATGTTCCACGGATCCTGAGAAGGATGTAGGAAAGTGATTAAGAATCAGAATGTAATTTTATTAAATGATTTTAATAAAATACATGAAAGTGAAATAAGATACATGGAGTGTTACTTGCTAGAGAAACTTTCATGTTCTTGTCGGTAGGGTTGGTGTTAGGCAACCGCTTGTTACTGAGTAACCATGTGTAACGGTCGAGTCGGAGATGGAGCTCCATGCTATCTTACTGTCTCGGACGTGGCTCCGGGTGTAAAGATGTATTCCCGAAGATATCCTTACTGGATAAGACCTTCGAGGTACTTGCGGAGGGACCGACACTGGGACGTCTGGTGTCCCTTGCAATCATAGAAAGAGCAATAATCCTTCGCTCTGGGACGGAAAGGATCATGTTGCTTTGGTTCCGGATGCTTCACCCAAGGTTAACCCTTGATGACTTCGAAGACGTCCTGAATTGGGAGTTTCACCAGGGTAAAGCTGACATCCACTCGGTAAGCTCGAAGTGGGCTCTGCTGAGGGTTTGAGAACGGACTCTTCTTGAAAGCGCCTTGCCCGCGATCCGTATTGCCGATGAAAGGACCTCTGTGATGTGGCTTCGGGTTCTCTCTGTCATCGCAACGGTTGAGACAGGTTGGAGCTTTTTATTGCTTCCTCCAACTGAATGTACGGTTGGGCTCGGTATATGACCTCATTACAATAGGTGATGTTGTACTTCACCAGAAGTTTATACAGCGGGTGGGTGACTTGCAGCCCGCTGATGAATGCGAGAGTGGCGACATCTCGCTCCAGTTGTGCATCTTGGCCAGCTGACTCTGGAAGTAGCTGACATATGCCTTGAGACTGTTGGAGGGTCTCATCTTGACGGAAAGGAGATGGTGATTGTTCTGCTTGAACTCCTGGCGGGAGGAGTATTATGAGAGGAACAATTTGGTGAGATATTTGAAGTTGTGAATCGATTGTGGCGGATGAGAGCAGAACCAATCGGAAGCTACTCCCTTCAAACTTGAGGGAAAGATCTGGCACAAGATGGGGTCACTTCGAGCATAAATCACCATCTTATCCTAATATTGGTGGAGATGTTGGATCAAATCGCTCTGACCGAAATAGCAGTCAAAGGTTGAAATCGTGAACTTCTTGAGAAATTCACATTCCAATATGCCCTCCGGAAGAGGGAGTTGGATGCATCGGTGGTGATGGCTCTAAGTCTGTCGTGATGTGGCACTCTTGCTTTCTCGACTCGCTTCTGTATAAGCTTGTCGAGATCTTGAACGCAGACGAACTCTTTAGTCTTCCTCCGAGTATGATCCATGGTTCAAAGACTAGGCTGAGTCAGAGACGACTCGAACGAATCGTATCCGTCTCAGCACCCGTCAAGCCTAGTCTGATACCCGAATCGCATGTTCCGGCGGTATCGACCCGACTCGGGGCCGATCGGTGTCTCAAGGATGACTCGACCGAATCGGTCGAGTCCCGAGATGACTAGGAACAACTCGGCCGAGTCATCGTCGAGTCGGGCCGACTGTTCTCCCCTTACTCGAGACCGATTAAAAAAAGACCTATCGTCGTCGCTGTGAGCCCCCGCCGCCGCCTTCACCGTGAGAGGGAGTGAAGGAGATTGAATCAGGGGAGAGGGAGAGATAGAGAGATCGGGTGAGCGAGAGAAAGCCAGAGAGAGGAGAGAAGAAGAGATTGGGAGCGAAGAAAGGGAGAGATGAAGAGAGTGAAGGTGAGGGGCTGAGAGCCAGAAAGGGAGAGCGAGAGGGGGGAGAGAGGGGGAAGAGAGCCAGTGAGTTATTTTTTTGGGTTTTTCTCATATTTACCCATCAAATCTTTCATATTTCTAAATTTACCCCATAAATCACTATATTTCCCCAATTATCCTCTCAAAACAAATTTGTTTTGGACATGTAATACATGATTTTGATATTTACCATTTTTTACAATTTGTCATAATTTTTTCAGAATTTTTTGAGTTTTCTATGCAGTGTTTTGCACGAATCGCTCGAGACTGATCGAGTCGCCGAGGCCGATCCGTCTCAGTGCCCGCCGAGTTAGTGGCTGAGACCGCGACTTTGTACCATGGTATGATCGTGTTGATCCCTCGTGCGGGATGTGACAAACTCGACCCACCGTCAGATCATTCTGACGGAGCAGGAGAGTGACATGCGTCGCCTCCAGCTCTGGGAATGTTCGCCGACTTGGGCCTCTTTAGCAGTGGGCCTTTCTGACAGTAGAGGCGACCTTAGGTGCTTTGAAGGGCCATGATCTGGGTGAGAAATTGGTCATTTAGATGCTTCAACTCCTCGCATTCACGGGCCGCATTTTCTCGATCATGTGTCACTTGCTCCCACGCGGTCGAATAAAGCCTATTGTTTCGCCATCTCCTCCTTCATGTCAGCAGACATTTGAAGGAGTTGGCTTTCGTACATCGATGGCGAGTGGGTGTCTCTGACTGCCCCCTGTGAAGGTATGGAGATACTCTTTCATGATGGGGCTGAGGCTGAGGTCGCTCGGGGAAACGATGTCCCCAGCGGTGGCACTGGATTGCTTTAGGAGGTGGTCCCATTGCCGGTGATTGGCTAATTTTTCAGAGTCGTGGCTTTTTGGAAGATCTTTTTGAGAAAGGGTTTGGTATGGGAGAAATCTGAATATTGAAACTCAGATCTCAATGAAAGCACATGTTTGTGGTGGAGATTTTCTGTCATGAACGATCAGACGGTCGATCCAGACCACAAGCCAGATTGGGGAGTGGGGTGTGTATGTGAGACAAGATAATGCACAGCACAAAGAAGAGAGGTACAAGTTTTTTACGTGAAAACCCTTAATCGGAAAAAATCACAGGGAGAAGGAGAGGAATTCATTATAATTCGCAAGTCACAAAAATTTCAGGAATTGTTTGTCAGAGTCTTAATGTTGGGCTTAACTGGATGAAAGGAGGATCCCAAAAGTCCTCCAAAAAGGTCTCCCGTTCCTCTTGTTGGAGGAGAAGACGTCTTTATGCTTGATTGATCTATGTGCCTGATAGCGGATGGTACGGGCGTGATCCTCGTAACCGCATGATCTGTACGTGTTGATTTGTTTTAACAATCGTGATTACTGGTGCTTGACTGTTAGGATTGCATACACGAAAATTTGTCTTTGTCCATAACTATCCAGGCTATAGGGCGTAACATGTTATGAACGTGAGGGAAAATTAGGTTGTGTAACAGTCTGGGGAGATCAGGGATGATTGTTGTTGTGGTTGGATTGCGTGAAGCTAAGTTTCCGGAATAGAGGAAGCTCCGGGATGACAAGGAGCATCGGCGCTGTTGGCGTGGATGCATTTTCAGGGCGACGAGTGACTTCTGTGTGGACCGAACTGGCTTTGGGAGGATATGGAGTGGCGGAGTCTCCCGGTTGCTTGGACACGTGATGTCATCCTGTGAGGGTCAATTTTTTACCACTACAATGTGAAGGAGGGAAAAAGAAGCTCTAAAATAGTCAATGTAGTCCTGATCTAAAGCATAAATCTAATCTCAACGAGAAAGAATATAAACATAACTACAATTCCCACACTAATATGTCCTAAAACATATAATAACAGATAAAACAATAACTGTGTATCAACATAAATCCTTTCAGCTAATTCTAATGCATTAAGCCTGATGGATCTTAACCACTCCTTTCGGTGCTTGCAATCCCTCTTGAAATGACTTTTCTTCCAACAGAAGTGACATATATTCAAGAGTCCCAACTTCTCTCCTTGGCTTCATTTCATTCATCCCATAGCTGCTAAATCTATGCTTGAACCTGAATCATGTTTCTCAACCTAATTTGATCATTTCTGTATCTCGTTTCATAGTATAGTTGTCGTGATCTCCTCCATAGTGAGAGTATACTCGTGGTAGAGCATGATGGTGATGATATAATAATGCGTGTAGCACCTCGTCTTCCTCGTCAACCGGCACTAGTTTCGTTAAAGATCTTGGAGACATTCAGATGCTCTAAAACAGTTGTCCACATAAAGTTGTCTCTTCAGATACAACTTATTAAACAAGCTCATTGTCATATACAACACCTCTAACCATGAACACAAACATGTAGCAAACTCATTATCCATGATGTAATATGTAACTTCATGTGGAAGGCACAACTGATCGTGCTCACTTCTTTTAGATCCAACTCCTCTCAATACACAGTCATGCTTGCAAGTTTTGCTAACTTTCCCCGACAAGGTTCTGTGAACCTTTGTTGCACAAGCAACCCTTCACCCTTCTTTCCGTAAACCAAAATTTCTCTTGTAATCAAACTTCACCTTGAATTTCGCACCCCAAAGAACCCAATCTTTAACATCTTGTCCAATTCCTGCGATACTCTAATACCGCTTGTGCTTTCAAGGTTATCTTTCTCGGTGTGATACAACAAAAGTGGTGGCCTGGATTATCTCTTAATGAGAAATCGAAACAACAATGACTTCCCTGAGAGCAAACGCACACAAAAGAATAAGTATTAAAGCAAAAGGAGAAAACAAACCAAGAACATACGAGATTCGGCCAAACTCGGCTTTGTCCGGGGACGGCGGGGAGAGAACTTGAAAAAGTTTTATTGACCTTCGGTACAAGAGAGCTTCACCAGCCCCTCAAATCCGCACACAATACAAGAGTTTTCATCTTTCTCACGTTTACAAACCGTAACTCTCTCTTCACTGGCTTCCAAATAACCTTGTCAAAACAAATCTAGATTACAAACTCCTTATAGAAGATTTTACATAGCCCTAAACATTGAAAAAGCTCGGTCATTGATCATCAAAGAAATATAGCATCATTACACCTCTTTTCATTTCCCTTTAAACGATGGCTCTGCTGCAAGAAAAGTGCTTGCAGCATGAACACAAAAGATTGAATCAATTTTATATGAACTTTGCTTGAGGTCGGAAGACTCAAAACACACAGGATTGAATTAGTTTGATATGCAATCAAATTGATTCCTGAAATACCCCTATAATGAAACCTTCCTTTACTAATTTGTTCTTTCAATCAGTCATCATCAATCAAACAATTGATTGGTTAATACCCGGCTTTCTCCTCCGCGTGAACATAAAGCCAGATATCAACAAGTACTTATGACCGCTGTAAAATGACTAATAAAGAGGAAGAGTAGTTGAAGGCTTTTATATAAGTTTGGGAAAAGAATTAAGGGTTTTAGACCTCGCTTTACCTTTAATAAGAATTTCTCCGTATCTCAAGTTAGTAATCATAAGGTTGTGGTATAAATTTTTGGTGTAAAAAAGACCAAGCAAACAACCATATACAAATAATTTGCCAGGAGAAAAAGAATCATAAGTGATTTGTACAATTAAACAAGCATTAAAGGCGGAAAGTATGAAGAAGTGAAGCTCTAGGGCTTCAATTTTATATTTTGAGGTAGGGTTCTCTTTGGCAGCTTTAAGTTGTGAAGAAAGCATCTTCCCAAGGGCAAACTAGTACGTAAATGTTTTTCGTATTCTTCAAAACTTCAAGTTCTTCCCTTATCATTATTAATTAATATGAACTGATTTTTCATCATTTGTTTTCATACATTTTCTTAATAGATATGAGAAAGGGTAAAAGGTGAAAAGTGTTTGGAAACTCTCAACTCTCAGGAACCAGGGGGCGATTTCCCTCATTTCGGACCATTCAAGTTGTCTGAACCAGTCTTCAAAACATGGTTTCAAATATTGGTCAATTCCGATTTATATCAGCAATATCATAATCGAGTTTTTTGATACCGGATACGATATTAAGCTTATAATATTGGCTTATACTAGACGATATTGCCGATATTAATAGCAATTTAGCGAAATTGATATTAAAAACCATTAGTTGATACATTTACCAAGATCCTAAATCAGCTTGAACAGTTTTGCAAAATATTCGATTGAAAGAGTTTACTCTCCCACTGGTGACTGATAAATAACTATTGAAATTTCTTTGATCCTATCACTGTCAAATCCAAAAAAGATTGTCCTGAATAATTTTGCAAAATCTTTCGGTTCAAACATTTTGATTCTAGGCCTTGCTCTTTGTCCTAAAGTTCCTTTCAACACATTTCTTGCTCTTCATCTATATATCATCTGATCCAATTACCAAATGCAGTTGAAAAGACGAAGACTTGTGATGAAAAATCTTTTAAGAGGTTGTGGAGAGCTCACAGTAAATGCCATGTTAACTCAATTCCTAAGATTATAAAAAGTTTGACAAAATTTAAAAACAATTTGATAACATTTGAAGTGAGTGCCTGCATGCCATGTAGTTCAAAATTAATGCCTGCATTTTGCTTTCTTGTTTTTCTGTGATGAAATTTTGTCAAAGCACTACAGTACCCTAGTGGTAAAAACTACAACAGTTCGTCTTCAACTTTGAGAATTCCAAATAATCCCCTTTACCATTCTTTGCAGCTCAAGCGCAGATGATTGACAGTCGCAGAATTGACAAGAGAAGAACACCCTCCTCTTCTTTTTTATTCCGAGGGTTTCTTTTGTCTTAAAATGTAAAAAAAACATCTTCCCAGGGGCAATCTAATAATTACAAGATGACACTTCTTTTAGGCTACCTACTTCTCACTTGGGCATGTTCCAAAAATACACAGACAAATGTGTACTCTAGAGTCAGAAGGGTTAATTTGACAAATTTCAAAGTGGAAGCAATTCAGGCATAGTTGGAGGTGATTTTCAGTAATTTACATAAACTTTATCTCCATTCACCTAATATGTCAAAATTAGTGATAAGGGATTATATTTAGTGATTATATTTAACCAAGTATAAACAGTATCATAATTTCATGCTTTCACAGTTACTGCCCCGCCCAGATTTTCCTTGTGACTTCTTCATAGATATTTTCTCTTAAGGGGACAATGTTAATAGATACTCAACTCAATGGAAGATTTCTAAAGCTAGCTCATTTAGACCCTTGCTTGTGGACCATTATGGGTCAATAACAAATTAATTAGCAAAAAAATTAAAACTTCATAGCTCCAAGAAATCGAGAAATCACGAAGATTGATGCGTCCATCAAGAAATCGCTAAGGTTTTAAGCACGACAATTTGCACATGAGAAGATCTAAGATCTAGCAAATGGGGGATGAGGGGACGCACCAAGTAGTGAAGAGATTGAGGAATTGGGCGATAGAGAAGGCCAGCAGCGCCGACACGAACGGGAGATTCGTCGAGAGAGGAAGAGAAGGAGATTGCCCCGCCGCCGCCGCCGATGACGACGACACGTCCGCCGCTGTTAAGACCTCGTCCATCGATCAATCGATCGCAAGCCCTCTCTCTCACGCACACACTGTCACTTTTTTTTCTCTCTTAAAATTCGCACATACGGCTTGGATCTCTTCTCCGTTCCTCGGGCACTGGCTCCTCCGACCAACCTGAACTGCTCTCCCAGTCCTCAATATATTTTTATGTTTGGATAATTTAGCCTAATATACTATCATGTCGGTAAGAAACCTACCAATTAGTCACGAAGAGGAAGTAGTTGGGAATTGAAAGAGAAAGAAGAAGAAAACAGACGGAGAAGACGACAGATAAAGTTTCTATATGAGTCATCAGAAAAAATCTCCCTTTAATCGATTTTAAACATACCTCCAAAATTTTTGCTAGTATACCGTCATCAGGCGGGGAGAAACCGACCGATGGCGGCGATGAGAGGAAAAAGAGGAGGGTGAGCGGGGAGAGGGGGAGATGAGAGCTAGAGAGAGGGGGAAGGCAGAGAGGAAAGAAACAGAGAGTTAAAGGGGGAAGAAGGGAGCTGGCGGCGTCTCAGAGCAAGGGAGGAAGAGGCAGAAAGTGAGGGGGAGGCGGACAGACGGACGGACAATTTGTGAAGGAGTCACGGGAGAAAATCTCTCTTCGGTCGGTTTTGATTATTTAGAAATTTAACCCCTAAATCATTGATATTCGAAATTTACCTTCAAATCATCCAAATCTTATAAGTTTACCCCGTATTTTAGAATCAAAAGAGTATTTCAGTTTGTTTCTATGAGTTTGGCTCATTTTTTAAAAAATAACTTAATTGACCTTATTTAAATAATAAAAGGGGATTTCGTTTCAGCCATCTTTGTCAAACTGTAATTAGGAAAAAATTCACTCACAAAATTTAATTCTCTTCAGCTACCTCTTTTTTTTTAAAGACGCGCCCATGTGTCAATCGCAGAAGCTGTATTAAGGATCGCGCACCAACGTGTCGAGCGTAGAAACGCTGTTGAGCACGCTTTAGAACGATGAAAAAGATTTAAATGCCCTCGCTTTATTAAGTTAAGGACTGCGAACATGATTGCAATTCTTATAAAAATGTCCTATGTTCTAAGTCTTTATTAGATCGCGGTCCTCACAAAAATGCCATATTTTGAGTGTTTATTAGGACTGTGATTGATCACAATTCTGACAAAAATATCTTATTTATGAGTATTTATAAGATTGTGACCATGCGATCATGATCATGATCTTCACAAAAATGTTTTGTTTTCTAGTCTTTATTAGGACTGCGATCATAATCG
Source organism: Agave tequilana (assembly GCA_038442645.1). Classification (NCBI taxonomy): domain Eukaryota; kingdom Viridiplantae; phylum Streptophyta; class Magnoliopsida; order Asparagales; family Asparagaceae; genus Agave; species Agave tequilana. The sequence continues at coordinate 90,606 of JAVJIF010005851.1, read as the reverse complement.
CAGTCCTCACAAAAAATGCCCTGTTTTTTGAATGTGACTCTCTCCCTGATATTAATTGATTTGATTTGATTTCTTCTATTTGTTAGACTTATTTAGATTAGAGTCTAAATTGATTTGGCCCTACACAAGTCTAATTGGATATTATACACCCGTCTTTATAAGCCTATGATGTTTGACCCAATAAAGAATTGATCAAGCCTAAAGATTTGATCTAAACTCATTTCAATTACATTTTGCCATCAGTGTGAAAAAACTTGTAATGTGGATCTCATCTACACGAGTAGAACGTATGATATTAATCAAGGGCCTAGATTTATGATGAGTTGAACTAGGATTGTCTTGAACATATAAATATCGTGATTGGATTCCCTCTCCACTACTGTAATGATATGTTTTTGACTTTCTCGAGATCACGCCATGTATTCATTCAGCACCAAACAGGTGAGTGACACGTGGCCACTTCTAGAAACACTAACCGGGGGTGTCCATTCAATTCATATCCCGAGCGGTTCATATAGTTAGAAGGGGAAATAGAATTAGTTGTGAGAATCTCTATCTGTAAGTGAAATCTCTATTTAAACTCGACAGTTATAACTTGAGAACAGATCAACCAAGTCAACATTTGGATGCAGAGAATCAGATTAAGATGGACTCTCACTCAATTAATTCAAAGCCGGATGTTTAGCTCGAAACTGCCTCCAAGATAAGGGGTTAAGTATTTAAATAAAGCTGAACTTTGTAGCCATATCCAAACAGACACAACATGTATAAATAATAGATCCCTTCCAATGTGCAAGGGAATGATGAATTGAGCCCAGAAACCCAAGCACACTAGAGAACAACATTGTAATCATCATTATTATAGTGAATCTCCCTCTCTACGTGATTTTCTTCTGTTTGGGTTGTTGGCCCAGAGGCCCTTCACTTTAGTTTTGATGATGACTTACTTATAAAGGTTAGTTTGCTAATGATCTTATGTTTATATAGTTTCAGTTATTGATTAAGATCTTAGTAGGTGTTTAGCTTTAACAAAGTATTCCAAAGTCAATTTGGAGCTAACACGTGTAGATTTAAGAGCTTGTGCGTCAAGATCGCATCTAACACTCGGATGGAGTCAAGCTCTATGGATCAAGTTTGGATTGAGCCGTCTTGGAGATGAAGATCGACGAGAAGACTTCGGTCGGTTTAGTTTAGTTTTTTTTAGATCTTGTGTAAGAATAGATTAGTCTTGATATACTCAAGTACACACACACGAGTTCAAAAGTTTATTGGTTTCGGTTTAATTGTTTTGGATTTTCAAGAATACATATATGATTTTCATGAATAGATAGAATCAAAACAAGTTTTACATGTTTATATGTATATTGGGTTTCATCCATATACATTGATAGTTCATATTGTCTAAAAATTTATTTTGATGATTCCAGTTCATTTGTTTCTTGTTTTGTTTTAAACAAAACTTAGTTTTGAATTTAGTATCAAAAATATAGATTTATCTTCTATATGTATATTGGATTCTTTCTATACACACTATGCTTCAAATTAGTTTAAATATCATGTTTTTGTATTTATACAGGTTTGAGAAAAATTATTTTTCATTTCAAAGTTTGGTTTATGAAAAATATGATTTTCAGTTTAAAGTTAAATTTTCATACGTTAAAAATGGTTCAAATAGTTTTTAATATGTGTTGATTGTTGGTCACACATATTTGTACTTCAAATATTTATAAGAACTTTTTTTTGTGGATTTTATGGGATTTAATTGGAATTTTTAGGGAATTATCAAGTTAGATTTTAAAACCCTAAAACCTATTATGAGCCTACTGGCGGTCGACCGACTGGTCGACCGGACTAGAGCTCGCTTGACCGATCGATCGACCGATGTGCACAGGACGTGCACAGCTGCCTTGGTCTTGGGCTGGTCGGTCGCATGGTCGACCGGGATCTGGCCCCGTCGACCGGTCGGTCGACCGACCAGAGAGTTAGCTCCCTGGTTCTGGCCTCGGTCGACCGGGCGGTCGACCGTTGGCAAGTTTGCCTGGGGCGATCGACCAGCAACCCCAACGGTCAGAATTTTGACCGTTGGCCGGTCGACCGTGAAGGTTCACCTAGAGGGGGGGTGAATAGGTGATGGCTAATCTAATGGTCACTTAATGCCAAATAATGCGGAAGCTAAAAACAAATATGACCTAATTAAAACTTTTACACTAAACACCACGTATAACACAAGAGTGTTGCCGAATTCCCCGTGAAGGGCTCTGGACAAACTCCTCTAGATTCTCCTTGAATGGGTTGAGGTGCCGCATTAGCTCTCTTGGTTGAATACAAGTGTTAGCAAACAAACCCAAGCAAGTATATCAATTTAAGCACACAAGTATATCATGCATATAAAGATAGACAATAAAGGAATGCAAGATGTAAAAGAGATAGAGAGAGAGAGAGAGAATGAGCAATCGCAAACACAAGGGTATGTTTCGAGGTTCGAGCACACTTGCTCTACATCCCCGCCTTCGACACACGAAGGATTTCCACTATGCAAGATCCCAATGGATCTCTCCTCGGTGCCGCAACACCTACAAGCCCTCGGACTCCCTAGTCCCGTACACACGCAAGCCCCACAAGCTTGCCGAGGCCGCACCTCAAACACGGAGTTCGCACCCGAACTCGAAACAACGCGGACACACACGTCCGCCTCCTCAAAGTACAAGAAATGATCTCTTGGTGATCTAAACACTTTGATCACCAATAGAAGCTCTCACTACAACACTCCTATAAGATGAATAGCAATGGATGGCTCAAGTGTTTGTGTGAGAAAAACAAGGAAAGAAATGGTGGAGGAAAACTCAAAGAAATCACTTTTACACTCTTGATAAAACTTTCCTTTAGATAGGAAATATTTGCTCTCTATTTTGTGGAGAAAAACTTCTGAAAAGAGTGGGAAAAACTGGCTCTAAAACAATCTCCAAATCTTAAAGAAAACAGCCCCAAATGACCCTTTATATAGAGTCTGGAAAAACTAGCCGTTGGGGCTCTGTCAGAGCTGCCGGTCGACCGGGTCGGTCGACCGCTAACGGTCAGAAATCCGACCGTTGGAGCCACGGTCGACCGCCCGGGTCGACCGAGCCACTGGAGCAGAGAGTAGAACTCTCTGTCGGCCGACCCGTACGGTCGGCCGAAATTTCCAGAGAGCAGAGCTCTCTGGATCGGTCGACCGGCACGGTCGGCCGTCCTCCAGTGCACAAAGGCGTGCACGTCTGTGCACGTCGGTCGACCGAGCCGGTCGACCGACTTCAGTATTAGTCGACTATAAAGGTAGTAAGTCGACTTATTCGAAGCCTGAAACAGTTTGCTGGGATTAAAAAGTTTGTCTTTTTGGCTCAAATAAAATCCCATAAAATACTTAAAAAACTACAAAAATAGTTTAACCAATATACTTTGATATACAAACATGCTTGCACAAAATCAAGGCATGTTATAAAAGATTGGACTATTTTTGTAACTTGAAAATATTTGGCTCAAGATAAAAACTGTATTTTTCAAAACATGTTTTCTAAACTTTGTTTTTCCAAAACATCTTCAATTAAAAAATAGATATTTTGAACTCATTAAAGTATAGTGTGTATGGATATGATCCACTACACAAATAAGATGAAATATCTAAGTTTTTGACATTAAGCTCTAAACTTGGTTTTGGATTAAAACATGTATATGAGAAAACACCAAAAACCAAACTATATTTTTCCAAAATGAAAGTCTTTTCTAAAATGAAAATTCTTTTATGAAAAGACAACTAAATCAAGAGTGTGTGTGCATGGTATGCTTGAGCAATCCACCAACTACTCTATCCTTTACATTTTATCTAAAACAGAAACAAAATCTTATACCTAGACACAAGTCTTGATCTTGAAGTCTTCCCTTGAAGTCTTCTCATCTTCTTGACTTGGTCCAAGCTTGATCCAAAAGCTCCTTGGATCATACCGTGCTAGCTCCAAATCTTGACATTTTATCCTTTGTTGAGCTATGCACCTACTAAGATCTTGATAATGAATCTGTCACTAATAAACACAAGATCATTAGTAAACATAACTTTATGAGTTGATCATCATCAAAACTAGGGTGGTAGGCCTTTGGGCCAACAGACCGGGCGGTCAACTGATAGGCCAATCTGGCCTGGTTCTGGACCCCAACAGCTATATTTCCAGACCTTATATAAATGGGTCTTTGAGGGTTATTTTCACCAAGATTTTCAAGAGCACATTTTCCATCTTCTTAAGTGTTTTTCAACAAGTTTTAAAAGAAGTTTTTGTGCTACAAATCTCTAATCTTTTATTCGTTTCAAAGTTTTTGGAAAATCAAAGAAAACCAATTTTTGGAATTCTAGTTTCATTCTTCATTTCTTTATCTATCAAGAAGTTTTTTCAAGTGTTTTTCTTTATTGTCACTTTTTCAAAACACTTTGTTTTCTCACAAACTTGAGCTATCAATTTTAAACCTATCTTTAAGATCTTGTTTTTGTGAGAAAAATTGTTTGTGATCTTTTGAGGTCAGTAGAGAGTGTTTGTGATCTTTGTGATCACCGAGTGTATTTCTTTCTTTGTTTTGTGCTCCACTCTTATGTAGAGGTGATTGTGTAGAGAGAGAGTTGTATATTCTGGTGTTGAGTTGTAATTCCTCAGTAAAGATCTCTGTATGGAAGATTCTATAGTGGATAGTTGAAATTCTTCTGTGTGAAGGCGGAGACGTAGATCAGTGGCTCGAACTTTGAAACATATCTCGATGTTTGCGTTTGATCCACTATCTCACAACTCTATCTCTCTTTATATCTTGTATTGCTTTACATTGCTCATATTATATACATGCTTGGTATTGTTTGTGTGCCCACACTTGTGTTCAACCAAGAGAGCTTTTAATAGCACATCAACTCTTTATCTAAAGGAGTAGTTTCAGAGCCCTTCACGGGGAATTTTGTCTCACTCTTGGTTACACATAGTGTGTTAGCAATTTAGTTTTTAATTCTGCGTCATTCATCATTAGATTAGCACTATACCTATTCACCCCCTTCTATGTGTACTTTCAATTGGTGTCAGTGCCTACGCTCCTGATATTCGGTTTAACGAGTGAGATCCTTCATTGCTAATCTAATTGTTGCTTTGCACACATATAGTTTATACTCTCATGGATTTCCTTGCCCCTCCCATGTATGATGTTTCTAACATTGATTTGTGAAAGTTTAAGGATGAGTGCATATTTAAAAGCCTTAGTTTTGCATGTTTATCTTGCCACTCCGAAGAAATCCTATTTTGGTGATGACAAGTACATTGAGGCTAACACACAAGCCATGGAGGCACTTAGGCACACACTAAGTAAAGAACATTTATCTATTATTTCTCATTGTGATTCCACTTTTGCAGTATGGAACACATTGATCTCTCTCGAGCAACAAGCGACAAACAATGTGGAGAGAGAATCTAGTGGAGATGAGTCCGATCAAGCTTGCTTCATGATCCAAGAAATTGAATCGCTTGAGGTATATTCGGACACTCATCTAAATGATAGTGCTAGTTCTTCATGTGATGAAAATGATATGGATGCACATGTTTTAAATGAAGAACTTCTCATATTTTGTGAAAACTTACTTTCAAAGTACAAATCTTTGAAAAGCAAAAGTTTTAATTTAAAAGAAGAAAATAAGAATTTGTTTCTAAACTCAACATGATTTTGCAAGAGAAGGTTGAGATTTCAAGTGAAAGGGATTCCTTGAAATTCAACTTGAGCTTGCTTTAAATGAAAATAAAATTTTAAAGAATAAAAATGAGTTTGATCATGTTTTAAAGAAAAATGAGGTTTTGTCTTCAAAACTTTTTTTGTTTTAAAAGAGAACGATTATTTGAAAAATAAATTTGTTTTAATTTCAAAAGAATTGGATTTAGTTTCAAAAGAAAAGTTTCTTTAAAAAATGATTTTGATGTTCATGTTTGACATGCTATTATACCTCCACCTTCTTGTATTTCTATTGCATGCTCCACTTCTTTTTCTACTATTGATGATGATATATATGCTTTGAAGAATAGTGTAGATTGTTTAGGCTTCACTTTGAGCCAATGTGACATGAACCACACATGGTTGGAATCCATATTTAAGAAGAAACATGCTTCGCATATGCATGCACACCAATCATGGCATACAAATACTCATCATGCTCATACACATGATTCTTTGCATGCTAATATGTACACTTGTATACATTGTGAACATACGGATCACCTTGCAAAATTTTGCTATGATAGAATAAATGATTCAAATTTTGCAAATAAGTTTATTTGGGTTAGGAAATGTGCTAACCCTTATGGACCCAAATAGATATGGGTATCAAAATTCACTCCTATTGTATTTGATGCAGGTGTGGGCTCTCACAAGACGTGAGAGTGTTGGTGCTTTGACGGTGGATGCAATCTGAGCTAAAAGATCATATTTATGGAAGCACCACTTTCAAGAAAAGTCTGGTGAAAGAAGCACCAAGTTTTGGAGACCTAGAGACCAGTTTATATAGTTTGATAACTATATCTAACTCCTTACTTTAATTTACATGCTTTTAGATTGATGTTTTTAACATGTCATTTTTTTCATGTTCACTATGTTAAATGCAATATTCATTAGAAATGTGATATACATAAATAGTATTTGAGATACACCCATGTTCATATGAATTCATATTTTGTGTTCTCACTATTGTTTAGCTACTATGTACATCCTAGTTTTAAAACACTTGCATTTACCCTAATGATCATATGTGTTTATATTTTTGTGTTTTTTTTATTACTTGTTTAGATGTAAATTTCATTAAATCTTGTGTTTATACTTGTACAATTCATTACTCATTTCTGCTCATTACATGTACATGTATAACCTAATTTTGATAAGTCTTGCATTTACACTTGTATTCCCTATTTTTTTGACACATGTTTCTATGTTTAGCTTTATGTATATGTTAATTTTGTTCAAAACTATAGATATACATGTCTATCTTAGAGTCACTTGCCTTCATGTAATATTCTTTGTGGTCTCGTTTATGTTTGGATATGTATGTATATTTTAGTTTCGATAAAACATACATATACCTTTAAGTTTGTTTTTTTAATAAAAATTGAAGTTTTGATGATTTCTTGTTTTTGATAAAGGAATTTCATTTTGATTGAGGTTCATTTATTTATTTTCATGAATATGTTTCTTACATGATTCTTGCGCTCTACATCATCTTGTTTACTCGTGATTTTAAATTCATGAGAATCTTTGTGCTTTATAGACTTTGAGTGTCAATTATTGTGTATCTAGCATGCTATCATAGAATATATATTTGTTTTATTTCTTACTTGAAGGATTTAGTACTAGTTTTTAAAATTATCATTAAACTAGTCTTTATTCTTTAATGGTAGAGTTTTCAAATAGGTTAAAATATTTTCAAATTATATTTTTGAAAATCCCTACCTTCTAAGGCGGTTGGATAGGCGACCATGCCTTGTACACTCTCATTAAATATCTTTTCAAACACGTGCATGAAAGGGAGATAGTTATGAGTTATACATGATTTTAATGAAAATTGATTTTTGTATTCATATGTGTTTTCTGTATATGTATGATTCAAATTTCAAGTGGTACTTCATTTTCGTACATACATATATATGATTTTGATTGTGCTTATTTTACAATGTCCATACATTTTAGCACAGATTGGTTTCATGCTAAGCTTGATTTAGTTCTTAATGATAAACTTATGCATTGTTTTTATTGGTATCTCATAAAGGGAGAGAAAAATTCTTGTTTTATCTCTCAATTGATTTTATTTTCAATTGGTATCTTACTCTCACTCTTTATGATGAAAAATATTTTATTTTAGTATATGCTAACATTTTCAATATTGGCATCAATAAACCTAAATTGGTATTATTCTCAATTTGGTATCTATATTGCAAAATAATTTTAATATTTACTTAAAATTTTGGTTTTTTACTTTTCATTGGTATCATGTCCTTCTATTGGTATTAATTGATAAAAAGATTGTTTCATTTTAATTGATAAAAGGTTATTTCACTTTCAATTGGTTTCTTCCTATTGATTATTTTTATTGGTATCAAAATTTTATTTTAAAATATGTTTATTGGTATTGTTTGTTTTTCTTCACCCCTTTGTTGATGAGTGACAAAAAAGGGAAGAAAGATTTGGGATTATATATGCATGTTTAATTAAAGATTTGAGATTATATATGCATATTTAATTAATTATTTATACATATATACATATGTTTTTATGATTTGTATTGCATATCTTTTATTATTGTTTATTGATATGTTGAGCTACATTGCATATCTTTATGTTTTATGATTATGCATAAGTTAAGGGGGAGCTTCTATGAAGCTTATTCTTAATCTATGTATATATAACCTCATAAGTTTTATCATCGTCAAAAATGGGGAGATTGTTGGCCCAGAGACCTTTCGTCTTAAATTTGATGATGACTAACTTATGAAGGTTAGTTTGCTAATGATCTTGTGTTTTTATAGTTTCAGTTATTGATCAAGATCTTAGTAGGTATTTAATTTCAACAAAGTATTCAAAGTCAGTTTTGGAGCTAACACGTATAGATTTAAGAGCTCGTGCGTCAAGATCACATCTAACACTCGGATGGAGTTAAGCTCTATGCATCAAGTTTGAATCGAGCCGTCTTGGAGATGAAGATAGACGAGAAGACTTCAGTCGGTTTAGTTTAGTTTTTTTTAGATCTTGTGTAAGAATAGATTAGTCTTGATATGATCAAGTACACACACACGAGTTCAAAAGTTTATTGGTTTCAGTTTAATTGTTTTGGATTTTCAAGAATACATGTATGGTTTTTATGAATAGATAGAATCAAAATAAGTTTTACATGTTTATATGTATATTGGGTTTCATCCATATACATTGATAGTTCATATTGTCTAAAAACTTATTTTGATGATTCTAGTTCATTTGTTTCTAGTTTTGTTTTTAACAAAACTTAGTTTTGGATTTAGTGTCAAAAATATAGATATATCTTCTATATGTGTACTGGATTCTTTCTATACACACTATGCTTCAAATTAGTTTAAATATCATGTTTTTATATTTATACAAGTTTGAGAAAAATCAGTTTTTCATTCAAAGTTTGGGTTATGAAAAATACGATTTTTGATTTAAATCAAGAAATTGTTTGTGATCTTTGTGATCACCAAGTGTATTTCTTTTTTCCTTTGTGCTTTCTCTTGCGTAGAGGTGAATGTGTAGAGAAACGGAGTTGTGTACTCCGGTGTTGAGTTGTAATTCCTCAGTGGAGGTCCCCGTGTGGAAGATCCTATAGTGGATAGTTAAAATTCTTCTATATGAAGGCAGGGACGTAGAGCAGTGGCTCGAACCTCGAAACATATCTTAGTGTTTACGTTTGATCCACTATCTCTCAACTATATCTCTCTTTATATCTTGCATTGCTTTACATTACTCATATTATATACATGCTTGGTATTGTTTATGTGCCAGCACTTGTTTCAACCATGAGAGCTTTTAATAGCACCTCAACTCTAAATCTAAAAGAATCTAGAGGAGTAGTTCCAGAGCCCTTCACGGGAAATTCGGGCTCACTCTTAGTTACACATAGTGTGTTAGCAATTTAGTTTTTAATTCTGCATCATTCATCATTAGATTAGCACTACACCTATTCAACCCCCTCTAGGTATACTTTCATGAATTTTCATGTAATTTTTTTTGTTTGCACTAGTTTTTTTGTGATTTGATTACATCCATTCCATTTTTTAGTGCTAATTTCTTAGGAAATTATCCACTGCATTTGGTGCTTTCACTAAGATAGATTCTGAATCGTTACTCACGATCTCTCCCCATCTAATATCCTAACCCTTCCTCTAAACAGCCTCGCCGACTGATATGGTTCCATCAAGGAAGAATATCACCCAGGCTACAGCCGCCGCCCCCACCGCTCCGAAAGAAAGGGAAAAACTATTGAGGTGCCTGAGCCCGCAGACCGTCGGCCCAACCTACTCGATGTCTACATCTCTAACGCCGAAGATTCTTATTCAAACTCTGCATCGCCACGAGGGGTGCAGACCACCGAATTTGAGCCTCAGCTCAACAACGAGCAACTCCTCCAGATGCTTTCCATTATGCGGAAGCAGATGGAGGACCAGCAAATAGAAATAATCCAACTATGTGAAGCGGCCGCTCATGAAAATAACACAACGACTCGTATCTAGACGTGACTACTAAAACAAATTGGGATAATATGGAGGTCGCAATCTTTCCCTACCACGAAAGAAAATGTGCGTACTCCCCATTCCCACTGCGCACCTGAAAATCCGCACACTCCACTGGAAGCTCGAAATATGACTCGTCAGGAACCTACAACGATGATGAGGATTCCAGGAACTAAGAGCACTCCCGAACCCCAAAGAATAAAAGAGCTTATTTAATTGCATGTATAATTCATGTGGATAATAGACGGCCCAAAGGAAGACTATTATTTGACCGAATTGTGTAAGGCATCGGATACTTGATGTGGGTAATGCAAGTGGGAGAATCTTGATGTGTAGTAATCGGCCCAAAGGAAGGTTACCATCAGTATAAGCTCATATTGTATTACACTCATCATCTAGTCCATGGCAAAACAAGAAACAAGATACATAGATTTGTATGGCTCATGCGTACGACAATCGTCCCAAAGAAAGGTTTTCATTATTGCCGGGTCATTGCATATATTATATGGTCAATATAGATAACTTAAACTTTGAGATCAATCCTATAAAGGAGCAGTCGGCCTAAAGGAATGTTGTTCTCTTACATAAGACCTAGAATTTAGGGTATTTATATTAGATCAGTACAATGTTGGCAAGAGACAACTTGTTCTGAAAGTCTGACTGACAACTCTATGGTCAGACTGGTTGTATTTTCTGAAATTCATTTTTTATAACTATTACAATAAAATTTTGTTAAATGCAATGTTTATGTTAAATTAATTAGAAATTGTATGTTTATGTAGTCTAAATTGAATGGTACAAATTTTAAGAAGTGGTAAGATCACGTAAAAGCTCATTCTTGGATTCATGGACTTAGACTATCCCTAAGGACTGATGGACCCTTTGTAGTTACTGATAAAAGAGTAGTTGAAGAAAAGTCAATTATGACAAGTGGGAAAGATCTGATATGATGTGTCTACTGGTCATAAAATATTCTATTCCTATAACTATTATGGGTGTTATGCCTGATAAAGTCAATGCTAATAGTTTCCTCGTTGAAATAGTTAACCGATTCACCAAATCAGATAAAGTTGAGACCAGCACGCATCTTAGCAAGCTGATAAATATGCGCTACAACGGTAAAGAAAACATAAGGGAGTACATTATGGAAATGTCCAATCTTGTTTCTAAACTAAAGACATTGAAAATTAGAACTCTCTACAGAGATTCTAATGCATTTTATTATGATCTTTTTTCTTACACAGTATAACTCTTTTCAAGATTATTTATAATGCTCAAAGGAAAAAATAGAGCCTCATTGAGCTCATCAGTTACTGTGTCTGGGAAGAAAAGAGATTGAAATAAGAAAAAATTGAAAGTGTTAACTTAGCATTTCAGGGTAACACCTTTAATAAGAAAAAGAAAAGTGTAACCAAGGGAGGAACACAAACACCACTACAGTTACTGTTCCTACAGTGGCAAAAAGGTAAAATAAGAAGCCTAAGATCATTGCATGCTTCTTTTGCAAGAAACTAAGTCACTTCAAGAAGGATTGCATAAAGTATCAGAAATGGCTAATTAAGAAGGGTATATCTCATATTTATGTTTTTTTAGAAATTAATTTAGCTTCACTGTCAACTGGGCAGATAATTCACATAAATAATGCAATGCGAAATTTCCAAACCCAAAGGAGACCTAGCCCAAATGAGCGATAAGTATACATGGGTGATGAAAATAAAGCTGCAGTTAAAGCTATTGGAGTTTGTAGACTTAGATTAGATTCTGTTATTTTTTAGATTTGGATGACACTTTATATGTACCTTCCTTTTAGGTGAAATCGTATTTCTATTTCATTGTTAGACATATATGATTTTATCGTTACTCTTGCAATGAAATAGTTAGTCTATTTTTCAAATCTAAAGTTGCCGGTACAAGAATTCTAATTGATGGTTATATAAATTAAAACTTCATACTTTATATCCTGAATCTTTGTATGTGAATAGTTTAGGCACTAAGCGAACTTTAATTAAAAAAATATTAGAAAGTTTGGTGCTAGACAGAGTTCAAGAGTCTTAGATTTGGTGTATACATATATTTGTATTCTATTTCCCACAGCTTCTTAAAATGGTCACATATACTTCATCACTTTCACGGACGATTACTCTTGTTATGGTTATCTTGATCCATAAAAAATCTCAATCACTGGACATGTTTAAAATCTAAAAGCTGAAGTTGAAAATCAATTAAAAAGAAAGATTAAAGCTACTAGATCCGATCATGATGGTAGTATTATGACAAATACGATGGATCAAGTAGATGTCCAGGACCTTTTACTAATTTTCTAAAAAGTGTGGCATTGTCACTTAGTACACCATGCCAGGGACATCTCGTCAGACTGGTGTCACTGAAAGATGAAATTGCACACTAAAGGATATGGTTAGAAGTATGATAGCTCACACTATTCTACTAGAGTCATTATGGAGTAAAGCCTTAAAGACGACTATCTACTTCCTTAATAGAATACCGAGCAAAATAGTAACTAAAAGCCATATGAGTTATGAACTGAAAAATCTCCCAGCATTAGACATCTCCATTTTTGGGGTTGTCCAGCTAAAACTCGGCGATATATGCTACATGAGAAAAAACTGGACTCAAGAACAATTTGTTATTTCTTCATAGGGTATTCTGAGAGGTCTAAAGATTTTAAGTTTTACTATTCATAAAGACGGGTAATGCTAAATTTATTGAGCATATTCAGAATAGGGGGAGTCAATTAACATAAAGATTTCACACTTGAGGAAAAATGGATTGTTATATCCATGATAACTATTCAAATGATGAAGTAGTTATTCCACTTCAGTATGAAAATACAGTTGTACCCTTATAAGGTGCAGATATAGTTTATTCTAAAGTAGATCTTACTGGTCCTCAACCACAAGTATCTAGGAGATCAACTAGGGAGAGGAGATCAGTCATTGCAAGTAACTATATAGTTTATCTCTGAGAGCATGAGTTTGACATAGGGCTAGAGGATAACCCTGCATCCTTGAATGAGGTCAAACTTAGTGTTCACTCTTTTAAGTGGTCAACTATCATGAAAGATGAGTTAAATTTCATAAAGGAGAATGATGTTTGGGATTTAAACCAATTGATTGTAAATAAGTATTCAAAACCAAGCGACCTTTGAAAGGCAATGTCGAAAAATATAAGGCAAGTCTTGTCGCAAAAGGATTAACTCAAAGAGAGGGCATTGACTATAAGGAGACTTTCTCTCCGATTTTTCATGAAGAATTCTTTTAGAATTATCATGACGCTAGTAGGTCACTTCGATCTGAAGTTACATCAAATGGATGTAAAGATTCCTTAACAGTAGCATCGAGGAAGAAATCTATATGGTGCAATCAGAAAATTTTGAAACCAAAGATTCTCAACATCTGATTTGCAAATCAAAGAAATTCATTATGGTCTAAAGCAAGCATCCCATCAATGATAATTAAAATTTGATCAAGTAATATCTAACTTTGATTTTAAGGAGAATGTAGTTAATCAGTGCATTTATCATAAATTTAAAGAGAGTAGACTTATATTTCTTGTGCTATATGTGGATGACATTCTACGAGCAAGTAACGATATGGCTCTTTTATTTGAGACCAAGAATTTACTCTCAAAGAACTTTGAGATGAAAGATCCTGGAGACACTTCTTTTGTGATAAACATTCAGATTAACGTGACAGGATATGTGGAATATTAAATTTATCATAAAAGGCCCATATTAATAAGGTGCTAGATAGATGTGGCATGAAGAATTGCTCTTGGAGAGATTAGTTGAGTCTACTATAATGTACCAAGAACGATCTACAAAAAGAGCAAATAAAAGATATTTCATATGCATCGGCAGTCGAAAGTCCGATGTATGCTCAAGTTTGTACCCGTCCAGACATAGCATATGCTATTGAAAAACTTGGCAGACACCTGATCAATCCTGAGATTGATCACTAGAAGACTGCTAAAAAGTAATGCGATATTTATAGAGGATTAAAGACTACATGCTTACCTGCAGGAAATCTGATCAGTTGCAGTTGATTGGATACATAGATTCAGATTATGCTATATGTATTGACAATAAGAAGTTCACTTAAGGTGACATTTTCCTGATTGTATGAAGATGGTGGATTTAGTCAAAAGACCATTGCAGTTATACTGTGAGCTACAGAGCTCTACTGCAATAGCGATAAGGGTTTAGCAAAGTCGAAACATATCGACATCAAATTTCTTGTCATCAAGAATAATGTTCGGAATCACATTGTGTCTGTTGATAGTGTTAGTACTATTCTTAACATTACATCTCCACTCATTAAAGGACTTTCATCTAAAGTCTTCTTAGAACACGTTGTTCATATGGGGATGACTAGTCATGATGATATCCTTGGTTAGTGGGAGTGGATAATTTTATGTAACAGACAATATTTCTAAGTGCACTTTATGTATATTTGTTTTTATCGGTAACATAATGATAACTGATTTCTTTAAACTTCTTTAAGTTTTATTTTTTGTGTATTTGAGTTTGTTATCTGTAACACCCGTTCCTGAAATACGTACTTAAATACATATTCTTATTTTTTGATCAAATTTTTTGATTTTTTCCTGTATTTATTTTTGTTTTGTGATTATTTATATTATTGTTTGGTATTGGATCCAGATTCTTAGATCTAGAGTCAGCCGAGTCTGAATCGGGGACCCAATCCAAGCGTACTGCTGATTCTTTCGGTAGTCAGATTTGATCGATTTTAGTTTCAAACATCGTTTTCTAATATTTTAGATTTTTAATGATTTTCTGAAATTTTTCTAAAATTTTCTGCAAAATCTTTAAAATCGGTATTGACCGGCATCGCCGATTGATTCCCGAATTTTTATTTCACAAAAATTTCTTAAGATCACATTTTTTTGCTTTAGTATATTTATGAAGATTTTTCTAAATTTATCAAAACTCAATTAGATTTGGTGTCGGCCAGTATTACCGGTTGATTTTAGGATTTTTAATTTAAAAACGAGATTGAATTTCTGAAACTTGATTCATACTGTTCCTCAAGAGAATGTTTTCTACCTCTGGGGATTTTTGGGGTTTTTCTTGAATTTCTCGATTTTACCTTATTATAATATATTATTTTACTTTAAAGATTTCCCTCTCTTTCCCCATCTCCTGGGCTTGCCACGTGGCAAAACCTCACCCATCTGCTTGTTATCACCTGACATCTGCATGTAATTACCTGATATTTGTATATTATTACCTGTCACCTGCCATGCTTAATACTTGACTTGTGAGTATCGTATTACGAGAAACATGTAACTGCTATCATGTATCTCCAGTACTCATGTACTCCTGTAACTTCTGAACCTGTCATGCTCCTGCTATTCTCATAAATTGATAAATTACATAATAAACTATAAAAAGGACAACTTACATCGGATAAGAGAAAAACTGATGGATTCAAGTGGTGAATATGTTTACAGTGGAATTAAGTATGTGGTATAACTAAAACTTTCGGTTCTACCAGAGAGCCTTCAGGTGTTCCGAGGGGAGTGTTGGCTCCATACCTCCTGTTATATTATGAATGGGCATACAATAAGACTCACCTCATGTATATCTTGCAGCTAATTTCGTACACCAGCAATGAAACACCCCGGACCGTGGTCCTGGGTATGCACGAAACCCACTGTAAACATAACCCGTTGGTTTCATCATCAGTTCTCAATGACAACCTCGACTTACTCATATATGGATGTATGTGTGATGGAACATACGCCTGCATACATACTTAGATATATGGGTCAGACGAGTAATAATAATAATATGTTAATATAATAATTCATTGGTGTTTAATCGGATTTCATGCAGTTTTGCAGTTCAGACTGTATACATTCAGATTACGATGATGTGAGATATAAGGTATGCATATGAGGGTTTCTTTATTTGGATTATTCCTTCGATGTACTTATCTCATGAAGTCGTAAACTAGGTTGTACAACTGGTTTTGCTGAGTTACTTTCATCGGATTTTGATTCAAATTTCGGGTTTTACATCTTATTATTATTATTATATATATATACACACACACACACATACACTTTGTTTATCACTTGTGTACTACTCTACTGGTCTCCTGCTGTTACCATACTGTACACAGTCTGTCTCTTACTTGACATTACACTTGTACTATTGTACTTAACCTCTTGACTTGCTTACTCCCGATTTTATACCAATTCTCTGGTTACTGTTATAATCACTCCTTCTTGTCAGTTCATACTGTACCCTTATTCTGTTATTTAAGAACAATGTGGGTTGTATGTACTCAGTCGATGGAGACATGAGGTATATGGTATATATATGAAGGTTTTCTTATTTAGATTATTCTTTTGACGTATCAATCTTATGAATCAGTATACTGAGCCCGTACAACTAGTTTTGTCTTATATGTATATCTCATCACTTGATGCCTTATTCATGTTCGGGTGTTTATGCTCACGACACGGTTTTCAATGCATGCTTTTTGATTCAGTTTTATTGAAACACGTGTGCTTGTCCATGCATACCACTTGGCTCTCGTCTCACCACTCATTGGGTTTCTTCTGACAACCCTGAACCTGCATGTTCAGATTTCAGAGCTTAGAGCTTGTGAATTCTCTCAGTTGTTGATCAGAGATGCGTAGTGGTAACGTGGATTATCGACAGACCATCCAGAGCCTTTTTCTTCTAGGCCTCCCTGCTCGACTCTCGAGTTCTCTTTTTATAACTCATGAGATCTTTTTGTATTGTTCATTCTTGTATATCTCATTGTATTTCATACCTTGCATCTCTTATTGATGTAATATTCATGTAATATTGGATCACATTCTTGTTGGCCCAAAGGCCTTCCACTCTAGTTTTGATGATGATTAACTCATGTAGTTATGTGTACTAATAATCTTGTGATTTTAGTTTCGGATCATTAAGCAAGATATTAGTTGGTGATTGCTTCAAAAAGAGGAGTTTAGAAGCTTTCACATGGTGATTCCGGTGCCCGAGCTTCAAGATTACTCATTTGCACTCGGCGGATCACGGTTTGGGATCGAGTCTGCTTGAAGATGAAGATCGTCAAGAAGACTTAGGTATCCTAGTTTTAGTTTAGTGTGTTTTAGATCCATTTGTAAAGCTTAGAATAGTTGATATGCTCAAGTGCACAACACACACAAGTTTTATGTTTGGATATTGGTTTTTCGGTTTTTAGTTTAACCGATATTTGTTTTCATGAATAAATTGATCAAAACAAGTTTAAATAGTTTATATGTATAATAGATGTATTCTAGTTATACATGCATGCTTAAACTTCCTATACAAACTTATTTTGACTATCTTATTCATGTATTGAAAAATCCAAGTTTGATAAAATACAAGTTTTGGTTTTTGGTAAAAATGTTAAGACACAAAAATAGTTCAAATTGCTTGATATTTAAGTTGAAATATTTATCACATGTTTACATATCAATGCAAAATGATAAAACTATTTTTGGGTATTTTTACAAGACTTAAAAGAATTTTTAGAAATATTTTAACATGTGTTTTCTGTCCTTGAACAGTGTCTGTCAGGCCAGGTCGGCCGACCGCATGGGTCGACCGAACCATAGGCCGGTCGACCCGTACGGTCGACCGACGTGCACAGAACCGTGCACGTCTGGCACACATTGGGACGGTCGGCCGGGCGGCCGACCGGAACTGAGAGCAGTGCTCTCTGTTTATTTGGGTCGACCGGGCGGTCGACCGGGTTGCCCCAACGGTCACATTTCTGACCGTTGGCGGTCGGCCGGGCCGGCCGACCGGTAGCCTGTCAGGCTGCCAGATCAGCCTAACGACTAGTTTTGTTTTGGGGCTATAAATACCACATCTCTTCATGGTTTTATCCAAGATTTTTAGAGCTAAAATTTCCTGATACCTTCAGTGTTTTAAACAAGTTTTCAAAATAGTTTTTATGCCAAAAAGCTTCATTCATTTGTTTTAAGTGTTTTGTTTTATTTCAAAGAAATTAGGTTTTGGGAATTGTTTTTGAGCTAAAATTTCTATATCATTTTTGGTGTTTTCCCAAGAGAATTTCTTTGATTAAAACACTTAGTTTTTCCACACTTGAGCTATCACCTATCCTATTCTATTAGGATCTTGTTTTTGTGGAAAAGAGAAAAGAAAGAGGAAATTGTTTGAGGTTGTTGTAGCCTCCAAGTTGTAAACACCCTTGCTTTTGTTGTATCCCTCTTTGGTAGAGGTTGATCGGGTGATTGGTTTGCTCCCTCTTTGGTAGAGGTTGAGGCTTGTGGTTTGCTCCCTCTAGTGAGAGGTGGAGTTTAGTTTGTAACCCTCTTCGGTAGAGGTGTTTGTTGGTTGTTGTTTGGCTACGGGCCTACCCCTCGGTTGTGAGGCGGTGTTTGAGAGAGGAGTTCGGTACTCCCTTTGTTATAACAAATCCTCCTCGGTGGAGGTTCCCTCGGTGGGAGATAGTGGATTGGAAATCCTTCACGGTGGTGAAGGCGGGGATGTAGAGCTAGGAGCTCGAACCTCGAAACATATCTTGTTGTTAGCGTTTGATCCACTTGTCTCTCTAACTCTCTCTCTTTTATTTTGTGCAAAGCATCATTCATATCATACATTGCTTGCATTGTACCTTGCATATTTCATATTGCTATATCTTGTATATGCTTGGTTGTTTGTTTGTGCCTCACTTGTACTTAACCACAAGAGCTTCATATAGCACCTCAACCCATTCAAGGGGAATCAAGAGGAGTTAGTTCAGAGCCCTTCACGGGGAATTCGGCTACACTTGTGTGTTGTACTAAGTGTGTAGCAATATTTGTTTAAGCTTCCGCATTTAGTTTCTAAATTAGCACATTCACCTATTCACCCCCCCTCTAGGTGATTTACAATTCTGTGATAACAGTGTGCTTGTAATATTATTATTGAAATGTATATAACCATTATGCTTTCACACTTTGTTTTCTGCATGTACTGATGCTCAGCGTATGTATGTGAGAGTATTTTCGCCCTGCATACATACCTCACAGTAACGTCTCCGTACCTACGGGATCGGGTCATTACGTTAGCAGTTGGACTTGTTGGAGTCATAAAGTTTGACTCGTTGGGATCAAAAAGTTAGACTCACTGGAGTCATAAAGTGTAATCCAGTTGGAATTGTATCTTATTTGATCAGAGAACATTTTCATGCCACATGTTCACACTTGATCTATGTCGTTAGGGGTTCTGAAACCTGTGATGTGGAAGGTCCTACCTCGATTACACATAAGGTAACGACCCGCCATGTTCGGTGGCCGAGTACTTAATGGATTAGATTTTTTTTGAAATGTAGTTTATTGACGGATAAAATTTTAGTACCATAAAGTTATGTATAATATATTTCCAGTATGACTTTCTTGGCCAAAGTGGGAGATTGTTAGACTTATTTGGATTAGATTCTAAATTGATTTGGGCCTACACAAGTCTAATTAGATATTATACACCCATCTCTATAGCCTATGTTGTTTGACCCAATAAAGAATTGATCAAGCCTAATAGTTTGGGTCTAGACTCATTTCAATTACACTTGACCATTGATGTAATAAATTTGTAATATGGATCTTATCTACACATGTGAAACCCGTGATATTAATTAAAAGCCTAGATCTATGATGAGTTGAATTAGGATTGTCTTGAGCCTATAAATATCATAGATTGGATTCTCTCTTCACTACTGTGACCCAATCTCTCTTGGAGGCATCTCATCTCCTTTAAGAATGAAGAAGAGAACTTGTAGCTGAAGAGAAGAATCCTCTCCTCAACTCTGGCGTCTTCGTGATCGTGCAACTTTTGACTTTCATTTCATGATAGAATCAGGTACGTCTAAACCCCCTTCCCTTTGATCTTAATAAAGAGGTTATTGCATGTGCGGGATCTTGTTTGGATAACTGTAAGATTAACACTATCGTCTCGAGATCGAATAATCCATGGTGTTTAATCCGCTCACAATAAAACTCACCACCAATGAGAATCACGCTTCCTTCGGGCTAAAACGGTGAAGAACAACATCTGAATCTGAAAAAAGGATAAAAAGATAAATAAAATTACATGAGAAGAAGGATCCGATATGTCTGATTGTTTTTTTGCTGGCGTGAATGAGGCTGAGACAAAACAAATTATGAAGCTGAGTTTTTTTCTAATTATGTTAAGGAATACGTGGCTATATTCAATTTTTCCAATAATAAAACACTACATCCCAACTTAAATGTATAAATTTATATCTTTTACTCACCTATTTTCCTTCTTCTCCTCTTCTCTCTCTCTCTCTCAAATCAACATATTTCTATTATAGTCATTTATCATAAAATACGCAAATCAAATCATTTTCACATATACTTTTGAAAAAAATGATAAAAAATAGATTGGACAAAATTTAAAGAAATTTTAAGTTTAAGGTGGGAGAGGGGGAGAAAGAGGAGAAGAAAAATGAAGAATGGAGGGACAAGTGTTTTGGTTTGGTAGAATTTAGGCTAGATTATAAAGGGAAAATGAAGGGGGGAAAGAACAAAATGCGTAAACACTCTTATTTCATTCAAAATCTATCTGGGAGGTAAATTATCAAGATATAGAAGATTTCAGAGATAAATTTCTAATATTCAAGCCTTGAAAGGAAATTTCTAAATATTAAAGATTCGAGAGTATATATCTAAATAACACTTTATGTTAATATTTATATGTTTTCTTGCAACTGTTGCTTCGTCGTAGGATATTAATTTTTTGACTTTTTTGTTTTAAGAAAATAATGGAAAGAAAGAGAGAGGAGGAATGAGGGTAGAGAAGGGTGGGCCCACAAAGAAATGGGCCTTAGGCCTTTTTGTTTGCCAGTTTTTGGTCAAGGAAAGACTGAAAAGAGGCACCAAGTCATGCAAATCCACTAAGTTTTAGCTAAGAAAATCCTGAAAAGGGGCGCCACATCATGCAAATCCACTAAGTTTGTTTGTTTTCTCATGATTAGAAAAACACAATGATGATAGTGGGGGTCACAAAATTCCTACGCGGTTCCTCAGTGTGACTCTCTGCGAAATCCTCTCCGTAACGAAGGATTTGGGCTGAAATCACTGTGGTGTGTTAGTGGTGCTACAAGGTTTCCAATGGAAATTTTTTTGATTTGACAGAATTTCAAAGATCTGATTTTTTGAGGACAAAACAAATAGGCCTTTAAATCAGCCTTAAGCTTCAATTAGTTTTTTTTTTTTTTTAGGAGGGGAGGGAGGTTGGACGCAACATCATTGTTGGACTTGGGACCTAGGCCTAACCCAACAGTCCCCCTCTCACAACCCAACCCCAACCAGCCTTCAAACTTGTCCTTATTTGATAAGTAAAGTCTGGACTTGGGAGAGAGAGTTAGAGATTAGAGTTGTTAACTCTTTACGCTAATTTCAAATTGGCATAAACGATAGTGTTTGAACCTCATGTATTTGACATTCTTGTCATTTGTAAAGTAGTTTTATCACCATTCTATAATGACACTTATCATTGATATATTTTGAAAGATGCTGGGGTGATATGTCTCATAAAACACGAGTAATATAAATTTTCAGATGTTTCTTGAAACATAGGGTGAACAAAAGAAAAGACAAAGAAAAATGATTGGAAAAATATCAATTTTTTTTTTTTCCCCGTGATAACGTGATAATCGTAATCATCCCATTCAATCCCATCATCCCAGGGAAATTTTTCGGGATTCAATTTCAAAAACTACATCCGATTGCTTATTGGGCCGGATCTGGATTCGGATGTAACATAATTTTGACCGTATCCGACCAGTTTACAACCCTAATTCTCTTCTCTTCCCCAATCGCAAGTAGCAGGTGCAATAACCCCTCCCATTTTTAATCCAAAAATTTCTAAACGCAATTGAAAGAAGTTCTCATCTTCCATCAAATTCACCCCCAAAAGGCATCACCTCCAATATCATTCATCTTTCACTTATCCTTTACTGTGTGTTTATCGAATATTTTTTCTTTAAATTATTCTGAGGATAATTTAGATTTGGGTAATTTAATAAGAGAGAACTCAGTGTGTTATGTTTTTAGCATT
The DNA here is from genome assembly GCA_038442645.1 of Agave tequilana. Classification (NCBI taxonomy): domain Eukaryota; kingdom Viridiplantae; phylum Streptophyta; class Magnoliopsida; order Asparagales; family Asparagaceae; genus Agave; species Agave tequilana. The sequence continues at coordinate 68,220 of JAVJIF010005851.1, read as the reverse complement.
CAGATTCTAAAAATTTTATAACTGCCATTTTCCTCAGGTGTTTGGATTAATTTTAGAATCCATACCCTACAGGACAAGCTATCGGATCCAACTTTAAGATCCAAACCCGAAAACCCGGTTCGGATTCCGATTTGCCACCCCAAGCGGCATTTCTGCTCCGTTTCTTATCGGATCGGTGTCGTGCTCGTTTATTATTCTGTCCAGCCATCTCTGGAGAAAAAATCCTCTCTTTTCCTAAACCCACAGCCGGAGCTAAAACCCTAATACTCTCTCTCTCTCTCTCTCTCTCTCTCTCTCTCCCTCTCTCTCCCCCCGCGTAAACATTTGGCCCTAGATTGAAGGTGCTGCTGCTAATATCCTAATCTCAAGTAAGTTTTCTTTCTTCGTTGTTTGTTTGTGTCTTTTTCTTTACGGTTGTTGTTTGTGATCTCTTTGAACCATAACTATTCATTTAGTCTTGTTCTCTTGTTTTTGGGATGATTTATTGCTTTTCTCAATCATTTTTATGGTAATTTTGATGTTTTCACGTGATAGCATAGACCCCTAATTGGACTGAAAACCATTAACTGCGAGGTTCGAGTTTCAGTCTTCTGATGTTCAATTTTCAGTTTAACTGGGAAATGTCAATGGAAATTCCAGTAATATTGTGGGGGAATATATATGTTTTTATTGAGCCTTTTGTTTGGATATGCTGGAAGAATAATTGGTACCATTTTTTTTAAATGGCAAGTTTGCATTACAGGCGAATGCTAGTTTATGGAATTAAAAAATGCATTTTTTTGTAAACATGCATGATTTCTCTCGATTAATTTTTCATTCAGAATTAACATATTAGATTCAAGTTTAATGATGGATTCTAAAAAAAAAATTCAGTAATATTGTATTATATGTCCATACTGTATCTCTTCAAATTATAGCGAGTTATACATTATCTGAGTTCAAATTCTTTTAACATGGTGGACAAACCATAGATAATATTCTTTTGGGGTATGTAATATTCTAACACCTAATGAATTGACAGGAGAATGAAGAGGACACTGATTCCATGGGAGGAAGTGTCTATGTTAACTCAAGATTTTGTCATGGTTGTTCCATGCCTCAGTTAAAAAAAGGGGGGAAAGCAACCCTAAACCAAAACTGGCAAAATACATGGAACTACTTCTTTATTTTTTCCTTTCAACCTAATGGATTTTAGTTCACCATCTCAGCAATGATGATCCATCTACTGCCCCAGTTGGGGGGGGGGGGGGGACAACCCTAAACCAAAACTGGCAAAACACATGGAACTACTTTATTTTTTTTCAACCTAATGGATTTTAGTTCACCATCTCGGCAATGATGATCCATCTACTGACATTCCTATCGAAGAAAGAGTAATGCAAATTAATTTTGGTTGAGTTGCTTAAGTAGAGGCCTTCACCATAGTCTCATCCAGTAGTTAATACTAGTATACCGCTGCTGTCAGTGGAAAACCGACCGATCGGTCAGGAGAAGGGGGAGGAAGGAGGAAAGGAGGGTAGCTGAGAGAGGAAGGAGGGGGTCGATACTGTTCTTTCTCGCGGATAAAGACGGACGGATGGGCGAACAAAGTTTCTATATGAGTCATGGGAGAAAACCTCTCTTCGGTCGGTTTTGATAATCTACAACTATTTATTTTGATTGAACAGATGGCTGAACGCATAGGCTTCCTATGAGATGATTATCGATTTAAGAGTTGTCAAGAACTAAAACTCCTCACTTTGTTAGAAGTGTCAATTTAAGAGTTGGCAGTACTCCTCACTTTGTTAGAAGTGTTGATGGAATCAACTACTGAATTCTTGATATCAGATGAAGCTGAATGTGGAATGACCGAACTTTAGGTTGGATAAATAACTAGATTGTAGGTTTCACTGCAATGCAATTACACATTTTTTTATTTCTTAGCAGTATTACTGAGAACTAGAATTCCTTCCGTTCTAAGAAGTGTTCGCATGAACTATTCAATCTTGATTGTTTTCTTCAACAATATTTTTTTACAATCAGTCAATTTATTGTCACTAAATACAATTTTCCTAGCACAGTCAACTGTGCGGTAGACTGACATAAAGTCACCTCGAAGAGCACATTCTCCATTCTTCTCTAGATGCTGGCCACCAAATCAGCACACTCATTTTCTCCCTCGCGTATTTCAGAAGCTTTATAGGATGGAAATTTCTGTAACATCATCAAAGCATCGAAAAGAACACTGCATTGGAAATTCCCCACCATCACTCTTTTTAGCTTGTTAATATTGTTTAACAAAGCATCCTCCATCCAGAAAAGTTGGTCATGAAATCTTTAATGACGTTCTTTGACTCCTTCCTAGGAAGGCCTTTGTTCCACGTTAAATAGCTGTTTCCTCAACATAGTTGCCCTTTGCAAGTACCAACATGCTACAATGATTTTTGAAAGTGTAGTGGTTAAAATTATGACCCCCTGCAGGATTGCGACACCTGGCAGTCAGAGCGGTCACAATCACTAGGCACGTGGGGCTATAAATGCGGATCTGGACTTTCTTTTCGCCTGCCAACACAACCCCGACAATCACACGTTATTTAAACCAATTACGGCTGGGGCGTTACACAATACAATTACAATCATGGGCATATCTAGGGAAGGAAACCTTGGGGGCCACGACTCAACTCGCTATCCCTCAGCTATAAAAACCAATCTCTGTATTCTTGGCAGCTGATCGAACCCTAAAGAATTGAATTTGTAACAGAGTGCTGAGTACTCCTTGTAGTCTCTTTGATTTAGTAAAATCTCTATCTGCACCATGGTCTTTCTCCTCTGCGGGTTTTTGACATAAATTCTCTGGTGTTTGCGTTGTCATTTTTTCCTCTCAAATTGAGTGTAGATAAACTCTCTCGTAAAATTTACCTCTGCATTTTGATGCTTTCATTGAGATCTCTGAGTTAATACTTAAAGTTCTCTCATCCTCAAACCTTGCTCAAACTCTCTTAAAAAAGCTCATCAACATCGGAGACTCCTCCCAGGAAGAGCACCTCTCAGGCCAATCCCGTTGCTATCGTCAAAGGCAAATCAGTGGCCACTGGAAGCGCGGGGGCCGTCCACCCTCCTTCCCGCCCAGATGTTCACATCGAAGACGTCGGCGAAGAGCAACCTTCCTGAGCTACCACGCCCGAGGTGGGGACCAACCAGCTGAGACACGGCTCCTCACCGAAGTTCAACTCTTTCAAATGCTCGCCAGCTTCCAGAAATAATTAGATAAGCAGTGGGCGGAGGCGATTCGTGAATGTGAGCAGGTTGCCTGGAGAGAGACGTGACAACCCTCTTTCAGAATCAGCTCCTCACCCAGGTTGAGATCCTCGTAGAGCGCAACCTTATGTGTGCTTTGTGGGGGAGGGTTCTTAAGCTTCTCCGTCACCATCTCTGTAGGCAGGAACCGCTCGTACTGAGAGTAAATGAAATCACCATAGGTCACTCTTTCCGAGTGGTAGTCAGCACTCTGAGAACTCCAAGTCGCCCAAAGCGTTGACTCCCCGAGTGGAGGACATAGAGGAGATCGCTCGAAAGCAGGTCAAAAAGGCCAGTTAACTTCTCCAGAAGGAGACGGAACCTTACGGGTTAAACGACCTCAACTCTTCGCTCTCCGAGGAGATCATCTCTCATCGCTTCCCGAGAAAATTCGTGATGCCGAGCTTCGAATGCTACTCAGAAGCAACCTATCCCATCCAGCATCTCCGCCAGTATCAGGACAAGATGGCGGTTCACTCTCATGATGACTTGCTCCTGAGTCGTGTATTCTCATCCAATCTCAAGGGCACCCGCCTACGACTGGTTCTATTCGCTCCCGAGACAATCTTTTTGGAATTTTGGGGAGGTAAAGCAAGCTTTCTGTTATCAATATGCTTCCCGACGGAGCTAAGGAAGAACATCAATCACCTTCTTACCGTTAAGTTGAAGCTCGGGAAGAGTCTCAAACAATATCAGTTATTTTCAGAGCCAAATGAATTTGGTATATAACTGTAATGACGACATGCCACCCCGCATTTATCAGTGGGATGCAAGTCTCCCACTCATTTTACAAACATACAGTGAAACACGAGGTCACTGACATTCTCGCCCACGCTCAGAAGTATATCCAAACTGAGGATGCGAACCGCTCCTCCAAGCGAGGGGCGAATCAGAGAAACAAAAGGCGCAACCTGGTCCCCCTAAGAAGATTCCAAGTCTAGCAGTCAGAACTATCAATAAGCTGGCTCGGAACCTCGCCGAGGTCCACGGGGACAGAGCCGACCTCACTTCATTCAAAATCCCCGTGGATCAGGTATGCAGCGCCATTAAGGGCCATGAGATTCTCAGACACCCGAGGCCGCTCTCATCCAACCCGAAGAAAAGGGGGTATTGCGCTTTTCACGATGGTATGAGCCATCGTACGACTGTCATTTTCTCTGGAGACAATTGTAGGAACTGGTGAATCGGGGCTATATTCAGTAATTTGTCCTCAATCCCGAGTATCCCTCGAAGACCAAGGTGAAGAAGGGACCTCTCGAGGTCCCACAGCCAGAGAGCCTAGCTGAGCCATCCAGTATCGGAAAATCGACGCCATCTTCGGCGCCTCCCTGATCGAAGGCACCACCTCTCGAGAAAGCGCCATCAGCATCAACGAGGCCCGTAAGAGCAAATACCCTACGATGCTGACTGACCCACCATTTGCTCTGAGCAAGCCAATATTATTTTCGGACTCCGACGCATCATCTGTGCACTTCCTTCACAACGATGCTCTGATCATCATCTCATCAACAACTGTCGAATGTTTAAGATCCTGGTCGACAGGGGAAGCTCCGTCAACATTCTATACGGGGTGCCCTAGACAGGATGGAGAACACTTCAGAAATCGCCCGAGCGATGATCAGTGCTTAAACTCAATCTCATATGTATGGGTTTGACGAGAACGAGACGCGCTCCCCGGGCACAATTTCGCTCCCAGTACGCGCGGACTCTTACAACATCATCACAGAGTTCTATGTTGTGGACATGAAGTCCCCCGTAACGTGATACTTGAGAGAGAGACCTTGGCTTCACATGATGAAGGCCGTGCTGTCTACCTATCACCAACTGGTACGATATCCCACTCCAGCTGAGATGACCGACATCAGAGGAGATCAGACCGCGACCAGAACCATTTTTGCTATCGCCCAGAAGAAGTCGGGCTGGAAACTAAGGACTGCCAAAGCAATCCCTGAGGAAAGCCTCCTCGAGAAGAAGCTGAAGTTAATTGCTGCCAAATAGCAATTGCAGTATGACGACAACCTCGACTCTGACTCTTCCTCTGAATCAGATGATCCTGACAACAAATCAAAGGAGGAGGCCGAATTGTTCCTTGTAGACCCCGATCACCCAAAATGTGTTCTTCAGATTGGCATGAAGCTTTTCGCCCGAGAGAAAAGCTAGCTTAAGAAGTTTCTATCCGAGAACCTTGACATGTTAGTTCCCAACAAATATGCTCGAGGTGGATCCCTCCGTCATCTGCCACAAGCTATCCATCCTCCCCGAGGTTAAGTCACTGAAGCAGAAGTCACAGAAGATGAATGCAGAACGTCTCCAAGCCCGATGAATTTGGTCAGCTTCTGAAGGCCGACTTCATCCGAGAGACACTTCACCCAGACTGGCTCGCCAATCCAGTTCTAGTAAAGAAGAAGAATGGAAAGTGGAGAGTCTGCATCGACTTCACCGATTTAAACAAGGCTTGCCGAAAGTCAGCTTTCTGTTGCCCAACATCGATCAAATGATCGACGTGATAGCGGGCCACAAACTCCTCAGCTTCATGGATGCTTACTCAGTACAACCAGATCAAGATGCAACCAACAGATAACGACAAGACAACCTTCACCACCAGTCGTGTCATCTACTACTATAAAGTCATGCCCTTCGGCCTGAAAAATACCGGAGCCACTTTCCAGCGAATGGTCAATAAAATTTTCAAGGAGCTAATCGGGAGTACAATGGATGTGTACATTAATAACATGCTTGTAAAGAGTCTCGATCTTTCCGATCACTTGAAGCACTTGGAGGAAGCATTCGCTTTCCTCTGAAAGTTCAATGTGAAGCTTAACCCCTAAAAGTGTACATTCGGGGTAGCTTCCGGCAAATTCCTCGGGTATATTGCCACTTAGCAAGCAATCAAGGCCAACCCCGACCACATATCTGCTATAATGGAGATGAAATCTCTGACCATGGTCAAGGAAGTCCACATCCTTAATGGTCGCCTCACCGTCCTCAACCGCTTTCTTAGTAAATCAACTGAAAGTGCAAGCTCTTTTTCCTCACCATCAAGAAGAATGGAGCTGACTTTTGTTAGAACGATGAGTGTGAGGCAACATTTCAAAGTTTGAAGGTTTTTTTGGCATCTCCCCCATTTCTCTCCAGGCCACTTTCCGACGAAATACTGTTCCTTTACTTAGCAGTCTTTGACACTGCAGTAAGCTCAGCTTTGGTTTAGGAAGATGGGGACATCCAAAAGCCAGTCTACTATATCAACAAGGCTCTGAGTGACACCCATATGAAATATACAAGGATTGAGAAGCTAATGTTCGTTCGCTTCATCATAACGAGGAAGTTGAAGCACTACTTTCAATTCTTCCCATCATTATGCTGACAGAGTACCCCCTGAGGACCATTGCGGAGAACCCTGAGGCCAACGATAGAATCACAAAATGGGTCACAAAGATCAGACTACTCAGAGTCACCTTCGAGCCAAGGACCACAATCAAAGAGTAAATCCTGGCAGACTTCATCGCCTAGTTCACTTCAGGATCCCACCATAGAACAACTCCTTGAAAAGATAGATCATGAACGTGGACCACGGTTCAAAGATTAGGCCGAGTCGGAGATGAGTCGACCGAGTCGTATCCGTCTCAGCCCGCTTCGAGACGAATCCGAGTCACTAATCGGTCGACTCAACTCAGAAGAGACCGACTCGGCCGAAAATCGAAGTTGACTCGGCGACTCCGATTATCGGCCGAGTTGGCTCGAAACGTATATTCACCCGTGACGAATGGGTATACATAAAAAAAGAAAAGAAAAGAAACTTACTTCTCTCATTCAGATCTGGAGATCGCCGCCGCTGCCCGATTGTCGCCGCTCAGATCTGGACTTTGCAGGCGCCCGATCGCCGCCGACCGCTCCTCCTCAGCCCCAGGTGATGTTCCTCCTTTTCTCTGTCTCTTTCCCTCTCCCCCTCTGTTTCTCTCTCCCCTCCCTCTCTTACCCGCTCTCTCATCTCTTCCCCCTCTCCATCTTCCGTCTCTCTCTGTCTCTTTCCCTCCCTCTCCTTCTGTTTCTCTCTCCCCCTCCCTCTCTCACCCGCTCTCTTTCTCTCCCTTTCCATCTTCTGTCTCCCTCTGTCTCTTTCCCCTCCCCCTTCTCTTTCTCTCCCTGTTTATGATCTCTCCCCCCTCTCCCCCTCTGAGGTATACGAGAAGCAGATGATGGTGGTGGTGAAGATGTGAGGGTTTTATCCAGTTCTAGCAGTGATGATGGTGAAGATGGTGATGATAATGATGGCGGTGATGGCGGCGGCGATGACAATAATGAGGGTAACAATAATACTGATGGAGGAATTTATAGTCTTGAAGGTCATATGCAAATATTGAGTTTGAAATCAGGCAAATATTATGGTGTGACACATGTTTATGACTACAGACCACAACTTGAGAGATAAACGAGCACTAGTATCGGCTTATCTATTTACCGCAGAGATGATTATGATGATGATTTAGTCTCATCGTAATTCAATATGAAAATAACTACATTAGCATGTATTTATGAATGTAGTTTGTGCAATTTATTATATTGTGCATGTATTTTGATATGTTTCTACCGACGACGCGTGTATTTATGTTTTCGCTTTATGTTTAGTGTGCTAGGTGATATGTTTTAGATATGTGATACATGAATGGGATGTCCACATTTTTTAAAGATTTGTCGTGATTTTTTCAAAAAAATTTGAGCTTTCTATGCAGCGTTTTGCGCATATCGCCAGAGACCTATCTGAGTCGCTGAGACCAATTCATCTCAGTGCCCGCCGAATCGGCGGCCGAGACCGCCACTGTGAACCATGACGTGGATGAAGCATCAAATAGCAAGGGGCTGGAGTCGGGGTTGTCCTCACTGCCAGACGGGTTCATAATCGAGCAGTCTTACACTTTATGCAGCCGAACTATACAATTTGTCTGGTAAAAAAATCAGCCTAATATAATACATCAATTTAGCATAACCATAAAGGCCATATTTTATCCAAAATATTTTGAAGAAAAATAAGTTGATGTGTGGATGCGCTTTGCTCTCTCTGTCTCTCTACAATAAGGCTTTAGTGATAAGGTCTACTATCAAACAATAACTATATTAGGTAATTTTAACAATCCTCAAAAGTTTATATACATCAAGTTTAGTACTTTGTCATGCAATATATTTGTTTATCGAGTTTTCTGTTAGGAAATGATATAGGTTTGAGTTATATTGCACGCAAGGGATAATTTGAATTTAAGTATTTCTAGAAGATGTTAAAAATCATTATTATTGTGAAAGAACAAAATACTATGCAGCCGAACTATACAATTTGTCTGGTAAAAAAAAAATCAGCCTAATATAATATATCAATTTAGCATAACCATAAAGGCCATATTTTATCCAAAATATTTTAAAGAAGAATAAGTTGACCCGTAGATGCGCTTTGCTCTCTCTGTCTCTCTACAACAAGGTCTTTAGTGATAAGGTCTACTATTAAGCAATAACTATGTTAGGTAATTTTAACAATCCTCAAAAGTTTATATACATCAAGTTTAGTACTTCGTCATGCAATATATTTGTTTATCGAGTTTTCTTTTAGGAATAATAGTTGTTAATTTATACAAGGGTTTTTGGATATACCCCCTTCAAATCATTCGTATTTTAAAATACCCGCCCTCAAATCTTTATATTTAGAAATTACCCCCCTTAAAAGTTTTAAGTTACTTTGAAATTTGTCCTCTTAGTTATCTTTAATGATTTGAGCTATTAATTTTAATATAAGTTTTCTTGAATTACCTATATTACCCTTGCTTAAAGACATGTGAATTCCTAAATAAAAAAACTAATCATATTACTTAGAGCATAAATATATATATTTTAAAATTAAAGATGTTATATCTCAAGAGCTAGATGATTTTCATGGGGATGTCACATCTCTTTTTTGAGACAAAACTCTCTCTTATTTTTCGTGCTTCTCAGAACAATCAAAGAAAAAAATAACGATAACAATGTAGGGTCACAAATCGCACCTTTCAGGGGCTACCCTTTAGAATGGACAGGAAGGCAGATAGAAATTACTTTATGGGTGTATCCCTAAGATTCTCTTTATCAAAATAGAGGTTTATTATTTTTGAGTTCAGTATGGACCTGATGTAGAACGAGAAGGGGGAAAGAAGAAAGAGGGAAGAAATTAGGGATTTGAGAGGATAAAGATTTATTCTGGCTTCAACACGAAGGAGATCGCTCTCCCATTTAACACTTCACCATGTAGAGATTAAACACAAAGCAAGTTTGCTTGCAATGCAAAATTTAGGGTTTTCTTAAACCAACTGAACTGAAAAACAGCACTTGACCTTTTATAGGCCTATACAACTAGGAGTCTCACCATATTCGGTATGAGACTAAAATAAAGGAGAAACTTGAGTCTAACCTAAAACAAAAGGGAAAATAAGCAAATTTGAGGGGATAAAGATTTATTCTGGCTTCAACTTCAAGGAGATCGCTCTCCCACTCAGCACTTCACCATGCAGAGATTCAATATAAAGCAAATTTGCAATGCAAAATTTAGGGTTTTCTTAAAGCAACTGAACTAAAAAACAACTACAACACTTAACCTTTTATATGCCTATATAATTAGAAGTCTCACCATATCTGATATGAGACTAAAATAAAAGAGAAACTTGAGTCTAGCCTAAATCAAAGGGAAAATAAGCCTAAACAAAATAAAAGCCTACGGATTTCCATCAATTCTCCTAGGCTTCAAAAAAAATTGCCAATGGAGAATGGTGGCGTCGTGGATGATGAAATAAAATCGAAAAGGACTGCACAAACTTCTCAGTGACGGGTCTCCTCACTAGTGGTTGCTGCAATGGACGAACTGGAAACCGCTGTGGCCCCGTGGAAGTGCTATAACAAGTAAGGTCTTCAACGCTGAACACCGGGATGATCCCAAGATTACGGGGAATGTTGAGCTCATAGGCGCTGGAACTAAACCTCCTCAAAATCTTGTATGTACCCCTGCATCGAATATGAAGTTTTTTCAAAATTTCAAGTGAGAATCTCTCTGGGTGCATTTAATCATCACCTCATCACCTATTGCGAGGTCCTGCAACCACTTGTGAGACTCTACAGTAGACTGATAGTTATAATTGCTAATTGTCATTTGCCTTATATCATGATCTTGCAACTCATGCAGATGTGGTGCAGATGGCTCGATTGTGACAATAGGTGGGCCTAGGGCAAGAGGGAGAAGACCGAGGGAATTTCTAAGATTAGGAGTAGATCCATCAATAGGAGACTCAGGAAAAAGTGGGATCTAGTAACTAAGTAACATGGTGTTTTGTTGTTCTTATCGGTGGCTATTCTTTCCTTGTTATTCCCAACATTCGACTTGGGTTTGACAAGTTTCAACACTATCTTTTTTCTTTTAAATTTAAATTCATAAGTTTTAGACCTACCTAGACTTGTTACATCCAAATCGTACAATCAAGACCTGCCCAACAGAATGTGTGCATCATCTATGTCTAAGACATCACACCAAACACGATCATCGTAGCTAAACATGTGGATAGGAACCTGACAACGCTGGGTAATAGATTGAGCATGCTTATCAACCTAATTCATGTTATATGGGTGGGGATGTGGTTCAGCCTTGAGACCTATTTTCTCAAGAGCTGTCTTGGCAATTATTTGCATAACTACCCCAATCTATCATCAATTTATAATTCTTTCCCTCATGTGTAATATAGGTAGAACACACTGGATTTACGCCAGTCCTCATCTTTAACAGCTGTGTGTGAACACCTAACTATACCCAATTGGATGTTAAAAACCCTAACATCATCATCATAATCAATCGTGCTACTCGTCTGCTCGTAGACTACCGTCTCGATCTCATCATCATCGGCTTCCTTGATAAGAAGGTTCTTAGAAGGACACTATACAACAACGTGACCATAGTCTTGACAACTTAAAGCACTGACTACCATTGGTGTTCTTAGAAGATTCACCTACAACAAATTTGCCCTTAGAGTCTCTAGTTGTGTGAGTGTGTAGACTAGGTTGCTCCCTAGCTTTAGAAATGACCCTACGCTCTGAAGAAAATCTGAGGGAGGTTTTTATGTCTTGAGTTAACTGGCTTTCTTGCTCAAGGGTCTTTATCTTATGGGGGTGAACGAACATAGCTCGCTGGATGTCTGACCTCAACTCTGAATGATACAGAGATATAACTTGGTAGGAGTCTTCTTGCACCTCTCAATATAGGGTTAGGTCGTCAAATTTAATAGTGTAATTCTGAACTAATTTGCTACCTTGGCGAAGGCTATGCAGTTCATCTAAGAGGCGATATTTATAGGAATCGGGAAGATATTTCTCTTTAAGTATATGTTTTATTTTCTCCTAAGACTTTATGGAAGCCCCACGCCTCATGTACTCTCTCTATCGAGAGCAGTAAATCCAGTTGATTCTGTAAGTCTCATTCTAGCAAACCAAATTCTATTTTTCTTTGTGAACCTATACGAATCAAAAAAGTAACCAAGTCTGCAATCCAATCACTAAAAATTTTTGGGTCAAGGATACCGTCAAATGTGGGAGGATCTATTTTAATCCTACGGATTATGTCATCTTCGCCATCTCTACGTCTATTAGTGTTCTTTCTCCTATTTCGAGTGTCATCTTTAGACCTTTTCTCATTATTTTTATTTTCTAACCTTTCAACTTAAGTTTTAAGTCCTGAAGCTCTTTTAAGGATTAGATCTAATTTAGACTCCATATCTAGAAAATCAGAGTGATATGTTCTACCACTACAAAAGAGCATGCACTATCTAAGGATGCAAATGCGATACAGATAATCACACGGATGCAAACAGTTTCTTACGTGTCATTAAATGCACACATTATATGATCAAATGGAAAAACTTCCTAATGGCTTCTAAAACGAATATATAAAATGAATCTTAAAAGTGAAAATGTAAGCATGCGACAATATAGGCAATTAACAGTAGCAAATATAACTCACAATCACCACAGCACACAAGAGATGCGCAAAATATCACAATAATAGGAAGTGAGTTTAGAATGTACCTAAAGACACTTGAAAAAGTACTGATCTGAGTAGTGGCTCCAAACAAGAGCTTGTAGAAACCGGTTCTATTGCTTAAGAGCTGTGAAATTCTCCTAGTATCTCCGAGACTCAGCTGCAGACCCAACGCTTCAGATAAAACTCGAATCGGACTCTGAATGGGCCTGAAATGGAATCTAGACTGTCTACTGTGAATGAGGCTGAGTTGCTACTGTGAATGAGGCTGAGTTGGCTCAGTCTTGACTCGGATGAGTCTGCTGAGTTGACTCGCTAAACTGGCTCACTGTGCTGAACTGAGTAGACTTAGTCAGTTTTGGTTCAGTTGGACTGGTTTGGACCGGGCTTGGGTCGGGTCACTGTAAGCGGGTCGGGTTGATAACATGTTTAATAACTCAAATCTAATCGCCAGTTGAATTTCGGGTTTTGAAATTTTCAAACCCACAACTTGTTAACCTTTCTCCTCAACCTAATGTCACTAGTGTTTCGAACCCTGGCGGCGGCGTGCAATGGCGGGGATGATGGTGGCGAGGGCTTTTGCAACTGTGGACGGTGGTGGCGTGATGCGCTGCGATGATGATCTCCGGTGAGGTTGGGGACGACGACGATGCGGTCGGAGCAAGGTGATGACAATGAGGGAAGCGATGAAGTCGGGGAGATGGCGGCGAGGACAGGCGAGGACAGACAACTGCGACGATGAGATCCAGTGAAGATCTCGTCGGCATTACTTCGATAACGATGAGAGAGGCTGACGACGAAGGCAGTGGAGACTACAGAGGGTGGAAATCACGACGGTGGTGTCAACTGACGGCGACAGTGTCGTCAGAAGGCGGAGAGATGGAGGTGGGTCGATTGGGCTGTCAAGGATGAGGAAGGAACTGATGACGAGGATGCTTGGGCTGTCAAAGTCTGTAGTAGTCGGCGACGACGACGTTGATGCGGTCGTCGGAGGTAGGCCTGTCAATGGGTGCCTGTCAATGGGTCGGTCCAGACTCGGACCCGACCTGGACCCGACCCGATTAATCGGGTATGGAAAGGGCTGCTCTGGACCCATACCCATTTATCCGTATACCCGTATACCCGATTATTAAATGGGATAGGTCTGATTTTACTTGAACCAGACTCGATTACCCATTTAGCCATTTCAAAACATAAATATAAATAATACTAATAGAATAAAACCCTAGAGATCTAGGCTCTAGACTCCATGAGTAAATGATCTCTTTGTGTTTTAAGTGTTGAAGTCTGTTGGTTGAGTAGTGGATGATCCTATTGCTGTGTTTCCCCAAATAAATTAGGGGGTCTTGCTTTAAATTTTTTCTTTATTAAAGTCTTTCATAAAAATTTTCCCTCCACCTCTTGCACCTAGTTGCATTTCATTCTTTATTGATATTAAAATATGTTTTCTTTCTTTTTACAAAAGTTTTTTCTTTTCTCTTCATATGTTTTTGTTACTGGTTTTGTTTATGTATCTTGGTTTTTTTTCTTTTGTTATGGGTTCGGGTAAACGGGTTTGGACCCGCGGGTACAGCGGGTCCGGGTATGAAAACCTACCTTCTGGACTCGCGGGTAAACGGGACGGGTATGGTATCCTTTTCGGTAAACGGGTCCGGGTCTGGTACCACCTGTCTCGCCCCGAACTCGACCCATTGACAGGCCTAGTTGGAGGGAGATGAAGTCGTCAGCGGTGGTCTTCGTGGATGGAGAAGGCCACGACGAGGGGCGTCGCATTGGGGAAGATGAATAGTAGATCTTTTTTTAATTTTCTTTTTCTTTTTCTTTTTTTCTTTTTTCAATTTTTTTGTAAATTCGATCTAGGGTTTCATATTTTTTTTAACTAAAGAAGAGAAAAGAAAGATGTTGACAGAGAATTAGGGTTTTGGAAATTTTTGGTGGAGGCTAGTGTATTTGTGGAGAGGGAGATTTTTTTTTTTTGTGGAAGAAGATAAGAGTAGGAATTTAGGTCTGATTCTAAACTGATGTAGAATGAGAAGAGAGAAAGAAGAGGCAAGAAATTAGAGATTTGAGTGGATAAAATTTATTTTGACTTCAACACCAAATAGATCGCTCTCCCACTCAGCACTTCACTATGCAAAGATTCAACACTAAGCAAATTTGCAATGCAAAATTTAGGGTTTTCTTATATAAAAACAACTATAACACTTGGCTTTTTATAGTCCTATACAACTAGCAATCACTCACCATATCTGATATTGGACTAAAGGAGAAAATTGAGCCTAGCCTAAAACAAAAGGGAAAATAAGCCTAAACAAAATAAAAGCCTGCTGAATCTCATCACTCCTATAGACTCAAGAGTCACTGATGCGGACATTAAGATGAAGACATATTGTGTGTACTAATGAAGAATTGCCATCAATTTGGACAAAGAAGATGCTGTTGTTGCTATTTTTGCTAGAGATAGGCTTCACCAGTTTGCTGTTGGGCTTCTCAGTTTTTGGCTGTGTGTGTGTGTGAGAGAGAGAGAGAGAGAGAGAGAGAGAGAGAGAGAGAGAGTATGAAGCTTAAAAATGCTATCTATTTGCTATACTAGTGAGGAGACTTGGCCTAAATTTTGTTTTGTTTTGTTTTTTTCTTTTTGTTTGAGATTATCATACTTTTTTGCTCTATCCTCTTTCAATATTTGCTACTGTTCGAGGATGAAACCTTGGACTATACTGATCATCATCTACTGAACTTAGGTTTTCTAAGGATCCACTTTTGTATAATTTTGGTTAGTTAATGCGCATTTTGGGGGAATGCGGTCTATTGCATTTTCATTATTGAGTAGTGACTTCAGAGGAGGAAAGTTAGATTAGTCAAATTGTCTTCTACTTATGTATTAATATTTTAGATTAATTAACCAATTTTCCTACTGTTTGAGAGTGAAAACTTGGACCATACCCATCATCATCTTCTGAAGTTTAGGTTTTCTAAGCATCCAGTCTTGTATAATTTTGGTTTATGTGCATTTTTGGTGAATGTGATAAACTAGTGCATTTTCATTGACAAATTTTAGATTATTTTTGGGCTTCGTCAAGTTGACTTCTATTTTGAACTGATAATTAGATTATATATACTTGTCATGTTTCATATATATTTGTGTTTGTTTCTGATTGTTAGCCATATTTGTTTCCCTCATATCCGATCCATATTTGTTTCCGATTTTGGCAGATACATCAGATACGGATATTAGCTAAACTTGACAAACCATATCCATATCCGTGTGAAATGCCATATCCGATCTGTTGGCACCCCTGCTTGCCACACATGCAAGGCATACTGAACTATGGTTTTTAAACTTGTTACTTGAGTTCACATTTATTTATATATTCTTATTCTCTTAGTAGTTAATTGTTACTTTGGTAAGAATAGAAACAAGAAGATTTTTGGTATTTATATTTTATACTTCTGCATGGGTATAGAAAAAGAATGTTGTTGACATAAATTTATGTTATGTTGAATACTTTTTATATCTTATGTAGATAATCATGTCTAATAGCTCCCTTGCTGAAGAATACTGTAGCTGATGGATATAAAGGATTCAATTGATGACATCCCAGTTCAAGATCCTCCAGAGGAGATCTTCTCTGCTGTTGATCTCACCTGGACCAAATATGCAGCTTCAGAGCACCACGTTGATGATGTAGCTCTTATTCCTTATGATCGACTTGATGCATTTATAAGAGGGGAATGTTCAAATGTCGAGTGTCCAACTCAATTTCACATTGAAAGGGGAAGGAAAAGAGAGAAGGGTAGTCCAAAGGAATACAGAAGTGATGAATGTCTCTTGTATAGGCTGTGAGTCCTCAATAGTTCTTTATTTTTTCGTTAAGTGCTTTTCTTTTCTGGTCTTTTCTTGCTTACAAAACATTCTCTTTCTGTGAAGTTATTGGTGTTCCTTTGGGCCTGAAAATTATGGAGAGGGAGGGAGTATCCTGCCTAGCAGAAGGTATAGGCTCAACACAAGAAATCGCGCTGCTCGACCACAGTCAATGCGTGGTTGCACTTGCCATTTTGCTGTTAAGCAGTTGTATGCTCGTCCTTCAGTTGCACTTATTATATATCATGAAAGGCGTCATGTGAACAAGTCTGGAGTTATATGCCACGGGCCACTTGACAGGGATGCTATTGGCCCAGGCGCAAAGAAAATTCCTTATGTTTGCAATGAAATCCAACAACAAACCATGTCCCTCATTTACCTTGGCATTCCGGAAGAAAATGTATTGCAAACTCACATAGAAGGAATTCAGCGGTACTGTGGTTCAAATGCTCAGGTCAATAGTCTCGCTTCTCAATATGTTCAGAAGCTTGAGCTGATTATTAGAAGGTCTACTCATGAACTTGACCTGGATGACCAAGCTAGCATTCGAATGTGGGTGGAAAAGAACAAGAAATCTGTGTTCTTTTACCAGGATTCTTCAGAGTCAGATCCTTTTATCTTAGGAATTCAAACAGAATGGCAGTTGCAACAGATGATACGGTTTGGTCATCAGGGCCTTCTAGCATGCGACTCATCATTTGGAATAAGCAAACTCAAGGTACTTAGACTACAATTAGTATCATGTTTTAGTGCATCCAACTGCTCTATCACTGTAAATCTGGCCTCCCCTGCCATTTGATTAGCTGCATTTGATATATTGACATTTGGAAAACAGATTCCTAATAAGTAACGAGTCCTAGCGATCAACGTTATTCTCCAGTCTGTAACTAATGACTTAATGAAATTATGATGGGTTGCCTTCTTGGCTTTCAGTTATGCTCATAAGTGAATGCTATTGCTATGGTATATTCACTCATTACATTAGGTAGATGATTTGGCTTTTTTTGTCACTTCTTTTGTCACTCATAAGTGTGTGCTATTGCTAGTGGACTTCCATGCATTCAAGGATGAATTTCATGATGTTTTCATTTCCCCCCTGCAGTATCCACTATACACACTCCTGACATTTGACTCAAGACAACATGCTCTCCCTGTTGCCTGGGTTATAACTCGGACCATTACCAAACAGGATGTTTGTAAATGGATGAAAGCACTTGCAGACAGAGTTCGTGCCGTTGATTCAGCTTGGAGAATCAATGGCTTCATCATTGATGATCCTGCTTTAGAGATTGATCCAATCAGGTATGAAACATTTACTACTTTGTCTTATGCTTTGTATCTTTTAGTAACCAATTTGATGGTGTTGTAGGAAATATTTTGCTGCCCCATTCTCTTCTGTTTGTGGCGTATACGAAGATCATGGCTTCGGAATGTTATCAAGAAGTGCAATAACATTGCGGTCCAGAGCGAACTGTTCAAATGCCTAGGAAAAGTAGTACACAGCATCTGGAGTAACATAGATCCTATAGATGCTCTGGAAGAGGTTTTTCAAGATTTTGTGGACCAAACTGTCTTCATTCAGTATTTCAAAGCATGTTGGGTGCCAAAATTAGGTAATAAGATTTCTGCTGCTCAAACGTTTCAAAATTTGCCCTCTTTCTCGTGTTTATTCATTTATTGACCCTTTTGTTTTCATGTTAGAAATGTGGCTCTCAACCATGAAAAGTCTGCCACTAGCCAGCCAGGAGTCCTGCGGAGCAATTGAAGGATACCATGTAAAGCTCAAGCTGAAAATATATGATGATTCACATCTTGATGCCCTTCAACGTGTGGACTGGTTAGTACACAAGTTGACAACTGAGCTACATTCCAGCTACTGGCTTGATCTCTATGCAGATGAAAGCGGATCGTTTCAAACAGTAAAAGAAGAGTACATATTATCCACTTCATGGTACAGAGCATTGCAAATTCCGGATGAAGCTGTTACATTCGATGAGGAGGAGCACTTATCTGCGAAGGTTATAAGCCAGAAGGATGATAGACAGGCTCATACAGTGTGGAACCCAGGATCAGAATTTGCTTTCTGCGATTGTTCCTGGTCTTTGCAGGGAAACATATGCAAGCATGTACTAAAGGTCAACATGCTCTGTCAACATCAAAAGAATTATCCTCCTTCGATGTCATATCAATCCTTCCAACAGATACTGCTAAATCTTTGGAGAATACCTGTCGATGATTCTTTCACGCTTGACCAATCCATGGCATGGTCTGCCCAAATACAGGACAACATTCAAAGGCTAGCGGAACTTGTGACTTCAAACAATATTGCGAATGTGGCGAATAATTTACCATTGAAATGGGTTAGTAGAAAGGGCAGAACATTTGTCGGTAAGCCTGCAGAGGGTCCTCTTGCTCTCCCTGCTGTCCCCAAGAGCGTCTCGCAGAAGAAGATCAATACTAAGAAGAAGACCCGAAAGAGGAAGAGGTTATCCCGGATTACATATTAGCAGCGCGTCAATGGATTGCGTCGCGAATGACTTACCTCTGATAACCTTTGTGATACATCTCGCAATTGTCATTATTTAATTTTTTTTCCTCACAAAGAGCTGTTTGCATCTGTATATTCTATGCTGTTGATCTTCCTGTGATTACTGGAACAGAGGAAGAAAATGTACATTTCAGATAACAAATTGGTTTATTTGAGCTCCCCTTATGTGACTGGTTCTGAATTCAAATTCTTGCAGATCTCAGATTGTGAATGAGCAAAGGATGTGTCTTTACATTTTGCTACTTGTGAGAAAAAGTAAGACATTTTTCTTTACATTTTTGCCAGATATGGTCTTTACAATTTTTTTTTCTTTTGTTTTGTTTCTTCCATCTTTGACAGAGCCAAGATAACTTTTTGCTACCCAATATCAAAATTCTGTTGGCGCTGTTATTTTCTGGGTAAATTTCTACCTTGGTATCTTAATAAATATGCACGGTAAATTTTCAGCAAGTTGTCATCATGTGTAAGAAATTCTAATTCATTTAGTAAGTAGATTTCTGTACTCTATGGATTTTAATCTTAGATCCATGTACAAAAAGTAGGACATTTTTTTATAATACAGAACTAAGTTTTTGTTACTACTATTATTATTTTTGTTTTGAGTTTATAAAAAAAGTGAGGCATAATTTCTTAATGCACAGCTTCTTTTTGTTTCGAGTTTTTGTAAAACTGAAGCAAAATGCAAGAGGCTATTTCATGAAACATTAAAGTTAGAATATTCATTCAGAAAAAACATTAAAGTTAGGACTGAATTTTAGTGAAAATGCTTTTATATGCAGCAATTCAACATTGATACAATTTTTTTTTTTTTTTTTTTTTTCTAGCAAGTTAAACATGCTACTTGTCATATATTATCTGAGGGACATCAATCTAAATTTAAATTGCAATAAATTCCCATTGCAGGGTTTGGATTGTAACAGGTGGACACGAACCTAAATCCCGTTGCAGAGTTTGGATTGTTAACAGGTAGACACGAACCTAAACCATTAGTAATATTAGGGCATGTATGGATTGCAGAAACTTGGGTGAAAAAAATTAAATAAAGGGGTCTTCACTGTAAGTTTTCCAGCCTACCAACAAATTATGTTTGCTTGTAAAAATCAGAAAACTAAGAAAAATGCGTTGACGTCGGCAATACAACAATGCTTTACCCTTTACCTTTTTCCTATCGGTGGAAAAGCGCCGGAAAATTAACAGCATGGGCTCAGTTTTCATCATCTCTTCTATCTTCTATCTGTCAAACAGACCCTTAGTTTTTTCACGTTATAGCAATTAAGATATAAACCTAATTGTAAGTAACACTATTTTTTTTATATGTTTACGAAGAAAGCTGCTAGAAACGGAAAAGAAAAAAAGATTAAAAAAAGAAAGAAAAAAATCTAAAAATATTTTTCTGTGAAATGCTGGAATTAAGTTTGGCGATTTTTTTTCTCAAAACAATAGTTGTATCTTGGTCTTGCAATTAATTATCTGTAAATTTAGTTTCTCTAATAAAAACTGACCGAATGGAGGTTTTCTTCCGTGACTCTTTCACGAATTTTGTCCATCCGTTTGTCTATTCGTTTTCAACCGAGAGAGGCCCTCTCCTTGCTGAAGGAGAGTGTTAGAGATGAAAATTTTAAATTCTTCAAGTTCATATCACCTTCTATTAGTTCATGGGCGCGACATGCTTTGCGCGGTATGTCAAATTCTATTTCTAATTGCACTTTGAAAGATCTTCATAGAGGCGAACCAATGAAGTATGGAAGCATGGTGTATGTGTATGGCTGAATGATAAAGGAGCACTAACCAATTGGTATTGATTATCAACCGATCCGAGATAATGATTACATTGAAGATTCGATGATACAACACTACATGAAGTTTGATGAAGATCGTCGAGACGAATCAAGATTTTAGGATCACACTTTCCCTCAAGCCGAGTTTACTAAAGATGGCATCGTTCATGATTCTATTGATTGGAACTCACGGATGAGTTTTTTTGAAGAAGGAGGGACTGATGTAGGAAGCACATGCAGTCTCGCATCAGCAGATAGATTCTATTTAAAAATTTATTTTTCTGTCCAATTTGGATTGCAGTTTGTTTCGTTTTTCTTTATTTATTTATAGTTTTCCAGTCCGAGTTGAATTCCGATTGATTTTATTTTTTCTTATTTAATTCGGTTTCCTAATTAGAGTAGTATTTCTTTTTATTTGCCTATATAAGACCATTGTATATTTATTTTTATATTCAACTTTTGATTATCAATTAAATTCAATTTTTCTCTTGCTTGTGCGTACGAGTTGCTACCCTCTGTTCGTGGATTCGAGTACTTTGCTTCATCACAAGGCACCTTCTCTCGTTTATTCTATAGTAGATCGGATTCGATTATGAAATGATACTTTTCACAATATTACCTATTTTTATCACGAAGAAGATGAAATTTCTAATGAAACGATATTCAGAAAGCTACTACACTAAATGAACAGATTTGGTATTGTTCGAAATTTTCATTACTTCAGACAGATCCAGAAATGTATCAAGTTTTACTGCTTACAATATAAACATAAATGAATTTTGGTTAAGCTTATAGTCAACTAGCTCACCAGATATCTTCTGTAGTTTAGGCAAAAATTAGCTGGTCACTGGCATAACAAGAGAACAACTCAGGCTCTTCAATTCAATCTGCAGCACATTTCAAAGTTGTCCAACAGTCTTGTAAAAGCTTCTGGAGGCACAGACATGCTGAACTGAAGAATAAAATAGCGATGCTATACTGAGCCTACGTGGAGCAGGAGAATACGACTAAGTTCGGGGCATGACTCTGATACCAATTGTAAGGATGTAGTACAATTGTATATTATACTATAATATCTGACTTTTGTTTTTCTTTTTCTTCTTCTTTTTTCCTTTTTCCTTTTTTTTATTTTTATTGTTCAGTGCATTTTGTTTAGAGATTCTATATTTTTCCAGTTTATATGTTTTTTAAGAAAACAACTGAGTTCTCGTTTGTCCTTAGTCAACAAAAGACGTCCGAACAAAAACATTAAGCCAAAATTCCAAACTGATGTTAATACCAACAAAAACTTAAAAGCCAAACTTCAAATCTCACCAGCTATGAACTGCACAATTTTTTTCAAATCCAAAAAATAAGGTGTAAATCAGCTCACAAAGCTAGAGACTGAACGTGGGCTTGTTAAAAGCTAGCTCGAAATTGTATATTCAATAAAAAATAAGTTATTTTAATAATATTTTAAACTCATTTAAATAAATAGACGAATGTGAACATGTCGAGCTCGCCGGTCTTTTACGAACAATATCCACAAATATTAGGATAGTTTTGTTTCATGAATACAAGAACAGTCCAAAATTTGGTTACTTTCGGAAGCTAATGCAGCCAATCTAGAAACTGCTGCTAGAGTTGGTTACCGACGTTCAATTCATAAGCCCAGGCTGCTGATTCACAATCTTTCTGGATCTTTGAATCTTTCAACTCTTAAATATTTCTCTTTGTTACGGTCACCTACTTCGCTTCATAATTAGAAAAAAGCTCAACTTTATAATTTTGTTCGCTACAGCTTTATCCACGTCATCATAAACTAATTCCTCCAATCATCACTTCTTTATATATTTTTATTTCCTCTTATACTCTTCCCCATCACATATATTTTATTTCCTCTTATACTCTTCCCCATCACTCCGGACGTTGCTCTCTCCTCAATCTTGACCCCGATGCAGAGTTATTCGCGAGTCGGCCTGCGCAGTCAGGTCATCATGAGAGTTGGAAAGGGGTCAGGGGCGGAGCCCCTAGAAATTTTATTTTTTGGAATCATCTTTTGCAAATCTCGTTTTTTCCTGCTCGCAACGAGTTTTATTTGTGTTTAGATCTGAAAAGAATTAGGGATCATTCAATGTAGTGGACGAGGATCCACTAATGATAGCAATGCTGATATGAGGCTTGCGACTCAAAATCGCAGTCCTCGATGAAGACTGACTTAGAAATATGACATTTTGTGGACTGTGATTATGGCCGCAGTCCTAATAAAGAGGATTGCAATCATGGTCGCATTAATAAAGAGGAGTGCGATAGTCACAGTCCTCATAAAATCCCAAATATAGGACATTTTTGTGAATATTGCGATCATGGTCGCAGTTTTAATAAATAGGACTGTGATCATCGTCGCAATCCTATACAGACTCAGAAATATGACATTTTTGTGAGAACATAAGGTTGCTGCGATCATTTTGTAAAGATTGCGACCATATTTGTAGTCCTAAAAACTGAGACATTTTCAAAACGGTTTGTTTTTTTGCAACGATTACTTGGGATCATTTTTTATCTTTCGCCGCTTAATGAACGCTTCAACGCTTGAGCAGACACCTTACTTTAAAATAAAAAGTGACTGAAGCGAATAAAATTATGCAATTGAGTTTTTTTCCTAATTATACTGAAACAAAAACACCCTTATAAAAATAAGAAAATATTAATAGATAATGTTCAGACTAAGATAAAGATTGGTCTAAAGTAGAGATTGGCATAAAATTGGGAAAGGATTTAGCGTAAAGAACTTAGGGTGTACGAAAGCATGATCCAAGCCCAAGGAGACTCCTGTTTATTCTCAACACACATACTGGTTCTACAGGACACACTCAAGGTTTTACAACTGACCCACGGACTACAATACGAGAGAAATTACTACGCAGATACGATTAGTTTTTGGCCAACAAACTTCCCATCTAAAATATGGCCAATGCCAGACAACAACATTACTGAAATTCAAAGGAAATCCCACGCAATCTAAAAAGTTAACACACTCCACTAGATAGAGTTCAACACACAAGCAGGCAGTGTTAGACCTGCGCGCAAAGTCATTTCTTTTTTGCGATGAATAGTCCCCACCTCTGCTCGCCCATTGAACTCCTTTTCAGCTTCGATTTCCAGCCATTGACAATTTCATCATAATCGTCCTGAAAAAAATTAAATTTTGTGGGAAATGAGAATACAAGATACAGTAGGATGTAGAGTATGCATGCTAGCAGAAGTGTGCACACCTGTGAGAAATCTGCAATGAATGCATCCTTCTCCTTCTCAACTGTACCCAACTCTCTGTGCAGAACTTTTAGGAGCTGCGATAAAAATTCACGAGATAAGTCAGGCTTATACAATGAAATACCATGCTGTGCACAATTGGAAAAGTTGTAAGGGTAGAACCTGATCTGTTCGGTCTTCTGCAATAACCTCGTGAAAACCAGCATCTTTAAGCATCTGGCATGACAAAAGTTCGTCAAGTAGGGGAGGGAGAGAGTTCTCTATTCCATTGGGAACTCAGAAAAAATGGACGAAAGATAATGTCAAGAAATTGATGCTTCGATGGAAAGTTCAGTTGAAAAGGGTAAGCTACCTGGCCATAAGCCTCTACATCATGGAGATCATAACCCCTTTGTTTGATATACTCCGCAAATTCCTCAGATGGTTTTCCAGACCTCCTGCAGTAATCACTAATGAGAACTCTTCCTCCTGGCTTCAGCCACTTGAAGAAGTCTCTGAATAGCGCAGGTTTATCCTGAATATTTTAATATGGTCAGAGAGAACAAGCTGAAACTAAGAAGCTGGTAACTCAAATTCAATGACAAGGAACCAAATTGATGATCAAACCTCCGTGGGATACCCATAGCATATATTATATAGCTGCTAACTTTATAAATGATTCACGCTAATAGGCTAAACAGCAAGATGAAGAGCCCATTGAAACTATGGAACGACTTCAAAATCCCAACCACCTTAAAGAAACTATAAAATTTAAGATTTTCTAATTTCGAATTTGTGATTAGCCAATTATAAAATAGTTCTGAATGATCTGAACAATGGAAATAAACCTGTTGAAATAAATTGTAAAAATAACAAAAGAACTCTGCACAAGAAGACCTAAATAAGTACTGAACCTCGCTGGACGCCTTCTTTTATATGTAAAACATTTGTTGCATCAAATTACTATTTAATACTTGACCCATTACTTTGAAACTGAGCAGGTTCTGAACTTCTATTGAAGCAGAGTGCTTAATTCCACCGAAGTTGCCATGGGCATGACATAGCAGCTAGAGGTCAAAACTGCCATATCTGGCCTTGGCAGCGACAGTTAGAAGAACCAAAATTAAATTGCGAGTTGCTGAGGTCGGAAACAAATGCACAATATGCAGCAAATTTCAAGGCTGTCTTTTTCCTTTTCCTTTGCCTTTTTCCTTGTCCTTATCTTTCTTGGGAGAAAGAAGTTCCAGAAAATTATCTCTGCCTAGAGTTTACAGACACTTTGTGGCACTTCCTCTCTAGTTATTACAGTATCCCTTGGCCTTATTTCCTTCAACTCTTATCTATATAGCTTTCTTTTCAGTGTTCATGCATTTAACATATTTTGTCACCCACTATCTTGAGGCATAAAAACTGTCTAAATCCTCCTTTGTCTTGAAAATTTCCCACATTTCAAATTCATATATGTGATCAATCAACACTACAGAAACATCTCCACACTACATATGCTACAATTTAAATTTGTTAGCTATGCAGTACAAACACTCCTATCATGTAGCTGTGTTGTTTTGAACACATCTCAAATATGTGTGCCATGTGTAAATTTAAGAAATTGTCATGTGTCGGCATGTCACATCTATATTGGTGTGACTGCGTCCGTGCAACAGTTTGTTAACCAAGTCGCTATATAACTCTACTGCTCTCCAAAAAGATTTAAAGAAATATAACTTTCCCATCTTGTATAATTGACGTCAATCAAGGATAAAATTTTACAACTACTTGTCCCCACAAAAATTTTGCATTACATATACTGTGATTCTAAGGCCACTATCTTTTTTTGCCACCATAAGCAACACAAAATATGAAAAGAAAGGAAAAACTAAATTGCTTGCTTCTCGTTGTCAGTGCAACCAAGGAGGGTTAGGGCAGTGATGGATTGATGGTTCATGATGGATTATTGGCCAACTGAGCAATGATGGGGTCATAACTTGGTGATTGTGATGAGTCTTCCTGTGCACCAATAGTTTCTGACTTCTCAACCACGACAAGCAACAAGGGGGTTGCACCAGTCTCAAGAAAAGGTGGCCAGTGAATGCGTGATGATGTCAAACTGCAAGATGCTTTGGACTATTATTTGAGCCGAACTGATTTAATTGGACCAGGTATATTACAAGTCACAGGAAACATTATGGTCATGCGTATTAGATATTTCTTATGCGTAAGCTCCACATATATTGATAACCATTTATCATAGAGATGTTTCATTGAGTTCTAATTAATGAAATGTCGGGGGTTATTTGTCTCATGGTTTTCTCTGGAAAAAATATATTGCTTTCTTCACTGATTGTGATTTCAGTTTAAAAAAAAAAGACAAAGTTTTTGCACAATTTGCATGGGCATCATACCATCAGGCAAACCATTAAAAGAAGAAACAGTTATACGCTCATTTTCTTTTTGTAAATTCAAAAGAAAATTCACCTGTATGATTCCTAATACCAATTCTGTTGACCATTTGATGAAACAAATATGAAACAATCTGGATGATCAAGTAGGGATATCTGTAATTTTGTGCGCATGAGTGCCTTTACATATTTATTTGAATGTGCAATGAAATAGACAGATAAGCTGTCATATCATCAAACAAACATAACTATATAAAGTTAAGGCAATAATGAAGCAAGTTTTAAGAGACTGCAAGCAAAAATGCTCAAAAAGGGGGTACCTGTATGTGAAGGATGGTGTCGCGACTGTAGATCACATCGAATGTGTTGTGGGGATAAATTTTCTTGGTACAGTCAGCAACTTCAAATTCCACTGAGCACTTGCGTCCAATAGCCCGTTCGAGTGCAAAAGAAACCATATTTACGGAAAGATCGATCCCAATCACATCAACATCAAAGTTTTCAGCCATATAGAAGTCGCCGCCACCAATGCCACATCCAACATCAAGAACTTTCTGCCCTGTCTTAAGTTCAAGTTTTGCCACAAATTCCTTCGTAGTTTCTAATCACCAAAAACTACACTCAGAATGGTTGATGATGGAAATGGAAAAGCAAAAGGAGCTTGATATCAAAAGTAATGCTGGACTTAAAAGGATTTACATTCAGCATAAGTACAACGCATTTATAAAACTCTTTTTTAAATTTCGAGTTAAATTTTTAGAAGGGTTTTTCAGTAGCAAATCCAGTTAATGTTTTGCAAATTTCTACTCCTCCTAATAGTTTGGGTCTTTCTCATATGTACTCCCCAAATCTTTCAAAATTTCAAAAATACTCTCAAAATCTTCATAAAATTTCAAAATTACTCTCCAAATCTACATAATATCATATTCACTCCCCAAATTCTTTCATATTTTCAAAATTATTCCCCAATTATCGTTTATGAAATATGAAATTTTAAAAATACCCTTACCATCAGAATTACCTCCCTCTCCTCCTCCATAACTCATCCTCCTCCTCTGCCAGCGCCTCCTCCACTGCATCTCCTCCTCCACCTCCGCCGCCTCAGAAAGAAAGAGAGGGAGAGGGAGAGAGAAGAGAGAGGGGGGGAACGAGAGAGAAGAGAGAGTCGGGGGTATTGGAGTAATTTTGATCGATGGGGGTAATTTTGAAAATTTGAAAGAATTTGGAGAGTAATTCTGATATTATGAAGATTTGTAGAGTATTTTTGAAATTATGAAAAATTTGGTGAGTATATATGAGAAAGACCCTAATAATTTTCTTTTTTAATGTTTTAAAATGTTCGATGATTACTAAGCATGGAAATCTTAAACTTTAATTTTCCATCAAAATTTGACATTATCCCACATGAAATTAGGTAATAAACTGTCCAAGATAATACCGCAGTTTGGCCAAATAAAAGGGGAAAATGCTCAAGGTAACCTAAAAATTTGTAACCAACACACAAATCGAAAATGATTACAACTTCTGCATGGACCAATATGCTCGCCTGTAGGTTTATTGAATCTAAAGAGAAGTTTAGCATCATTTAAACAAAACTTTCAAGAAGGATTTAGGATGTAAGGTTTTTTTTACTGCCACCTTGATTGGCATGAGGAAAAAGGGGGTTTGGGGCTAAAAGGGGGGAGAGAGTTTTGGGCTAAAGGAAAGAGGAAGAGGGGGGGGGGGGGGGAGAGAGAGAGAGAGAGAGAGAGAGAGCCATATTTTTCTATCAAATTAAGCCTTCATAAAGGTTATTACCCTATAGAAAATTGATGTGTAATCCATGA
This sequence comes from Agave tequilana, assembly GCA_038442645.1. Lineage (NCBI taxonomy): Eukaryota > Viridiplantae > Streptophyta > Magnoliopsida > Asparagales > Asparagaceae > Agave > Agave tequilana. Next base: position 40,269 of record JAVJIF010005851.1, on the reverse strand, counting down.
CCTCATGTTGCACGGACACAACAATATTAAAATGGAAATGACACACGGAGACATGAAAAATTCTTAAAAGCACACACAATGTGTGTCCGACAAGCATGTCAGGCAAGTTGAGACACGACACAGCTCCATGATAGGAATGTTCGTGCTACACAATCCATGACTAAGATATAATAATAATAATAATTATTATTATTTATTAGTACTACTATTATTTATTTATTTATTTTGTTACTGTTATTTTTATTCTTATTTATTTACTTTAATTTTTCATTTTATTTATTTGTGGGTTGGGGTGGGGTAGAGGGGGGCTATTACACTTTAAAAAAAATGATGAGTAACCCAAAATGGATACATGATAAAGTTAATTGAAGACCATTTTGTATCCACAACTTAATCCTAATAACTCGATTGAAAACCAAAATGGTAATATTCCCCGGATTCCATAACTGATGTAATACAATACATGCACTCCAATTAATTGAAAACTGAAATCAAGATTACTAAGCATTTGATATAATCAGATTGTTACTGCTGTTTGCAGCACATCCGCATAACATAATAATGCGACATGGATGCTCAGCAGCATCTCTCTATTAGCTAAACCCTGTAAAGAACACGGTAATCTATGCACAAGAAATGTAGGGGAAAAATACACATTCCATCCTTGAAGTTGAGAAAGATGCAAAAGCCTATAAGTACACATAAATATTATTAGAAATCACAAGGTTTGGTATTGAAATTCAAAGACCAATTCCAAATCCATTACTTCGATTGTAGAGTCATTTAAATTTAACTTGCCAAAGTCCTTCCTACTAGATGATAGCAAAATAAAATGCATCAGGAAAATAAATATAGGAGTGGTTAACTAGCAAAATGCAAACAACATAAGCCTTACAGTTTTCTAGCTTAAATATAAAACCAAATATGTAAAAGTCATACCAATTCCTCCAGTGCTCACAAAACCTTCTCCAAAAACACGTTCATAGCGTAAAATTCCACTGGTCTTATACTGGACGTTGTCCAGAAAACGTTGAAATCCCCTGTCAGCATCTGATTTGATCTTCTGCCACATCCAGCAAATCTGCAAGATTTAAAAAAGACATTATTGTGGTTACACATACAGACATGGACACAGGTGCACGCGCGAGAGAGAGAGAGAGAGAGAGAGAGAGAGAGAGAACCTGATTCTGATTTTTCTTGTTCCTCACATAAGCCCCAATGCACTTGCAAGTAACTAGTGAGAGTTCAAAGGAATTCCCATAGCCATCATAGGCATGGCATTCCTTGAATAACTGCAATATGAGAAAAAAGAGTAGTTGGAACGAGAAAATTGGGGGGGGGGGGGGGGGGGCGGGGGACATTAATAACTTTCATAACATTGAGGGAGCTACAGAATTATCTCGCTAAGAGAAACTAATTTATTCTGGCCCGCAGTAGAAGTAATTAACCTTCTCCGATGGTCTAGTTTTTTTTTTTTTTTTGGTGCTAAATAATTAGAATTAAGCAGCCTGAAATTCTAGAATACCTAGGAAAAGGTGTAAAAGGAAAATAGAAGAAAAGAATACTAGCTACACCAGATAAAATAAAGGATGAAGCAAGTCTTAAGGACAACATACTGTAAAGGTGACATAGGGGCCGAGGTATAAATAGACTAGTAGGAGGAACGTCTACAATATCAACGAACAAAAAGAACATATTATAGTTGTAAAGTAATATAGTTTAGAAAGATTTAGGAAACATGAAAAGATGTGAAGAATAATAGTTGAGAAGAAAAAAGCATGGGCTGTGAGACATAAGAAGAAAAACAGCACTTAGAAAAAGCATGAATAGTCTGAATACCAGGACAAAAATTGTTGACAAATTGTTAATGGACCAGATTTGCAACCAGCTAAGCCAAATCGACATTCAGGGTCAGAGCAGTAAGCATGAACCCTAGACTGAACAGCTAGAAACTACCTTTTAGCTTTAACAAAATTTAAGGCTACACGTAATACCCAAATATGTACACATATTACCATATCACAAGATTATATACCAAAAAGAAACATAATAAATAAAACCCTCCATTTCTTAAGATATCCCCTTCTACATATTATTGCTTGATCTGCTCTCCTAGTAAAACGCCATATCTTGATTCGTAATGCCTCAAAGAATATCAGGATAATAACAATTCTATATGTTCTCTTCCTCATTTGAGGCCATAGCCCTTCTTGCCAAAACAACCGCTGCTCCATTAGCTTTTCTCCAAACATGATGGACCTTCCATGGATTTTTCTTTAAGCATATTAAGAGTTGCTAAATTTTCTCTAACAACAAATAAAGAACCCCATTACTTTGTTCTAGCAGAAACTTTAATTTTAGAAATGAAGGAATGAGTTTTATTGTCTTTTAGAAGGTAGTGACTCAGCCGACCAATAGTACGTGCAAGTACTGAGAACCATGATTAAAAAGAAAAATGTAGGGATGATTCAGGCAATATGGTTTTTTTGGGAAATACCAGTGTTTTAGCGTGTTCTGCAGTACTTATAGTTGCATTGAGATAGAAGTACAGAAGGAATGCTGATTCTATGTTCAGATTGTCTCATTGACATGCAATTAACCAAATATATGATACACCTCATAAGGGAAACTTAGGATGTTACCTTCGTATAAAACCTTGGTTCACGATAGTGCGTAGGGTTGATTTTCCTCTTAGAATCTCCAGATTGATGGAAACAGGACTCCCGAAGAAAATAAACCCACCAACTTTTAACCATTTTACCATCCTTTCTGCCAGGTTTTCAACCTTTTAAAAGATAAAAGAAAGACTTAGAATTTCACATGAATGCTACTGAAATATTGAACATTGAACGGAAGATCAATGGAGTTAGAGATATATTATAAATGTCATATGGCAAAAAACAATAGTCAGGAATAGCTCACCTCGATATCTGAGAGATACATCAGTAACCAGTTTGAGAAAATCAAATCCACAGATTCTGGTTCAATTTTCATGTCTGGAGATGTCACATCAGCACACAAGAAGCTCGTATTCTTAAAATGGCCATTTATACTTTCATTCTGTAGATAACAAGTAAACAGCCAAGCATGAGAGCTATCAAGAGCTTAACTCTGACGTACAGATGAGCATGCATCAACAGCTAGTTTAATGGTGAACAATCTTCCATGGAAAAGAAAATCACTTTACCTTTCTAATTACATCCTCAATGAAATCCAAAGCTAGAACATGACCAGCTTCTTTGGCCAGTTCACCAGTAAAGCGACCAATACCAGCCCCTAGTTCCAAAACAGTTTTTCCTTTGTATGGTGGAAGCAGAGAAAGGACCTACAGGAAGGTGGCAAGACTAAGTTTCCAAAATATGACTGTATTCTTAAATAACGATGGTGTGATACTACCAACTCAAAAGCAGAATGATAATAACAAACAGAATGAAGTAAACCTCCTAGATGGCATTTTACTTCAAAATTGTCCATGATGAAAGCATCATCAAGCAAAGATAAGCTATAAAAAGGATTTTCTAATATTTTCCATTGTAGGTATCCTTCCTAAAAACCGGTTTTATGATTAGAATCTGGCAGAATCTTTCTCCTATAATGTTACAATTTTGAAAGTCCAAGTCCAAAATTATCACCAAATATGACATAAATGCATCATGATGAGTGATGGAGGACGAACAAAGAAGGGGGATAACTGAGAACAAACACTAAAAAAATCTCAACCTAGAATTTGTAATCCAAGAAAATTATTGGGACTCTTTCTTTAGGACATCTCACTCAAAAGCACACTGGCAACACAAAAACTTAAGCAAGCATTTTTTTCTTAATCATCAACTGAGAATCTCCAAAATAATCTTTGTCTTACATCACATGAGAACTCTTACCACAACCAATGTAGGAACAAGATAAAATAAAAATAAACCAACTACATAACTAACTAATGCAAACTAAGCCATTGGATGTCTCCATGATGAAGCAATAGTGAAGCAAATGGAAGGGATTTGTGGAGAATGGAAAACAGATTTTGGATCTTCATTCTAAATTTTATTCCATTTGTGGGAATCATCTAAAGGGACGCTTCAACTGATATTTTAAGCAGCAGCAGCTTCATCCAAAGGTACCACATCCATTTTCTGTGAATCAATCAACAGTTCTTACTGTAATGATCAAATGTGACGCAATTTGCCCAGATGTTCACTCACAGATAGCTATGCTGTACCAAAATTAAATACGTTAGTTCGTCTCAGATTCTCCACTGCTCTGCAAATTATGTTGAGCTTGTGATAAAGTCCCGTAAGGTTATTTGATCAGTAATCAAGTCCCGTTAGTTTATGTGATCAGTGATAAAGTTATGTGATCAGATCCTTCATCATTTATTATACTCATCTAATGCATTTTGAGAGACGGGAAGTATTATCTACAGTTCAAAACCAAGAGTTCCACACAATTTTTTTCTGGCGAAAAACATGTTTGATCACGCATCTAATGGATACAAAATGGGAGCTAAAATTGGCAGATCTGTGCATTTAGAGCTAAAAAAAAATCAAAGAAATTGAGTCTGAGATCGACGCATTACCTCAGGCCTCTCTTCTTTGTCAAGATCCGAGGCACGTGAATCGAGCATCATCGCCTCCACCGTCAGATCCTTGGAGTGCTCGATCCAGTAGCTCTTCTGGACCTCCCGCTCCGCTTCGCCTGCCATTGCACGATCCCAAAAATTACCAAACCCACTCAAACAAAATGGAACCCAAACAGCCATCAAATAACTCAGATCTACACTATCCTCATCTTATCTCGAATTCAAAATTCAAATTTAGATCACGGAGTACAAAAAATTCAAATCGCTTATCTTACCCTGGGCAGCCGCCATGTATGAAATCTTGTTAGGGTTTATGAGCTCAGATTGGGGTTTTCGGGCGGATGGTAGGGCTAGCTAAGCTCCTTCGATGGCGAGGCGAGATCTGGAGAAGCTCCTGGATCGTCGGTTAAAGGATCGCCCTTTCTGCTGCATAAAGCGGCCTCCGATTGCTGAGATCTCTGCGATGAAATCGGGGGAATGGATCAAAGGGAGAGGGCGCCGCCGCCTTATATAGAGAGCGAGGGAGAGGACGGAGGCTGTTCAAGGAGCGCGAAGGCGCGGAGATCTGGGGTTGAACGGTCGCTAGCACTCTATTCGTCGATTTTTTTCATGTTAGTCCCTGTAGCCTTGCTTATTTAGAATCGCAACCAATAAATCAAGTGCAGGATTTCTTTTTCTTTTTTGGGATAGTGAATCAACCCAATGCATAGAGCATTAATAATGATTAATTCATTTTAGTTTCCTTCTTATTTAAGAAAAAATAATTTTAGTTTCCTACTTAATTTTTATTTTCTTTATTCTTTATGTTTGTAAATTTTCACTATTGGATTTTTGAATCTAAAATTTGATTTTTAGTAGCACTTGAAGGTAATGTCATTTAGTTTCACATGAGATAGAGTACCAAATCTCATTAGGTTTATAACAAAACATGTGCATCCCTCTACTTGAGATTTAGTGTAGAGTTGTATAAACACACTGTGCAACCCATCCTAAGGAACCGGGGCTTGAGTCGGAAATGCTTTAACCCGGGAGTGTCACACTAAGGGCTTGGAGCGAACCTCTCGCGGGTATGCATGTGTTGACCTAGTGTAATATCCCTAATTAGTAATACTGTATTTTTATTTTCTAAAAGTATTTATTTTGATTTACGGATTATTTTATTGTTAATTATTAACTTGTTTTCTGACTTATTGCATTATTAAATAAATAAATTATTTTGGAATATTAAATGGTAATTTGACTTTATATATTTACCATTATTACTTGTTATCTTTTTAATTACCAATTAGTAAGCCTTCCTATTATGATTATTAATAATATCAATGTTCAAATTGTTTTCTAGATATTATATGATAAATTACCTTTATGTGTTATTACTAGTTTTAATTATTAATATTGTTCTTGTTATTTCTTTCCCTCTCTTCTTCCCTAGCCTTTTACCCATACCCATTAATCTATTGATCCATGTACCCATTAGCAAACCCACTACCATAAACCCGTACCCATTAATTTATACCCTATCCATACCCGTATACCCAATATCCAATATGACTCCCTATATAATCCTTAATTATCTTAACCCTAATTAAATCCCTAATCTCTTCCTTCACAATCCAGCTGCCAACATCTCCCTGCTCTCCCAACCGAGCCCCCTTCGCAACATCCCAGCAACCTGGCCGTCCCTTCCTATCTCAGGCGAGCCGGGCTCCATTCTCCCATAGCCGAGCAACCTCCATGGCCATGCCCCCTATCATGCTGTCGAGTCCCTCCTCCCATGGCAGCCTCGTGGCTGCGCCTTGCCGAGACACCGAGGCTCTTCTCCAGGCCTGGCGCATCCACCACAGCCGGATCCCAGCGCCCCTCCCCTTGCTGCGCGCGCATCCACCCCCGTCTGCCCTCCTCAACCTCCACCTCCCTTGTCGAGCCCCCTACTCCTCCCCTGGCCAAGCCATGGCAGCACCAGCGCACGCGCAGGCCCTGCAAGGTGAGTTTCACTCCTCCTCTCATTCGTTTATATTTAATGTATGTATATATATTTTAGTGTACAGATGGATTAATTGTTGTGTTGGAGTGAATGGGTGTATATTAATCCATGTGTGTTTCTTTGTGTGTGTGTAACGCCCCGATCCCGCAAGTACGGGGACGTTATGGCGACGTACATACGCAGGACGGAAAACCCTCACGTACGTACGCTAAGCCTCAGTACAGTAAATAACCACCACATATACATGAGTTCCAGCAGGAAATAAGTACAAGAATACCTGCAGATAGAGGTTAGTGATCATAACAGATAGGAAAACTAGGAGAAATACGATAATAGAAATAAAACACAACGATACCTATGAATGATCTCGGTGACGAGTCTCCTATGTGATCCAAGGCACTATCTGATAATATGATAACTCGGATCTCCAACCTGGGCACGCAAACCCAGGGTCGTCAGAAAGCGACCTAGTGAGTGGTAAAATGAAGGAGGCAGTAATACATACGATAGTAATACAAGCACGATACTAATATATAATATATGATTTTGTACTAGTGATACCATAGAATAAGCATATAATAAGCAGGAGAAAAACATGTCATCTTTTATTATCATCACTACCTAGCCGGTTATCATCGGGTCATGTCTATAGTCGTGTCCAGTTTATAGAATAAATGGTGACGTGATAGAAATGAACAGGCGAGTGGTGACGTGATAGAAGTGAACATGCAGATGGGCATATGCAATATAACCATAATAGGATGTTGTGTCTAGGCAGTAATGATGTCTGCAAGGTATACAGAAAACAGAATATATGCTATGCAGTATACTTGTACATGAGTAGTATATGCAGACACAGAAAACAGAAGATATGCAATGCAGTGTATACATGTATAGAGTAGTAAGCCACCACAAAATGTGTAACATGTACCAGGTAAAGTAACAAAGTATACATGTATTAGGCAAGTCATGATATTTATACAATAGTAGCAATCAGTACCACCTGGTATTGTAATCAATCTCTTCCAGTGTCCCATACCACTGGCAGTTCATACTAGAGCCCGCACTCCAGTCGAACCCATCCGGACATGGCCTACGGGTACCATTATCAAAACGAGAGAGTGACCAAATAACAAGTGTTCCCGACGTCACTATTGTGTATACTATTTTATTATGTTAATTGGAAACCCATGGTCGAGGAGTTCTTATCGGGTAGGTGTATCCCGTGCATACCCGGGATCACGGCCTTAAACAAACCCCTGGCTGCTGAGACCAGGGCCCTCCGCTAAGAGGGGAACAATAATCAAGTAACGGGAGCTCATGGAGCAATTGGTAGGTAGCACTACCGTCCCCTGCAGTGGGACTAACAATATGGATCTAGTACATCACCCGATAAGATCTAATCAACCGTCAAGTCTCCCCCATACCCAAGTTAACTTTATGATCTGATATGTCAAGTATACAATGTAACAAGAACAAATACAGGACATGATACGGGTAACATGATAACTGGACCTGAGCTCTGTTGATAGCATAGAACAATATAACGGGAACAATATAACGGGAAACGGGAACAATAGATGTGGGATTCCACATATCGCATATCAACAGCTCTCATGTCCAGTCACAGGAATATCCATATCAGTAACAGGAATAATAATATCCAGTAACGGGCATAACAATATTAGTCACGGAAAACAAGCATATAACAGGAATATGGGGATAACATGGAACAATAATACATGTAATATGCATTGGGGTCCATATGACAAGACTAGTGAAGACATGCATGTGTGACCGTGATATGTAACATGCCGTGTATGATGATATATATGATGATAACAATAATATGAAATGCGGTAGTCCGTGCCTGGTATATCCGTGTATCAGTGGAACATATATGTGTAGCCATAATCCGTGTCGCATATCTGCGTATCACTAGTACATGTACTAACAGTAGTCCGTGTATCTCGTTCTACTCTGTCCAGTGAATTACAATCTCTGTGTAATGATGATACCGGTGCATAAACGAACGGTGTCTAGCATGCCGGTCTAGCGACAGCGTAGTGTCATAGCGTATCTATGAATCAGTATACATATCACGTAACTGTGATCCAATACATGTTATAATAGTGTCCAAGACTATGGTGAAATAGTGGCCCGGATGTCAGTGGTACATGAACATGACCTGATAGACAGCCAGTGTCACACTCAACGTCTTTTCCTGTTTATTACAGTGTTGTACCATTGTTTACAGTGTAGTAAATATGACCAATGGGGATTTATCGGTAATCATGTTTTATTTAAATAAAGCAACCAAGTTCAATCAATATGATAAAAAGTAAAATAAAAACACTCACCAACTAGCCACGGGAAGATAGCTCTCTTTCCCACGATTGCAACGGATCCAGAATCGTCCAAATCGGAGTCCGGACGCTCCCGATATCGCCCGAATACTAAATCATAACAAAAAGGGTTAATTATGTAAATAAAAATATGTTAAGTGCAAATAATGCAAATAATAAAATGGAGTAGGGGTTTTTCTGAAATTTTACCTTTAATGGGTTTGGATGCGGGTTTGACGGGTTCACGGGTTGGGTTTCGATCCTAACCCAATTAACTTAAGTTAACGGGTAATGGGTTAACGGGTTATCGGGTGTAAACAAGTGGGTTGTGGGTTTATAACTTAACCCAAGAATGGGTCAATGAGTTTGGGTTCTAACCCAAACCCACAAAGGGGGAAAAAAGGGAGCAGCAGCAGCAACTTGTGCCTGCTGCTGGGCTCTTGCGCGGCCGGCCGGCCAGCCTAGCTGGCCGGCGGCGCTGGCTGGCGGCGGTTCAGGCGCCGACCGAGTGTGAGAGAGAGAGGGTGAGGGAGAGACAAGGTGAGAGAGAGGGAGAGAAAAACAAAGAGATGAAAAGAAAAGAAAAGGAGGAGAAGATGAAGAAGAAGAGAAGAAGGAGGGTGCGGCCTGGGGGTGCAGTGGTGCGCCGGGCTTGGGCGCGGCGGCGGCTGGTCACCGGCCGCGTGGCCGGAGGGGAGGCGCCGGTCTGCAGAGAGAGAGAGAGATGGAGAGAGGGGCTGTAAAGGGAGAGAGAGAGAGCTTTGAGAGAGATAGAGAGAAGAGAGAAGAGAGAGAGAGAAGAGAGAGAGTGAGAAAAAGATTGGGTGGTAGAGAGAGAGAAGGGGAAAGATTTTTATAAGGGAGAGAGAGAAGAGGCGGTGGAGAACTCTCCAGCGAAATGGAGAAGAGGAAAGAAAAGAAAGGAAAAGAAAAAGATTAAAATATTAATTTATTATTATTATTATATTGGCCCAAAATGCGACCAGCTCCGAATGGTGCCTAAAAATTACAGAAAATAGGAAATATTATCTTGAGACGTAATATGAAAACGGTTTAGAGAAATTCAATCCGGTTTGCAATTTAAAATCCTGAAAGATGTCGCCGATACCGGGCGACACTGATTTGGCCGGATTTTCGATAAATTCAGAAAAATTCCCAAAAATATCCTAACGTAGATAACACGATTCTAAGGCGCATGGTGAAAGCGGATTCTCAAAATTCTATTCCATTTGTGAAATAAAAATCGTAAGGCAGATTATCGGTATCGGTCGACACCGACTACGGAGATTTTTCAAAATAATCCAGAAAACATCAAGAAAATCTTGAAAAATCTAAAATATTAGAAAATGATTTTTGAAACTGAAATCAACTCAATCAGACTACTACGGAGGTTAAATCAATTTTGTACGTCGTATCGCGTACTGATACGGTGATACGTACACCAGGGATCAGGGGGTTACAGTGTGGGAGCCATTTTCCGTCACCCCGTGGGTTGCCGTGGATTACCGTCAGCGAGGACGAACGTACCCACGCCCTTCACGGCGAGATACTCTATCCAACGACATTCTCCGCGGCCCCCGACGCTTCCGTCAGAGCCTCCGTCGGTGCGCCGCAAGTTGCCCCGAGGTTAGTGTTATATATGTGTATAAGGGTAATCTTATAATAATTGGGAAGTTAATTAAAATGTGTGTTGGTGCGCGCGCGTGAGTGGTGATATGCATGCATGTGTATCCATGATGTATATGCATGGATGGGTGTTGTCCATTAATGTTTGCATGCATGTATATACTTTTATATGTATGTATCTATACGTGGGTGTACACGTATGTGTCCGTATGCATGTGTGGGTGTTAATCGTGCAATTATGTTTCTATGTATGTGTTGGTTGCGTGCTACAGTGTTTCGGACCCGTTTGGTGAGATCCGAACCCAGCTACAGGAGACCCGGACCCGATCCGGATTCGTACTCGTTGTGGACCCGATATAATGGTGATTCAAAGACCGATCCATGGGATGATCCGTAGATCAGTACCGGTTCGTGCAGTGAAGACGAGACGGCGATTCGGTTCCAAAACCGCGTCATTTCATGTGAGTGTTCGTTCTTATGCATTTCCTTATTTACCATTGTCAGTATGCATTTACATGTTACTCTTATCATTTCATGTGACTTTCTATTATATTTTACCAGTTCTATCACTTGTATCACTTCATTAGACACCAATGATTGTTTACTTTATTTATGTAGTTGATATGAGCTTGTATCAACGTTATTTCATGTGCTGGTAGTTGTCACTGTCAGTTTGACCTAGTATGAGAATACCTTAGACTGTAACTTGACTCGATCTATTGATTGGCTGGATTAGTTCATGTTTGAGCATCGGATATATATGGACCTTGTGTTTGGATATTGAGGTATCAGACTTATATTATTCCATGAGAAACTGTTCGGATTCAGTTAGTTGTAAAGGAACCTGGACTGTAATTGGATTGATCTTCAGTTGGATTGATTTGTGATTATGGATAGATTCATATTTTATGTGGAATACTTATCAGACTTGGTATTCTTCTTTTAGTAATAACATAGATGTGGATTCATTCGGGTATTGAGGACGGATTTATTATGATGTTACTTTATTAAGAGATTGGATTTCTTAATAGTTGGATCGGAATGTGGAATTAGTTAGAGTTGAAATTAAATGAGAATCGTGTTCTGTTCTTTGGATCTTGAATAGAGTTCAAATGAGAGTGATGACTTTGGATTATTGATTGTGAGTATTTTCTGGATTTACCCCTGATTATATTTGCTGAGTATAGATGAGCTTATTGTTATTGAGTATCAGATATAGGCCATTCTAGATTGCAGGTGTTTGAGAATGTTTCACCTGTATATATGATTTCGATATGTGTTGACCTAGTTGGTCTCGAGGATATCAGTAGACTGCTATTCGTGATGAATTTTTAGTTATTATCGTTCTCCAGTTATAGAGATAGAGTTGTTGTGGGAGTAGTTTCATTGATATTGAAGATAATATATATCTTTAGAGTTTGATAACACTTATTATTTGATCTCAGTTATTGGTGATTAGAGGATTAGAACAAATTGGTATCGATGAGAGGATTGATTAATGATTCATCGAGATGGTGATTACTGTATCGGATACTTGGACTTGGATTCAATGTTTGATGTTCACAGTGATTTTATTGAGACTATGAGTCGATGGATTAGTTACTGATATCTCTTTAGTAGGGATGGATGAGATTATGATCAGTTTTAATTGAGACTGTCTATTGAGCAGTATCAGGACTGTTACTGTAGAAATTCATGTTATTAAAAGTTACTAGGAAAGGGTTGTTTGACCGTAACACCCTGTACAGTCCTATTGTTCATCGTATACACGGTTACTGCTACCGTTCACTGTTACTGATATTGTTCACCGTGTATACGATTACTGATTGACTGTTACTGTACTGTTATCGTTGCTGTCACCGCATCGTCCCAGTATTATTGGTAACATGAGTATTGATTGTTTTTCTGAATTCAATAATAAAGTAATTGAACAACTTACACTGGGATTGGGAAAATTGATGGAGGAGACAGCGTCTGTATTTTGGGTGGACCTAGGATACAGGTTGCGCAGCCGACTGAGGGTTCCACTGCAGGGTTCCTGGGGGATGACTGACTCTCATCTGTACTGTTATTGTTGCACTGTTCATACAGTGAGATTACTGTTACTGTTACTGAGTACCTAGCGGTACGGCCTGGTTCAGCGCCAGGAAACTGAGGCCGTAGTCCCGGGTATATACGGGACCCACCTAAAGCATGGATATTGTCTCCAACCAATCAGTTTCAATAACTTAAGACCCTGATTGACACGTGTAGTAGGCGTAGTATGGAATGCGTCTACTACATGTGGCAATTGGTGTTCGCTGACATAATAAATGATAATAAATTGTTTATAGCATATTGTGACTGACCGTAATACCTGATTGTACGCATAGATAAGCTATGATAGACATATGACTATAGCCATGACTGGATTGTATACCTGACTAGTGACATATGCTAGGTTACACATATTGGCATGAGTTGTTTTCTTTTGTCATAAAATCAGTTACATATCGTTCATATCTTGTTCTTGGCATTGATTATCTTATTATCCTTCATTTTAGTTTATCATATTGTTATTGCTTATGTTGTTGTTATACACGAGCATTTTTCTTTACACACACTCATTAGGTCGCTTCTGACGACCCTGGATTCGCACGTCCAGGGTATTGGGCATCTTCTTATATTATTCAGGTGTTCGTGTGATCATACGCTTCGCGAGGAGATTGGAGTTTCTCCCTTTTGATTCTGGTATTCTTGCCTCTTATTATTCTTGTTTCTATACTTTTCTTGATTTCATGTATATCGGATTCAGTTTTTATTCCAGTCCTTTTATATGATATCATGCGTGGGTGCTTATATGTAATATTGCAGTGATCGTTGATATATTATGGTTTAGATTTATACCTTGTTCAGGTCACTTTAGGCTTAGCGTGTATGCGTGGGATATTTTCCTCGCGTATATACGTCGCCGACTCTCATCGCGACTCCGTTTTCACGTATTTTGGGAAGCGGGGCGTGACAACTAGGTTAAGTTTTGCCGCTCAAGTATTAATTATTTTTTAAATAATGATTTATTTTTATTTTTGCTACCACGATAGGTGAGATCATGATTGGGAGTCAAGTGCGTGCACAACGACTTGCAACTACGATCACATATCTTGCAACAACTCACAACAATCCACATTTGCATATCTCGCGATTGTTTTGATATGGAGGTTTCAACGAGATGCTCGTTCTAATTTGTGTTGGCCCAAGGTTACAATCACCGATTTCTTATTTTAATGATTACAAAACTCATGTAGTTATGAGATATTAATCAAGTTCAAGTGTGTTTAAGTTTTCCAGGGTTCAAGAAAATTTAGTTTCATTCTTCCCCAAAAAGAAGGTGTTGAAATATTCAAGTTTACTCAAGAAAGGGACTCAAGCTCGGACGATCAATGAATGGATATTTAGAGAAGTCCACTTGAAAAAGACTTAAAGACTAGAAGAACCTATATAAGAAATTAGAATGCTTAGTGTAGGATGTTGAATTGATGCTCAAGAATACACACACATACAAGATTTCAATATATAGTTATTGATTTTTGGTGTTTTTAAACATGTTTTACAAAATGGTTATTGACACATATTCTATATTTTCCTAAAATTTATATAACCAATTATATACATGTATCTCACAGCCAGAATGTTGCCAAAACTACATATACAAATTATTTAAAAATGTGTTCTATTTTAAAAACTATCTTTAAAATAGTTTTTAGGGTAGGTCGGTAAACCGACCGCGACCGCCCAATGTGCAAAGGATATGCATAGCTGCCGGTCGACCGTTTGTGCACATTTGCTAGTCCACTGTCAAACGTTGGCTGCCCTCTGTTTGGCACTTCGGTCGACCGACCGGTCGACCATTTCTATGTCAATGCTCTCTGTTTGTTTCGGTTGACCGACTAGCAACGTCTAGTTTTGAACTAAGCCGTACGATCGACTGGCCGGTCGATTGACAACCTATATCTGTTACAATAACGGCTAATTTTCATATCTGACTGATTTTTGACTTTTCTCCAATAGGTGTTTTTGAAGTTTTTGGGTCTAATCACCAACATAATACCCTGGTTTACTCCTATAATGACTTTTACCTATTGCTTATATGTATATGGTTCATTTGTAGAGGATTAAATACAAGAAAAATAAGTTTTTACAAGTTTATTCAAAAATCAAGTTTTATTCAAAGAGAAAAATTTCTATCATTCAAGTTTCAAGAGCTCTAAATTCCAAATCAATTTCTACAAGTTTTAAGCTCTCAAATTCATTCTTCTAAACTAAATTTTCTCTCACACAAACTTTTGAGCTTCATTTCTCATTTTATGTTTTAAGAAGTTGTAAAGAGAGGATTTGTAATCTTTGTGATCACCAAGAGCTTGTAAACTTTACTGGCCTTGTGCTACCTCTTGTGTAGAGAATTGAAGGTTAAAGTTGTGTACTCCGGGTCTTGTGTGGACCAGTGTAGTTCCTTTATGGAAAATCCTAAGTGGATAGTGAAAATCCTTCACGCAGTGAAGGCGGGGATGTAAAATGAGTTGCTCGAACCTCAAAATAAATTTCTTGTATTTGCGATTACTTTCTCTCTTACTCTTTCACTATTACTTACACTTGTGTTATTGCTTTCATTGCACTTCACTCTACTTGCTACATGTTGCTTGCGTCATTCATACTTATCAGTTTTCTTCATTAAAGCAAGAAGTCAATTAAGCATCTCAACTCTTAATCTAGAAGAATTTAGAGAAGAAGTTCTAGAGCCCTTAATTGAAAATCTGGCTTCACTTTTTGTTTTGAGTTGACCGTTTTCATTATTCATTTTAATTGTTATATTTTCACATGATTAGCATATCACCTATTCACCCTCGTCTAAGTGAACTTTTAATTTGGAGGCTATAAATACAAAGGTCTTCTCCTTCCAAAAAATACACAACAAAAGTGAATCTCTTCTCTCTTTCATATTTCTTTCTCAATAAGAATTTCTGGATTCGCCCACAATCTTCTTCTCTCTGAGTAAGATTCAGTACTTATAACAACAAGCCATCTGCTGAGCGCACAGCGCGAGCCTAAGGGCAAGACTTCTCATTGTATATCTTGGGGTAAGATCGCCGCGAACTGAGTGCACCCCTGCGGTGGCAAAATATATTCTAAAGATAGTGATTATTCCTGCCTCGATAAGTCTTGTCTATGTCTATGAATCTTTTTCTTCTTCATCACATTTGTGCTTCTTAGTTGTCATGCTTTTATGTTTCTTCCAACATCACTCTTCGACCATTGGAGTTTCCTTTTTCCTTTTGAAGATCTTTCCTCATGGGTCTTAACACACACACACACACACACACAATCTATCATCTTATTGTATCCCGGCTCGATTAAAACTACGCGGAGAACCTTCTTCAAATATAAAGTAGCAATTTTTTTTGAATTTATAAGAGATGGTTGAAAGGCAAAGAAAACATTTAAAAATTATTTTTCTTCCCTAATCCCCATTCTCCCAGCCTTTTACACCTAAAAAAATGAGCGAAATCAAAAGTTAGAAGAGAGTTATCCATGTAAGCTCCTGTCATGTTTAAAGCTCAACTATTATCTTCCTTCCTACTGTTCCAAAATGCTGCTTGTGTTGAGGAAGGAATTCCTCATCATAGGATTTTTTTTTTCATTTTCTTGGCCGAATCAGAGCAGATAAACAAGAATTATAATTATAGTTTCTTCTCAATAAATAATAACGACAAAAACAACACAATACTAATATATTATTATATTTTACGTTAGAACATGAATAAATAGAGAACAAATTTAATATTTCTTAAACTTTTTGTCAATTCAAATTCTTTTAACATCGTTGCACGTAGAAACTAATGTTTGTAAATTTTTCCTTAAAAAAAAAAAAAAACTAACGTTTCCAAAATGAACAAGAATAAAAAGGCATGTAGAAATATACAAGACGGAAAAACTCAAAGTTATAAGGGTATATATGCTAAATACTAAAATAATTTATGTGCAAAAATTAAACATAAAAAGAGATTCTGAATATTTCTGACGTCGATGAGAGATTCTGTTATCCGCACTAAAGTTTTGTGATCTCTATGCGGAGCAAATCCTAATATCCTGATATTCGCATAGACGGTAGATCTTGCGCTCGTACAGAAATCAATATACGGACAACTGCATTCTCTACAAACTGACGCGGCAGCACGTGAACGGCTGCTCCTTCGAGACATCAAAGAGTCAGGGCGGAGATCACGAGGGACTAAAATCTTCTTTCGGCACTCCCAATTAATTGCCAGCTCCCATGTGCACTAGAGTTTTTGCCGGACCACCGAAATCCCCTGTCCTTTATTCAAACAGCGAACAAGAAAAGTACATAGTGTAAGTTTTTCGTTTTCATGGAAGCTAGGAGGTGGTGAAGATAAATCGGTCAGTAAGCTGTTGGATGTATGAACTGTACAGCTAATCCTGAAGAAATATGGTGAGTTTTTTAATATATCTGAAAAAATATTTTTAACCATTTATGTAGTTATAAAATGTGCTATTATTGGATCTGATGCACGGTGGTCCCTGGTGATGACGCTAAACGACATCTAGGATCGTTCGTCGGGACTTGAGATGCGTTTCCTTTTCTCTCACTTGTTGTTTGGATCTGAAACATGTCTTCAGCACGTGATTCTTTATTTTTGTTGCTAAAGATTTTCGTGCATATTGCCAAATGACCAAATCGTCGAGTGGTTTGGGTCTTGAGTTATTGAGACCCGCTCGCTACAAGTCGGCACTTTTGAGCCGCGTGTCAGTGGACATTATTTCTCTCCCGATGCAATCTCGATGAGACTTGAGTTTGCTCCCTGCTGATTGTCGGTGAATCACGCCAACGGTAAGTTAACTAGCTAAAAATAAAAACACTGATGTAGCTCTAAACGGCCAAATTCGGCCCCGTGGGCTTCTGAGCAGAAAGAGTGGATTGCACTGGACGTCGTCCCATCCCAAAAACTCAGGAGCCAGATTAAAGAAAGGCTGGGCTGGGCTGGGCTGGGCATCGGTGGGAACAAAACCCCATGCCAGTAATATTTAAAATGACATGGAGTTTTAACTCTTTTTGAATTTCATTAGAGGCGCATGTCCAACAAATCCAATACAATTTTTATAAGAGCTGAACTAAATGTTTATTTTTTTGGTTCAACTCTATACGGTTCAAATCTCATGTTCCGGTATTTAAATATAAGATCCACTCAATTGAAGTTGATCTATATTATTTGAAGTCTCTAGAAATAAAAATCATGACATCTGAATACCTTTTTGTGGGCGCAAAACGGACGACTGAAAGTACCATATTGCTTAGATCTATTTGTTTAGACATACAAATTCTCGATTTCATTATGATCTAGACACTTAAAAGTCCTTACAGACTAATTTTTATTAGATTTTAAATATTTTATACCGTTAAACTAGTCAACTCTTTATTTTCGGTCGTCCATTTTGCGACACTTGATATATAAGCAAAAAGTTTTCAAATGACATGAATTTTGATTTTTAAAGACTTCAAATAATGTAGATCGACTTCAACGGAGTGGATCTTACATTTGGATATCAAAACATGAGATTTAAACTGTGTAGAGTTGAACCCGAAAATAAACATTTATTTTGTAGTCCAACTCTTTTTACAATACTGTTATCAAAGTTCTAAAAGGTTGAGTATGAGTCTATGACAAATCCTTTTACCACGTTTGTCTAGTTCGTTGGCTTTATTATTTACTTGATTATTGGTGTTCACATGTTAAGAAGAACAATTAATATCTTGATAGAAAGAAATTGGATGGAAAAAGCTATTTAGATGAAATTAAGATGTCAAATACTCGACGTAATCTCAAAATAAAATTATTAATTAACTAATTAATTAAATAATTTTTATTTAAATAATTTTTCATTTGAATAATATAATAAAAGTGGCATGAAATCAATTGAAAATTATTAAAATATTGGACCCATTTAATGGTCAAAATATTTAATGAAAGATTAATACAAAATATTATGTTAGATATAAAGTAACTTTTTAACCTTTTTTTTTTTTTTTGTTGAAAGACGTAGAAAAAAGATAGAAAGGGGATCCTAACGCAACTCTTAGATATTTAAGAGTTCGCATTATAATAGTAGAGTAAATAGATTAACTAGTTTTCATAACTCAAGATATAAAGTATCCTTAGATTGCATTTACACCTTTATAAAAGGGGCATTTTACTACACCTTCTATGTCGAACCATAATTAGAAAATACTCAGTTTTATATTTTTGTTCGCTTCAGCTACTTTTTTTTTTTGCCTTCAAAAAAAAAAAACAGACCGTTTTGAAAATGCTTTATTTCTAAGGATTGCGACTATGATCACATTCTTCACAATGATCACAGTATAGAAGACTGTGACTATGATTGCAGTCCTCACAAAAATACTTTATTTCTGAATATTGCGATTATGATTGCAGTTCTCACAAAATGATCGCAATTCTATTTCTAGAGATTGCGATCATGATCGCAGTTCTCATAAAATGCACAAGAGCACAAAAATGTCATGTTTCTGAGTCTTTATATGATTGTGACCATGATCACAGTCCTCTTTATTAAGACGCGACCATGATCACAATATTCACAAAAATGTCCTATATTTGATTCTTTATGAGGACTGCGACCATGATCGCAGTTCTAAAAGAAGACCGTCATCATGGTCGCAGTCCTTATAAAATGCTTTATTTTTAGTCTTTATGAGGATTGTGATCATGATCGTAATCCTCACAAAATGTCCTATTTCTGAGTCAATCCTCATAGAGGACTGCGATCATGAGTCACAATCATCATATCAGCTTCGTCATCATCAGCAGACCCACATCCACTGACATCGAATAATCCCTAATGCTTTGATTTAAACACAAGTAAAACTCATCGCGAGCATGAACAAAACGAGATCTGCAAAAAGGTTGCTCACAAAATAAAATTCTAAGGGTTGCACCCTCGATCCTGGGAGGGGCTCCCTGTCCTCTTCCAACCCCCGCAGTGACCTGACCGCGTAGGTCGACCCGCGAATTACTATGCGTCTGGGTCAAAATTGAGGAGAGAGCAACGTTAAGAATAATGAGAAAGGATAAAATACAGAATGAAAATATATAAACAAGTGGTGATTGGGAGGAATCAGTTTATACTGACGCGGATGAGACTGTAGCGAAACAAATTATTACGTTGAGTTTGATTCTAATGAAGAAGAGTAGGTGGCTGGAGTAAAATATTCTTTTATTAAATTAATATAATGTTATTACCCTTGAACGCTACTTGTATTTTTTTGAAATCAATAATTTTAAAATTTTAATGACATTCAATATAGCGTTGGCAGTTGTTTGAAATAAATATGTATGCATGCTTCCTTGTCGGCAGCGGACATTAGGGGTGTGCAACGGTCGGGTTTTACCCGAACCCAAACCGCACCGACCCGAAAAAACGAGCATTTAAGACAAAACCCCAAACCCGAACGGGTGGGTTCAAGAGGCCTAAATTCAATTTCGGGTCGGATTTAGGTTTCGCCAAAAACCAGTCAGAACCCGGACCGAACCCCATCTTAAAGGGCTAAACTCATGCTCTCAAAACATGTAATAATTCTCACTCATTTCTTTATAGAGATGAATGGCTAAAATTCGATCAAACTTGTGGATAAAAATACATAATTTGAAAAAGAAACTCTAGCCTCCTCTGAAGCTCCCTCTACCAAATCAAACCCTAGTCTCCTTGAGACTCCATCTCCTCTCACCTCTACCTTCCCTCTCTCATATCATGATGATGAATCTCTCATAATTAGAATGGCTACATCTTTCTCCTCTCGGTTGCTTCTTGACATGTCCACCCCTTCATTTTCTCATTAGATTTTTTATCCCCTTTTTATATTATTTTTTATTTTTATTTTTTGTTTTCATCTTGTAGTTTGGAGTTTGAAAGTGAATTAAATTTGTAATATATAAGTCTTGCTGCAAAATTGTTGCAAATTAAAGGGATTCGATAATATTATGGTGGTTTCTATTTGTTTCCGGTTATTAGAATTTTTCTTTAGCAACTAGAGTATAATAATTTGAACAAAAAGTAAAAGTAAAAAGGAAAGCAAAACCCATTAAAATCAAACCGGCCCGCCCAAACCCGTAACCAGCCCGAATTAACCCGAACACTTTCAGTGCGGGTTCGGGTTAATAACCCAAACCCGTCGGGTTCGGACAGATTTTTGGTTGAGAGTTTCAGATTCGGGTCGGGCATAAATTTCCTAGAAAATCGGCCCAACCCAACCCGTCTGCTTACGAACCACGGATATAGATAAGGGTACTATTAATTGAGAATCATATATGTATCCGCAACCGACAAAGGTATAGACTCGGATCAAATAAAATATGCTTGCGCATTTAATCATAACTTGTATGGAAGTTGTTTTAATATCTAATTTCTCTTCTTATAGATTCTTAGAAAGAGGAATAAAAGTTATAGTTTGATTTTAAACTTCGAACTCTTTACGACATTGTTTGACTACAAGAGTTAGGAGATTTCGGGTTGAGATCTTACTCTAACATCTTAACACATACCCTTGTCCCTAACACTTACACCAGAGACATTTGCCGTCAAAAAATAGGGGGCAAAGTGCAAAAATATTTTCAAGAATTCTAACTTTGTCGTCTAGTATTCTTCTCTCAACTCTTGACAAAAGTACTTATTTGACGAGAGTTAGAAATTAACACCTACTCTTGGAGTCAAACAAGACCGCAAATCATCCATATTTTGTGAATTGAATCTTCGAGGGCAACTGATTTAGGGGCTGTTTGGTTCGGGGTGAAAATGAGGAAGTGAGGAAGTGATGAAGTAGTAATAGTTCCCTTTGGAACTTTAGAATTGGTTAGTGAGTTTTTCGTTATTTGGATGCTGTTGGGAAGTATGATTTGAAAAATGTTATGTCTTTTCCGGTGTTTGGATGATAATGTGAAAGTGAAAGTGGAAAAGTTGACCACAAAGTTGACCGCAAAATAATATTAAAATAAAAATTAATTAAGAAAAATAAAAATTAGATTGTAATCAGAATACAAGTGAGATTTACTTGACCACAAAGTTAACTGTTTTGAGTTATAACTTATTACAAATGAGATTTACATGACCACAAAATTAACTGTAGCACCCGGAGTGAGGAAGTAATTGTGTAAAAAGGAAAAGAGAAAAGAAAAAGGGGTTTTCTCATTTTCTTTTTCCGATATTTGGATAGATAGGAAAGTAAGCAATTATACTTCCCCATTTCTTACTTCCGTCCACTTCCTTGCAACCAAACAAATCCCATATATATCTCAAATATACATTCTTAGAAAACTAAACATTTTTCTCAAAGTGAGTTAAGACTTGAGCAGAGTCAAACACACACACACACACACACACACAAATCCACCCAAAAAAAAAAAAAAAAAAAAAGAAAAAAAGGGGTGTGTGTGTGTGTGTTTTTTTTAGCGAATCTCCACAAATGATTTTCATTCATAAGTGTACAGAGCCATGGAAAGCATACTTTTTTCACGTCATTTAAATATTTCTTAGATTTATCGATGAGGTAAAAGTAATAGATATTGACGTATCATCACACGCCTTGTCTTTCCTTCACTATATTTTCACTAGATTTCAGGAATACATGCAAAAATACAAATACACGTGGAATTCAAATGAACCTTCATTTAAAATCATATAATTTTACTACAGTTTTGACTTTCAAGGTGGTATATTTATTAAAAAGATGATTGAGTTCAACATTTATTTATTATTGGTGGTGCGAGTTTAATAAAAGATTTCTTTTTTTTTTTTGGCCAGAATTATAAAGAATACTGGATGCATACTTTCTTCCTCCAAAATTCAAGCCAAAATGTTTGGTTAGATGAGTGGTAGAAAATGAGAAAACTTTTTATTTTGCCAGTAGAGTACGTACATCATCCAAGTAAGTAGAGAGTGAAATTTCTTTCCAATATAAAGTCAAAGAGTAAAGTGCACGGAGAGATATGACCACGTCACATTAATGTTTTAATATATTTAAAGAACATTTATTGCTATTTTCCCTTGTTATGTTAATTATTGTATTATTTTATATTTTTAGTTTCCCTCTTCAACTTTCATACATGACTTCGATCCAGCGAATGTCGTCGAGTGGTGGTCTTGGGTTCGTTAAAAGTCTTGCTCCCCTACATTCACCATTTTGAGACCCGCCAGTGACATATTTATAATATATTTATTTTTTCATTGTGGCTGCTGATCAGACCTCGAGTTTACTTTCCGGTGGTCGCTAGTTGAATCCCGATGTACAGTGATTTTCTAAAAGAAAAAAAATCTACGATTTCAAAATTTTCAGATAAGAAATAAAGCGAGGCCTTTTTTTGTCTTAAACCACAAAGTCACTTTTTTATTTTCAAAGTTCATTTTATTCAGAACAAACATCTAGAGTGGTTCTAAATATTCCTTTTTTCACACTTTTATTTGTGGGGGAGAGATTTAAAATATGGTATTTTAACCCAATGAAAATATGGCCAAGCGTGATGAAGCAGCAGCAATTGAAACATTGGTTGTCGACAGCTCAATCTATATGTGGATGCACCAACAGAAAGTTAGAGCTCTCGACAGGCGTATGGAATGTTATCGACAGTGATCTACAGATAGTAGGGGATATCTCAAGCTGTTGACAGGCCTCATCGGTTGTCGACAGCGTTTTAAGTTCTGAACAGATCCGAGTTAGTTTCAGAATTTGTTTCTTATCCAAATTCTAGCTGTAGGCGGAGTGATGATGGACCGGGACCACGACTATTTCGAGAAGGGCAATCTGGACGCCTTCAGGAGGCACTGGGCCCTGTCTCTCCGACTCCATCTGCCACATGATCCTCACTTCCGATGGCAGCGGGGGAGCTCCGGGTGGTACGTTGATTTCGTGGAGGTGCTGACCATTAATGGGAACCTCGACGCCCCGGCCTGCTCGTTCCAGCTCTTCGACGTGAACCAGTGACTGGCCCTCGACGAGCCCCCGTACCAAATGCACGCTGAACTCAACAGTTGCAAGGCTGGGGCTGATGATGGTCAGGGTGAGGACCCTGTCATCAACCTCAACTCTCAAGTCTGAACCAAGCCCAGAACCCACAAATGCTAGCTTATGGGCAGTGTTAGCACAGTGTTGGCGTTAGCTGCCTACTTTGTTTGAATAATAATGACGATATCAAGGAAAGACGTTTTGTTGCAAATTAGCAACCAGCTGGAACACACATGGACTGGTACCAAAATTCTCCAGCAAAGTTGACAGGACTCCAGTGATGGGCACCCAAAATTCAGAGTGCATTTACTGTATAAGCTCGTTTGTGAAATCCTTTCCCTTTCTAATTACATTTTTGGCCAAACTATTGTGTAACTAAAACCCCCAAAGGATGATATGTTTTCCTCACCACACTGTTTCTAATAACTCGTGAAAATGACTAATGATGTGTTTTTAAACACGCATAGAAATTTGCTCAAAACTAATATAGCTAATTTTGCAATAGATATTGAAGAAAAAACTTTGTGACAACACATCATGTAAGGAAACAATCTGCCTCACAACATGCCTCGACAATGAACAGTTTCCACAGTAACACATTACTTACGACTCTCTTTTCTCAATAGCTGTTTATACAAAATACTTGCGCTCTTCCCGCCATATATTGATGGCTAAAATCCATGTAAATAAGTACATGCTCATAGGCTCTGTCAAACCACACTCTTTCATAACTAATGACAAGAACAAGTGTGATTTCATCAATGAATCAGGTGATTCTGTGACTGTCCCATAGTTTGGTGGCTGGCTTCCAAATCTATCAGGCAAGGAAGCAACTCTTTACCACTGCAGAATTTTTGGAACACTGCGATCGACTGCTCCGCTCAAGAAATTCCTCAGCGCGGCTCACAAGAAGTTTCTCTGCACAGTTCCTGAGGAGAAGCGTGAAGTCAAACCTTGGACCATACCCTCTGAATCAAAATTCGCTTGCTTCCGTCCTGCGGCCAGATCCTTCTCACGATCCCAGGGTTTCCAAGGGTGCTGACCCACCCATTCTTCTCTCTCTTTCTCGGGCTGCTTGGATTTCTTCTTTACATGTTTCTTGGTCTCTTCTTTGTGTTTCTGCACTAGAGATGTCGACCGTTTTGAAGAGTTGTACTTGTCAACTAAATCAGCATCTGAACTCTTCTTCCTATCTTCCACATCTGCAAGTGCTTTCGTTCTGTCGTACGCTTCCAAATAACTGTGGGACAAACAGTAGAATTATGGTTGCAATGAGCACACAGAATGGTGATCAGTGGGGATAAATTCAAACTTTGTGATATCATAATAAAAAAAAATGGCAGTAATTCAATCAGAGCATTAATGTGGATTAAAGCAATAGCATGATGCAAGCCTAACAATCAAATTAAAATATTTCTAGGTCACCTCAAATTAGTTACAAAGAATGACAATTGCTAGAGTTTTCCAATTATAAGCCACCTAAGAAGATGTTCCCTTTCACATCATTATGAAAAGCACTCGTAATTCCAGCAACAGAGTTTCATACAGATCTTATATCTAAGAGATTCAACTATGTATAAAAAATGGTTTTGAATCAGGGGCTAAAGGCTGCATTTATCACAATCAACCTAGTTATATTAAGAATCATGGCAGTAGAGTCATACTTTTGCTTTGCTTTTTCCGCTTTGTCAAGGGGGCTGTCGGTCCATGCACTAGTATCACCTCGGCCTTCTTTGGTGTTCCTACTAAAGGATCTTGATTGCATGCTCACTCCTGGCTGAGAAAGAAGCAATAGATTATAACCATTTCAGTTATGACCATAAGTTTTGAAGATCAGAAACAGGAAGTAGCAGTAACCTTACTTTCCTTTCAGGTGGTAATGTTGTCATCCATTCATCTCTTTTTGGTGGCTCTTTTGTGACAGCAAGAAGTTCCTCGTCACCCTCAATTGATATGCCTACCACACAATCCAACTTTGAGTCAATACTACAAAACACAAGCATGATGCCGACTTCAGTTTCTTTTTTCCATTCAAAGAATTACAAAAACCAAAGAATAACAAATCAAAATTTCAGACCCAATAAATAAAAAGAATATAACCCATCAAGAAGTTCCTCGTCATCCTTTCAAGCTACTGTAAAAGGAGAAGAAAATGGAAAGAAATAGGAGTTGAAGAAAAGAAAATTTGAGTAACCAAAATCTGAGTTAGAATGTAAACAACTAAGCAAAAAGATCAGCACGTAAAAAATTTACCTAGGGAAATACTCAATGAGCCTTATAGCACAGAAGGTACCAAAAGCATGGCCAAATACATGCTGACTAACAATTAATGATACACATTCCAGAAGTATTTAACACAAGAAACTCAAACATTGAGAGCAGCACACATTTACAAGCATTAAGCTTCTCCACAAGGCTGGCACAGTTTTGATTTTAACTATGGCATACATTATGTGAAAACATTGAGAAGGACATCGAAGCACTTGCATACAGGTTGTATGCCTGTGTTTATGGCCTGTACTCGTGGGCACCCTAAAGTTCCCTTAAGAAAACTGAAATGCTTTAGTGATCAACATAGTCACCACAGCAGGGACCAAAAGCATCTTCCAGGAATTGGGCAGCTGCATAGTAATTGAGGAGGTTGTTTAATGGCAACAAGAGGGCTGTTACCTAGAAAGCAATGGATACAGACAGACATAGCACACATATTACACGACATATACACAAGGACATGGCAAATCCCTAAAACGCAGGATATGATTATGGGGGCATAATGACATGACAATATGTGTTGTGCATGTGCTTGTTCCTATGTATACTACACATCAGAACCCATAATGATTAGGACATGTTTTATAAAAAAATATAAAGGAAAATTTGTCTTATGAGAAATTGCAAAACAGTATCTAAATGATGTTTAATTCATAGCTTCTAATCAGGAACTAAATCAAATAAAAAAAAATCCAAAAGTCTAATCAATTCCTCACATAATTCAAGTCCATGATGTTCATCACATGTTTGCAATTTTTATGTTCCGATAACATAGTATCTCACTTTTGTTAAAAAGTCTCCTTTTATGTCTATTTAAATGATACATGGCTCAAGGTTGTTTGACACACAATCTTTAGATCCTTTTTAACATTTGATACAGCCCTAACACACAATTTTTTGAAGCTTTTTAGAATCAGACAGCTCTAGAGTGTCCGATGCGTATTGGGCAAGTGTTATGTAAGCATCGGCATCCAACACGTGTTGCATACATTGATGCGACACTAGCTTGAAATATATCAGTTATCATGGTCACATTACTTCTTATGTTAACCTTTAAATTCTATTAATATCAGAATTTCAGAACCCATATAAAGGAAGTACAAAGGACATTTTGCTAATAAGCCAAATACATGCTTACCAAAATAATTTCATTGGTGTTTTGAATATTGATGACTCCTTTAAAATTTATTTTTATGCACGTCCTAAAGAAGTCAGGCAAGAAAGTTAAACCATATTTCTGATAGTGCAAAGTTTTCGTAAAATGTATATGACGGTTCGCCAGACAATTCGAGGGAACATTCACACCATTCAAAGTTTTTTTCTTTATTTTCTTTTCTATATATTTTTTTCTTAAAATTTAACCATGGGGAAAACTCAACCTTTGTGAACTGCAAATTGTTAGAATTGTGACCATTCAAGGTTTTTTTTTATTTTTCTTTTCTATATTTTTAAATTTAACCATGGGAAAAACTCAAATTGTTAAAATTGTGTCTAGATACAATGTATTTAATGATGCTTAATATGTGAGTGTCTAGATACAACATATCACATGATGCTAAATATGTGAGTGTCTAAATACAATATTACATCATATCTACTATAAATAAGATTAAAAGATGAGAGAGCATCACATGATGTTTGTATCTACTATAAATAAGATTAAAAGATGAGAGAGCCAATTAAGCTTTTTCATACTCTATATTCTTCTAATATGGTATCAGAGCGATCCTTCTGCATCACCATCTCTTTCTCCTCTCTCCATAAACCCTAACCCTAACCACCAACTATCTACTCCATCTCTACTTATCTTTCTTTTCTTTTCATTTTTCTTTTTTTAGATCTAATGTGATCTTGAATTTAGATCTACCAAAAAAAGGTTTTTAGTGTTCACATGAACAGTGCTGCCACGATACTGTTCATCTAAAAGAAAAACTAGTCGGCCATTTCATCCACACAAAAAAAAACATAGCCTCCTTCAAGTTTCAAAACCTTAGCCATTATCAACTGTCATCTCTTCTACTATCTTTTCCCATCAACTGTTATTGTTGCTTTCATCTACTGCGGGTATTTATTACTAATGAGTTTAAGGATCTCTAAAACTTTCATTTTCACTGAGTTTGAGAAACTCTAAAATCCTAGTTGTATCTAAGGTGGTGATGAACATTAAATTCTTTGCACGGAGATTTGGTTTGATTGACAACTTCAGTGTCAACATCAATGATTCAACAATGTGGCATTAGATTACCAATTTCGTATTTGCTTCTAAGTTTTTTGTTTAGAAAAACTTTGTTTAGAAGATATTTTACTAGTCTTTTTAACAAGCTGGGCATGATTGACATCTATGCTCCAACTTGAGGGGGAGTGTTAAAATTGTGTCTAGATACAATGTATCACATGATGCTAAAAATGTGAGTGTTTTGATACAATGTATCACATGGTGCTAAATATGTGAGTGTTTAAATACAATGTATCACATAATATTTGTATCTACTATAATAAGATTCAAAGATTAGAGAACCAATCAAGCTTTCTCATACTCTCTCTATATTCTTCTAACACAAATAATGAATTTTCCCATAAATTTTGCAACAAGTTTCACCCTCCTCCATTAAGGTATTAGCAGAAAGTACAAAGCTTGTTTATGGAGTAGATCCCTACAAGATGTCCCATCATCAAAATCCATGTTAGGGTAACTCAAGATAACGGGAACATGAACTAAACCACTCGTTGAAATAAGTACTCCGATAAGGACTGTAAAATTTTTGGCCTCATCTGCATACCCCCCAAACAACTCTTTGTGAAATGGTTGAAACCTCCTTTTTCAGGGGTAGACCTAATACTGTCCAGCATGAGCTGAAATAAGTCCTCTGGCATGGAGTGTAATAATTTTGGCCTCCATCTCCATACTCCAAAACAACTCTTTGAGAACTAGCTAAAACCTCTCAATCGAGGGGCGGCCTACATAGAATCCAGGGTGGGCGGACGCGTACACTAGATTTTTACAAAGAATAAAAAAAATAATAAAAATGAAAACTTATATCTAACCTTAATTTCATTACATGATACTCCTTTAATTTAAGATCAACTGTTCAAAGAAAAAAGCATGCTTGAGGCTTAGCATAAGTGGTAAGGTTTCGGAATTAGTTATTAGGGTCATAAGTTCTAAGTCTTGTAATGCCTTCTCTCTTTTTTTTTAATTTATTTACTCTTCCTAATACACAACAAACTAAAATGTAATAGCTAAAATGTTTTAGTTAAGATTCTTAACTAATTTAGATAGTAAATACTAATTATAATGGCAAATATCTAAAGATTATGATAGACAAAGATAATAACAAATTTAAATTATATTTTAGTTCAAAAATTGACTACATTACAGACCAAAAATAATTAGAATGTAAGTAGTAAAGTCCCTGCCGCTACACCAAAACTCCGAAATTGTGACGAGGTTGAGAGTAATACATTTATATTCTAACACGTCTCCCTCTTCCCCAAGTCCAATTCCTTTTATATGGGCTGAAACTTGGGCCTTTACGTAATGGTATTCTTGTATTTAAATCTATTTTTTTCTTAAATGCGCGTCCAATTGGAAATGAACCTGAATCGCTCTGATACTATATTAAAATCCCTACCAGACATCAAAACCCCGAAGTTGTGGTGAGAGTTAAGGATGATATTTTTATATTCTAACAATATGTAATAATTTAAATTTCTAGCATATTATTTATTAGACCTAAGGATCATAATTATTAATTTAAAAACATAAGATCCAAACTAATTCTTCTTTCCCTGATCAAATTTGTACAGTTGTTATATATTTTTTTCAGGTATATGTCACATATATCTAAGGAATATATTTAAATATTTACAATTTACATTAAATTTTTGTCTGTTTTCCTTGCACATGCACAAAATCTAGTCTTATTCCATTGTGGCCACAACGAAAAAAGTTCATGTGCTTGCCACTTCAATATCCTCCGATAATTGAAAAGATCCAGAAATGAGTTGCACACCAAATATCTACGGTACTTCGCCATCTGAAAACTCTTGCAATATAGGTCTCATCTCACTACCCTTGCGATAAATGGAACCAATTTTCAAATTTCCCGATCATCACTCCTAACAAAATTCCTAATGCAATCGGCAATTTCTGGTTTTTAAGTCTTTCGAGGGGTCGTATG
Source organism: Agave tequilana (assembly GCA_038442645.1). Classification (NCBI taxonomy): domain Eukaryota; kingdom Viridiplantae; phylum Streptophyta; class Magnoliopsida; order Asparagales; family Asparagaceae; genus Agave; species Agave tequilana. The sequence goes on along the minus strand of JAVJIF010005851.1, from coordinate 10,226 downwards.
CAAAAATATGATTGCAGCTAGATAGAATAATTTAGCTGAAATTTTTTAGATTTAGATTGAATTGGATATCGGATATATAGAATTTAGGTGTTCAAATTTGGTTTTATGTCGTGGAGGGCAACTGTAGAAGCTATAATATACCAAGGCAGCTGACGATAAGTATCAAAAGGGAAAAAAAAGATATACATATAGATATATTGATTTAAAAAAAACTTATAATAGGATCTAAACAGAGGTAACAGCATAGATTTTAGAAAAGAAACAAGTATGTAGTAGGTAATAGTAGTTATCATGGTTTGAAATATTCAGCTGATTCCCAAAAGAATCAGCCGTATGGTTTCAGAATCGGCCGACCCCGATATGGAATCGGGTATGTAGAATTGGAGCCAGGCAGCTAGGTCTTGTATCGTCTTGTACCTGTCGATATCAGATTGTGTCTGCCGATATTTTCCCTTTATCGACTGATACGGACCGACACGAGCCGATATTGACTGCAAAAATCATTCCGGTTGTAGGTTATGGGTTCAACTATGTTCCTTGGCAGGGAAATTTAAAAAGAAAAAGAGGGAAAGAAAAAGAAGAAAAGAAAATAAGTGGAAACAAACATGAAAGAAAGAAAGAAAGAAAGGAAAGAAATTTTAAAAAAGAAGGGAAAATAGCTAAAAAGGAAAGAAAGAATAAAGGGGAAAGAAAAAGAAGAAAAGAAAATGAATGGAAATAGACGGGAAAGAAAGGAAAGGAAAGAAATTTTAAAAAGAAGGAAAGAAATTTATAAAAGAAAGAAAGAAAAAGGGAAAGAAAAAGAAATGGCCAATACTAATTATTTTAATAGTTTTTTATCAATGCAAGTGGGATAGCTACTAAATTATTTAATGATACTAATTATCTTAACAATTTTTAAAAAATAATTATTTTTTTGCCACAACTGATTTCACCAAGAGGAAATAGCCGATATGACCGATTTCAATTCCAAAAGTTGGCATCCGATTCCAATTCCAATTCCAAGATTTCAAACCATGGTAGGTATATTGATCTGATTAAAGATATATATAATGGAGCGGTAACTAAAGTGAGAAAAATTGGAGGATAGGCAAACCCATTCCCTGTCATCATAGGCTTACACCAAGGATTAGCAGTAGTCATTACCTAGTGATGAATGTATAGTGATGAATGTACTAGGCATGTCAGGATGAAGTTTCATGGTGCATGTGTTGATGATAAAGAAATAGTTAATGCGACTAGAGAAGAAATAAGTTCCAAGATAAAAAAGATGAGAGAACTTTGGAATCTAAGATTTAGAATTAGTAGAACGAATCAAAAGACAGGAAATGTAACTTCAGCAAAAATGTAACATAGTACTGACAGTACCTCAGAGTGCCTGTATTTGCTATTTAAGATCAACCATTCATCAAGATTGTGAGATCAAGACAGATTCATAGAATCAAAGCAGAATGGTTAAAGTGGAAGAGATTATGAGGCTTTTATGTGATTGTAGAATACACATGAAAAGTTTATAAGACAACTATAAGACCTCCAATATTCTGTGGGTTAGAATTTTATCACGTAATAATCAAGTCTTAAGAAATGAGTGTAATAAAAATGAGAATGCTCAGATGAATGACTAGTAATATACTAAGAATAAGAAATGAGCGCACCCATAAGAAGTTAAAGGCTCCTATCGAGGATAACATGAGAGCCGATGAGATGTTTTGGGCATGTGCCATGGAGTCTAATAAGTGCAACCATTAGGAAAAGTGATCAAATCATAAGTTGATGGAGGAATGAGGACTATGGTAGGCCCAAACGAACTAGAACAGAGAAAATTAAGGATATGGTAGTGCTTCATTTAACTGAGGAGATGATGCTTAACCTAGTTGAATGGAAGAAAAGAATTCATGTCGCAAACCCCAAAAATTTGGGATCAAGGCTTTGTTGTTGTTAGATGTTTAAATTTAAGTAGGACATTTACATTAAATAAAATAGTAAAGAGATAACAAAAGAGAGATTTTGTGGTTCTTTATTGCTCACAGGGATAGTAACTTTATAACTAGTAAGTTTGCAACAACCCCATCAAGTTTGCTTTAAATAATTTCTTTCAGATTTCCTTTTATTTTATGTAAAAGTCCTTCCCATAGGCCGAAGAGTCATGTATCAAGTAGGTTTTGAAGTGATGAATGAACAATATTACTATGAGGTGTTCCTCTTATCTATCTACACTCTTTCTTCTTATTAGTTCTTATTTCCCGTTCTTTTGCTTTAATCAAGCCAGCATTACATATAAAAAAATCCTCTCTTTTAAAGTATCAAATTATTCTATAATTATAAACTAAAACCAGTCACATCAATTTCAGAGCACCATTTGGCTCAATTCCATGGTCAACAACATCTCCCTTTTATGCTAAAGATTACCCAACTACCCCCATCAACTTTTGTGCAGAAATGTCTTCCAAGAGGACCCAATTACTCATCAACTTTTGCATAGCAATGTCTTCCAAATTATCCCGCATTTTTTCCCTTGATGAAATCTACTCCCTCATAAAAGGTTGGATATGTTTCTTCTGTTCAAGGGTTTGAAAATATTACCAACACTCTTGAAGGCGGAAGAGAATAGATCGGCGAACACTGAAGAGAATCTTCCATCTAACCAATGCAACTTCACAGTCTTCATCTACAACCATTTATGGTCATCGCTGCACTAACACAACCCCCCTATTATTGTATGTCCACCACTTATTGATAATATACCACCACCTCCCATTGCCATCGCTGCACTACATCCCATTGCCATCATTTCACCCGTGACCCACTAACTCCATATGTTATTGTCACTATCATTGGTCTTGCCAATATCATTGCTCAGGACCAAGGAATCATGGAGACTGACACAAGACAGACATGTTACAACATGGACATTGCAACATGAAAAATCCTTAGAAAATAGGATATGAGACATGTAAGACACAAAAACATCAAACGGTTAGCCATGAGTAGGATCAGAAGTAGAAAGAGAAACAATTTGACTCAAAATTTGATATATATATATATATATATATATATATATATATATATATATATATATATATATATATATATATATATGGCGTCCAACCTATGTCAAAGGAGACTTCTATGTCTATTAAAAAATAGACATGGCTCTAGCGTGTCCAACAATTTTTACACAAAAAAAAAAAAAAATTTAAAGCCAAGACGCAGTTTTTTGGTTTTTTTAGAAATTGACACCACTTTGCTGTGCCAGACAAGTGTCAATGTTGAATACAGGTCGGACATGGATAAGGTACTCACTTTGAAGTTTTTGTGATTCATCCTCATGATTTTATTCTTCTTGCCTCTCTCCTACCTATTGCTACTTCTATGATACCATCACCATATATTCAGTTTCAACCAATCACTACATTGCCATTGTCATCGTCGCCTCTGTATTCACTTCCATTATTATGATGCTTATGTTGATGCTTTCCATGAGGGTTTCACAACTTCCATCATGCCATGTGATTGTTCTTGCCTACTGGCTACCGGTAATATTGGACCTTGGAACAAACCAACCTTCATTGACTCAAGTCATAACGATTACCAAAATTTGAGCAAGATGCGTGAAGGGATTAAGACATACTTAACTGCTTAGAGATTTCTGACTCAGGCAAGAGGCATCTGTACCAACAAAATGGGGACTAGCTTATTAGTTTTTTTTTTTTTTTTTTTAAAAAAAAATCTTTTGTATGTGTGAGGGGTTGGGGGGTACACATAATTTTCTATCATTTGAGGCATTGTTAACATAAACATATTTGGTTGAGATCTTTTAGGAGTTTTGATTGATCTAGATATTACAGATAGATAATTTTGTGTTTTTTAGCTTAAGTAGGATTTTCCACTACGGTTTGGCTCAGTGGAAAAGCAAGGTTTGTGTTATGTGATGTCCCAGGCTATAGACCGGGCTACGACTTTTGTTTTAAAAAAAAAAAAAAAAACCTTAAGTAGGAGTTTTTGTCAAATTATAATAGCAAAGGATAAAGAAAGGAAGATTATGCGAATGGGTTATTGTTCACTTGAACTATAGTGTAAACTCTAAGGGTTCAAATATTGGATATCGTGATCGTATCAGACAAAGGATTTTTCATATCGGATAGCTCATATCAAACAATATATCAAGGATATGGGATCAATATTGGGTACCCATATCAGGCATTGTATTTTAATATTGATAACTTAGGCTGGTTATAACATTCTAAATGTCATCTATCTAATAAAAATATCATAGCATGCATTAATTAGCATTCAAGGATAAAAATATATTTGCACAATGCAATAAAACAAATCATGAATAAAAAATATTCAAGTAAAATTTCATGAACTCATTACTCATGTAGCATGCTTACTACTTAGTTGGAATTAGAAAAATGAGAGAAACATTAAAAAGATGAACTGAGCATTGCTAGCACAATCAATTTCATGCAAGATCATCATCAAATGTCACTTGGGCGATGAAATCATGAATGATATCCTCTAAAACACCTTACTTCCTCTGATGTAATCATTTATGACCTAATTTTTTATTCATTAATCTCTCCCTAATGGCTGATACTCATGCCCAGAGGTGCTCTCTCTGTAAGCCCAAAATTGTGAATTGTGAAGATACAGCTTCATAACATGGAAATTTGGCTTTCAAAAGAACTTTTTAAAATATTCCAATTTTGATAATGAGGTGTTAGCTCATTTCTAATAATAAAAATTATCAGTATTAAGCATAGAATATCAAACCTTGTAATCGTCTCCATTGTGCAGCTTCACGAAGTGCTTGCAGCTCAGCCTACATCAACATGAAAACTTAGAAAATTAATATAACATAAAACAGAAAAGTATGGGAAACCAAAGTATGCTAAAGAGTAAACATATACTAAACAGCAATAGATTAATTCAATCAATATCAAACCTTTCCTTTAAAAATTCAATGCCAGGCACTCCAAAGTAATCTACTCCATTCAAGTTAATCTACACCATTTAAATTGTTTTTTAAAAAAAACAAGATGATTTCATGTTTTCCTATCCATGCATTAAGTAGCCTTAAAATGGTCAACCAAAAATAGCAAGTTGCTTAGATATAAGGTTTAGGGCATACGAGTTGAGAATTCAAACTTTGAATCATGGTCTAAACACTTTAAAATCCTTCAAAACAATTTTTATAGGGTTAGAGATATCCTTAAGCTATTCAACTTGTTACTTCACAGATGAACACACACATGCGTGCACATGTAAATGAAAATTATGCAATTTACTGTACTACAATAAAGCTTATTAACTGTGCCACCTAGGCTCATAAACTATCATAAAGGAAACCCTACATACCTTAAACGCCTCTTGTTCTTCTTTAAGTTTAATCTTCTCATCAATAGCTTCTCTCTGAGAAAAAAAAAAGGCAGCAACTATAGTTAGAAATCTAAACAGCAGCACGGCAACTTAGCAATCTGAATAAACCCTAAATACCAAAATCAAACTAAAAGAGACCTACAAAAATATACAGAATTTTATTGACTACAAAGTGAACACAATGCAACAAAAGAAGATGATGAAGGAGACAATGACAAAAACAAGAGGTAAAATTCATCAGCTATCATAATCTAAGCCTTTTCCATCCAGATGGGATTAATTACAGAAGGCCAGTTGGCAGATGCCAGAGAGGAAGCTACCATATTGGTCATGTAGCTTAAGCTAAAGAACCAAAAGTACATCTACCACTACAAAGGCATACCTTGGTTGGATCTTGCAGATCTTTAAAAGCTTGGTTTAGTTTGACAAATGCTTGGTGTGCTTGTGGATGAGAGCATTTGTCTGGATGCACCATAAGAGACAACTTCCAATACCTAACAAAATGAATCCATCAAGAACTACGCTAAAGGAATATAAAAAAAATATTTTGTGAAATTAATTGAAAACTTCCTAAAAGTTTAATCAAAAGGTGAATTCACATAAACGAGGAAGAAGCACCGTGTCTACTTAAATGATATGGAATGTTAGATTCTATGAGAACATAAGTTTTCAATAAAGGGAAAAAAGCATTTGACCCTTTTTGAGGTAAGCATCTGAAAAGGTTGCACAAAAAACATAAATTCTCAGAAATTTAGCCGGCTAAAAAGTACACTTCCTTTCTAAAGAAAATGATTAAATTAATTAGGAATGTGACAGTCTAAAGCCAATTTGAAGGAGCAGGTCGCTCCACTAGTTGGTTTCTTCAGATATTCTTCAATACTTAAATAACTGGCCCTCACTAGGTCATAGCATATGAAGTTGAAACATGAGCATATAAAAGTAGAAGAAAAAGAATAGTAACTTATTTTAAAAACTATTATGGACAATTTTCGTGACATTAATCATTTTTAGCCAATTGTCCCCAAAAACATATTAGCATATTTAGACAAAAAGCTTGCTTAAAAGTTCTGATGAAACTTTTAAGGAAAAACACCCAGAAGTATCATCCTTTTCTTCACCTAAACTATTTTGTGGCAAAAATGAGGTTTGTCACCCTTTTCCTCATTGTCGCGTTAGATATAATAAGTTTACTTATAGAGTTCTAATAGTATTTGGAGTCTTAGAGTCCTAGTAATATCATGAATCATAATTTGAGTAGGATTTGGTCTTGTATGGAGCCTATATAAGGAGAGGCTTGCTCAAGTTTTGATGTAATTGTATTTTCTTCTGAATATCAATAAAGATATAGTCCTCTGAAGTCCCTAGGGTTTTTGGATTCGAGTCTCCACAACCCGTCGCACCCTCATTGTCTTTCTTCTACTTTCTTCTCTCTTCTTTGAATCCTTTTTTCTTCTGTGTTTCCTTTTTTTTCATTCTTTCTTCCTTCCTCAAGCTCTCTTCTCCTTTTTTTCCTTTCTTTCTGGTTCTTTCTTTCTCTTCTATTGAGTTTGAGGATCTATAGTACCTCCTTTTCTACTAAGTTTGAAAACCTTCTACTCAGTTTGAAGATCTCTAAAACCTCATCTTCTACTGAGATTGGAGTCTCAAAATTCTAACCTTTTCCAAGCCAAGGAGATAATACTTGGTTCATGCAATCTTCGTGTAAGTGTATGCTGGTTCAATTTTCGATTTAGCTCATGGTCCAGTTTTTTGTTCGGGTCAGATTCGGCTTGGTTTTGTTTGTAACTTCGACATCAGTATGATTAATTCAACAGTTTGCATGAACGTCAATAATTCAGAATTTGTTAATAACATTTTTTTACATTTTTATTTTTTCAATTTATTTAAATAAACTCCCGTTGTCATACCATCGTGAGTTTGAGAGAGGGTATTAGATATACTAAGTTTGGTTATAAAGTCCTAATAGTATTTGGAGTCTTATAGTTCTATTGACATTATGAGTCATAGTTTGAGTAGGATTTGACCTCGTATGGAATATATATAAGAACAGGTTTGCTAATGAGCTGATCTTAATATATTTTATCTCTTATGGATATCAATAAGACGTAGCCCTTTATAGTTACCAGTTGCCACTTTAGCATTGTCATGTCCTCATGCATGGTGGGCCATGAGGCTGTCAATGTGCTAGTGCACACACATGACACTTGAACCACAAGAATGTTGTCCACCTCCCTATCTTGGTCTCAGTTTACCTCCCTCCTCCTGAGCATTGCTTTCAACAATATCAATGGCATAATTTATACCACACATACATACATACTTCAACAATACCAATGGTGTTCCTACATATATGCATAGTACACATGTATGTACATAGGAATAATTTTCTGAACACGTTTCAAAGGTTCATGTACAATGTCACAAACCCATGGATGATCCACACCATTCACCTGTCCAATACATCCAAAAACTAGTCTAAGCCACAGAAATTAAGTGTTTCCAAATTTCTTTTGCCCTCGTAACTTAGTTGGAAAAACATGTTATTTTAGATATAGAAACAAGATACCATTAATGCATAGAAAAAAGTTCTGAAAACACTTAACCTTTGTTCCTTAGACTAATTTGGATATGTAGATCAAGATGAACAATGTGAAACATCCATTAGACAATCTTGTCATGGTGTTCTCGTGAACCTTCCTATGGAGGAAATGCTCTCTCTACAGTCCCCAAGAAATTCTAAGAGACAATTGATTGCAGGTTTCAGAGCCAAATATCATGATAATAGACCAAGTATTCGTCGTGTTGTGGAGGAACCAGGCTAAAAGATTGTGTCGCCTCATCAAGGGTTTCCTAAAGATGGAGACCATGATTAAGGGAAATCAAGGATCTTATTTGATGGTCTATTCAATGACGACTTTGATCCACAAGGCCAGTGCCATGATGACAAATAGTGTTGTCGTGTCTTCAACTATAGGGGATGCAAGTCTTCACCATTGTGGAAACCAGAGTTAAGATTCCAATCAACAGGTATATCCATCGTCTCAACCAGGGATCAAATCCATGTTTAATAAGAAAAGGGAAGAAATGCAAAAAAGAGAGCTTCCAATATGCCCCTTTCTTTTACTCTTGTCATAAAGGCCCTTGTCCTATTAGATGAAGCCATACATATTAATAAATGCCAAAATATGTTATTGATAGTCTCTTTGGAAACCAAAAAGAACCTAAATATACAATAGATAGCACACTTGAGGCCAGAGGAACCTTACATATCCACGAAAAGAAGTCTTTCAATCGCTATGATCACAGGTCAAGTCCTTTTCCGGCACCTTCTCACCTGGCTTGCCTAGATCTTATATTTCCCGTGTAGCTCGCTACACGTTTCTAAATAGACGGGCATTTCTTAGAAGTTTGAAGGGTCTGATGGAATCCAAGGTGGCAAATATGTTGTTCTAAATGATGTTACACTAACCATATGAATTGCATCCTTATTACACATTGCCCTTTTTACCTTGCTCTCCTATCCATCAATGTGAATTGGCTCTTTCCCTTGTCTCAAATGATAACATCATGATGGAATGATTAAGGTAATGGATGCATAATTTTCCTACCTAAGAAATTTCCTTTGGCCTATGCAAATGGTTGCATAATTTTCCTTTGCTCATACTCAATCTGCAACAGTGTGGACCTACACATTAATTTTAAAGTTTCCTTTGCCTATGCAAATAGAGGAATTCGAGCCCACGACCTCCTAGGATGGCAGGGAAGGGGTGGATATTATGTGGTTATGCCTTTGGCCAGCTTACCACATATTCATATGCCTTTTGCGCTAGACATTGATAGCTCTCCAATCTGGGCATGGTTTAAAGCAAACGGCCTTGGTTCTCTTATGACAACTGCTTGAGCTAAAGGTGATTTGGCGTTCTTAGCATCATATGACTTTTATGCTACATATCGTATAACTCTCCAATATAACCGCCTGGTTAAAGTATGAAACCTAAAATCCAATAAATCAGACAATCAAAGTTGTGTGGCTAGCCTACAGAATTAAGTAGAAAGACTCTGTGTAGTTTGAAAGATGTTGCTTTATTTAAATTGCATATTAATAGACCTTTTTAAGCTCATATATGCAATCTCTTATGCTTAACCTTTTGCATAAAAAATAATAGCACCATATTTGGTTCTAATCATCTTTATTAGCACCGATGCATTTCCAACTAGTTTCCAAACATCTCAAGTTCTCGCTTTTGATACCAAGAGTCTATCTAAGAGTTTGTTGGTATTCAGATCTTACTAAAAGTGGAAATAGCTTATGCAAAGTCATATATGATAAGTTTGATGGAAACTCTCAAACACTTTCTTGTTGATTCTCTTCTGAGCAATTTCTAACTTTTTCAGTGTGAAGAAAGATTGTTTTTAAATTATTTTGGCACAGAAGTTATATGTGACTACACAAAACAACTCATGTGAAGCTCTTGCACTAACCATTGGAAATGTGATTTTTCATCTTATCTTTAGTTCTCATCAACTCAATCAGGTAGTCAAGGACACACATGGTTCAAAGTCGTTGTCTCGGTCGCCGACTCGGCGGACACTGAGACGGATCAGTCATGGCGTCTCGGATCGGTTTTGGACGATACGTGCAAAACGCTACATAGAAAGCTAAAAAAATTCTAAAAAAACATGATAAATCTTAAAAAAATTGTAGATATCAATATTCATATATCACATGTCCAAAATAAGTTTGTTTTGAGGGGTAATTAGGAAAAATATGACAATTTGAGCGGAGTAAATTTAAAAAATATGGTGATTTGAGGGGTAAATTTAGAAATATGAAAGATTTGCGG
>JAVJIF010005850.1:0-103927 GCA_038442645.1 Agave tequilana | reverse complement strand
AAAAACTGAACACGCAACTAAGTACGTATTCCGGAATGGGGTATTACACAACTTTCAACTTTGGTGCCTTTAAGGGCGATCCACTTCGGGAAGGAGGGCATCCCACCTGTCAGACCACTAATATCATGCCAATTCCCATTATACGTGATCTATCGTGTTGGCGGCGATAAGTTTTATTGCCAGGCTTCAACAAAAATGGCCTGGCAAGATCTGCCATTTTGTGGAGAATAATGACCGTGTCCTTTGTGGCGCCACTGATTATGGCCTTGTGCAAGAGGAAGGCCTCCTTTGTCCAGTCGATTTGACTAGAAGCGGGTAAAACCACTTGTATGCTTTTTGACGCAAATGACCCTGTCGAGCCAACTGGTGTGTTTGTATGAAACACAACTTTGATGTAATATCAATGTACTCCTCCTTTTAAATCAATGAAAGTTCATCTCTTGATTATCTGATTTTGCTTGCTTTCTTTGAGGGTTTGGCCATAGCGGGGCTAAACTGTATGCGGAGTTAAGGACATAGTCCTTCTTTGGGTAATCTTCGCGAGGCTTGCATGTCAGCGCCTTTTTAGAAGGCTAGGTAAGCCTTTCGGCGAAGTCCTTGAAGGATTGTGCGAAATCCGCACTTTAAGCCAGGGGCGAGGTTAACCTTAACGGAATCGAAGCAGCGCTTCTCGGGAGGCGCTTTGGGCGGCGTTCGAATTAATTCGAACGGCGGCATACGCCCTTTTCGAGGCCTCGTTTCAGGCGCTGATTGGCCTATAAAAGCCCAATTGGGCTGAGCAGGAAAGATCTCCTTTTTTTTCAGAGAAATTTGTCTTGACTTCCCTCTTCCTCTTCTTTCTTCATTCAGAGAACCTTGAGAACTCTTGCAGGTCTGCATGGCGCCCAAAAGACGAGCGGGAAAAGAAGTGGTGACTTCTGCAGCGGAGGGCCCTCCTCCTCCGGTCATCGAGCGAACCAGTCACCGGTAAGGGACTTTCTTATCTGATTAGAGACCGTGGTCTCTCTCCTTTGGAGCCGACATTTGGCGATTAGGACGATTGAATATGATCCGTCCTCATTAGGGAACTCGTTTCCTTGAACCTCCCTATTTTCCTTGCACAGGGGAATTAAAACCGAACAGTTCTTCCTTAGGCTTCCGTACGAAGCCATTACTCGGGCCGTCTCCATCTGTTGAGGAACAGGATATAGGTCTGTTCCTTCAGTCATGGCCACGAAGGTGACTTTTGACCATGATGCCCTCTTGGTGACGTTAGCCCTTAGGGCTATACCACTTCCTGGCTTAAGCGAAGTCGGTACTTTGGACGCCTTCTCTGCAAAAATGCAATTATATTCACGAAGCTGTCGCCTTGCTGGCCTTGCTTGCTGAGCGAGGCTATGCCTTAGTGAATTTCTATGTCTTCGTATTCACTTGAATGTCGAACTAATCATAGTTCGTTTCTGTCTTTGCAGTGCATTACGCTCCCGATCTCCTGAGTAGTCTGTTTGGGCTGACCAGTGGAGCAGATGGTAACCTCAACCTGCAATTCCATGGACAGGCTTTTTTTGTTCAGTGAGCGGAGCTCCCTTATTCGGGATACACTCATCCAAAGCGGTCATCCGCATACCACGCGGAGTATCTTGACCACGGCTCCTCTTGAGGATATTGACCGTCAGACTTACAGGAAGCCCGACTTTATGTTCGGGGATGCCGCACCGATCCCGATCGCCAGTTACAGGCAGGCGAAGGACAATGGGTCTTTCAACTGGATGGTGAGAAGTTTTACCTTCCGTCGACTAAGCGGCACTTTCTCTATCTTCCTTTGTGATGTGACTCAGGCTCGGAAGATGGTGTGGGGCATAAGCTGAAGCGTCGAATCCGTTCATGTTGGGAGATTGACCTTTCAGTCCGGCTATTCGAGGGCGGGCCCTCCCCTCCTCAGCATAATGGGGCTATACCCTGGGAAGGTATCGCAGGAACTTCAGTGGGAGAGAACCCGACTGTGGCGCAGACCTTTGGCACTCAATTCTGCGCAGTTGACGGGAACTATCCTGCAACTGACTTCAGGGCTCCCGGTTGGGTTCATCCTCCTAAGACATGGTGGGCGGAGTTGACCAACTACATCCTCGCTCACTTCGAGGAGGACTTAGAGGAGCTGAACCTCTATGAGGCCGTCAGGGCGACCTGCTACGGCATTGAAATGAAGGTGGCGTGCTTCTACGCCATCCTTGAGTTGTACTGCCCGGCTTCGGGGACCTTCTTCACCCCAGTTGGCGAGCTGGGCATGGCTTTGCATGAGATGTGGGAAATCTGCTTTGCCTTTCGGGTCTCTTCCATACGAAGAGTACTTTCCCTGTGAGGCGGAGTTGGCTATTCTGGAGAAACAGGAGCCTGCGCTGCTCGAGACTTATCGGGAGTTGATGTGCCACTTGCATATTTGCTCCAGCATCCACGGTGGTGGCAAGGGTAGCTCGAAGAGCTTAAAGAGCTGGGGAAGTTACCTGTTCCCAGACATGAAGAATGCTCCTGAAGCAGCTCATCGCGGAGTTGCTGATGGCGATATTGTTGAAAGGATGGAGATGTGTCTCCAAAGGGATATCGTCGTAACAGAAGACGCTGGTCCCTATGAGAAGGGTGATACCCTTCGGAGCTTTCACCATTAGGCCCGTCGGCCTATGTCTCGAAAGGCGCTGCTGGCCGGTTTCTTAACCGTCTGGTTAAAGAAGTGTGTTGTGCCTTCTTCCTCGGGTGACATCGTCCACCCGAATGTTCTGCTACCCGCCGTTCGCTTGGCCCATGGCCACCGTCTGGGTCTTCTCCCGGCCATGGTGTGTTGTATTCAAAGAGGCCTTCGCGCATTAACGGAGGCTTTCTGCAGGCCGCCGGCGACAAGACGTGAGAAGAGTGCTATCCTTCCTTGCGATGGACCCAATCCTAGGGTGGGTCTGCCGTACACCTACTTGATGGCGTGGTTCGCCTTACACTGCCCTACTTTGATTGGAGCTGGGGAAGACCCTCCGCAGGGTGTTCGAACGGCGCTTCTCCGCCGCCGTTTGAAGGCTGTTCTTGGATGAAAACCTACGTGGCCGAGGCCCGTAAGTTAAGTGCGTCGTCATGACGCTTATAGCCTATTCCGCTGTTTTCCTCGCATTCGGTGCAGGATACAACGAGGAATTCCGAGATGCGGAGTCAGGGCGGTCTCCCCTGAGTCGGGGCGTTTTCGAGTGGCTGGTCACATCCGCCCTCGCACTTGCTGTACAGGAGTGGGGATACCTGCTACCTGGAACCCTATGTCCCGAGTCGATTTGCCCGCCAATTCGGGTACGACCAGCTGTATGTGGGCAACCCCAATTCGGACCTGGCTTTCATGGGGAGTCTTATTGATGGGGCCCGTGCCTGGAGGTTCTTTACTGCGGATGGTACTGGGGCGTGGCTACGCACGCTGCTGCAGGATCCCGGCCTCTCGACGACCCTATGCTTTTGCCAGTGGTACGCGGCTTCCAACTCCACACCTCCTGGATTTAATGCCAATAGTACGGGTGTGAAGTTAATCTCTCAGCGACTGAGGCGGAAAGCCTCTGATAAGAGAGAAGGCAAACGGGTTCGTGTCCCCGGCTTGGAGGAGTTCATCGCTGTGGATGACAGCGAGGCTTCTGATGCAGGGAGCCCTCGCTTCGAGATGGGGGCTGGAGCTGATACTCCTACGGCTGGCTCTGGTGTGGTGGGGACGTCTTCCCCACGACGTGCGAGAGGAGTGGAAGAAGAGGATTCTGACGTCCACTTCAAGAGAAAGCGGGCAGGTAGCGGATCTCGTAGGAAGTCATTGGCGAAGAAGCCCCGTCGCCAAGCTCCTACGATTGTCGTAGAGGGTTATCCCTCTATAGCGATTCCTCCTGCTGCCGCACTAGCAGCTGAACCGTCGGTCGCTGAACCGACTAGTGGTGAATTCGCTCCAGGTCTGGGTAAGGTTAACCTTATTCATATAATACGCCTTTTTGTGCGTTCCCATTGACTTATCATCAATCCTTTTTTTTTGATTGTAGGAGCTGAGGCAGCTGGAGAACAAGGGGAACATTATGATCCCCTATTCACTTATGGGGCTGCAACCGGTTCCCCTGCTCACTCGGAAGAGTCTGGGAGTGGCGCGGCTGATGTTGGTCCTTCAGGCATTGGGACTTCTAAAAGAAGTCCTGAGGCGTCGAGCTCTATCGGGTGGTCTACAGGATATTCGACAAGCGAAAGCGAGCCGGTTGTTCGTGCTGATTCAGGCAAAAATTTTTCGATGGAGCCTCTGGAGACTGGTGGAGCCGACGAGATGTTCGAGGCAACATCATCCTTTGGTATTGTCGTACCCTCTTGGCTTCTTCTGTATATAGTGTCCCGACTAACCACAGTTCTTGTTACAGGTGTTCGGCCTCAAGATGCATCAGCTTCAAGGAAGCCGGTAGATCTCCCCGAAGGATCGAGGGGTGACATGAGCACTTCGGCCACGGCGGATGCTGCTGTGTTGGACGCGCTGTACGGCGACCTTCCTTCTTATCAGCGTAAATCAGCTGAAAGACCAGAGGTTGAAGGGACGATAGTTCCGGAGGTATCCTCACTCCCAATCACATCAACAAGTAAGGTGCGGACTGTTTTGCCGAGTGCGGCACTGAGGGTGATTGCAAGCCCTACTTCTCCAACCCTGGTGGTTGAGCCTGCTGCCCAGGGGGTGGTTACCAGTCCTACCTCCGCGGTGGCTGGCGTGCTGGTTTCGATGAGGACTCCGCCAAGATCACCTTCGGCTAGTCCTGCTGCTATCAGTGTTCCCGCTGCTTCTTCTGCGACGGCGTCGACCAGGCTAGTAGACTTTTCCGAGGTTGCCTCCCTGCCCGAAATGGCTGAGGCCGAGAATGATTACATAGGTGACCTGGTCGATAGCTTTTATAAAAGCTTGGAGCGAACCATCGTCCTAGTTTTGAAGGGCTCGCCTGTACCATTCTCAAAGCTGAAGGTGGTCCTCTCCCATGATATTGAGAGTATTCGGGACTTCGAGGGGTACCATCAGGCTACTGCTTTAGAACTCCTGGTGGATGACCTTGAGAAGGCTGTAGAGGAGTGGCGCCATTTCTATTGCTCAGACCCGGCGTCCTTAGCTGACGAGCAGTTCGCTTGTCTTGTTGCCCGAAAGCACGAGGCTCGGCTTGCTGCTAAAGAGGCTGCTAAGGCCGTCTCTTCTGATTTGAAATCCTTGGAAACAAGGCAAGCGGAGGTTGGAAGTGCAATTGACGCCTCCACTAGTGCTCTTCTTGGTGCTGAGGATAAGATTGCGAAGGCTAAGGAGATGATCAAGAAAGCAAATCTCCTCTTATCCAAGGCCATACCGGTGCGTCTTGAGGAAACTGCGCGGCTCGAAGAGCTCAGAGCTCAGAGTGAGGAGTTTGCGCGGCAGGAGTTGTCACAGAGGGCGACTTTGGCGGAAGTCGAAGCTCGTCTGGCCCAGGCGGTGGACTTTGATGAGGCTGAGCTGAGGTCACAGGCGCTTGCCCAGGCTGCTGATGACAGGAAGACGAGGCTAAACGTCCTCGGAGAGCGGCTCAGGTCGTATAGTGTACGCTTGTAGGTCATTGTATACGTGCCTCCATGTATCCCCATCTTTTGGCATTAATGGAAATTCTTTCTTTTGTTTTGGCTTCTGTCGAATCTCCAATCTTGTTCTTGCTTGAGGACGTAGTCTTTGAGACGTGGCTATCCGTCGGTTCAGAGGTCGCAATGACATAACCGATTAAGACGTCAGCAATCTCGAGGTTAGCCCTTTGCGGGGCTGAAGGGGAGATACTTGCCTTTTGTAAATGTCAGCAAGCATCGGTGAGTCCTGTCTTTTGTAAGTGTCAACAGGCTCAAAGTTGAGACTTAGCTGTCTGCTGGTTCAGAGGTCGCAATGACATAACCGGTTGAGACGCTACTAAGCTTAATGGTAGATGAAACTTGGCTATCTGCCAGTTCAGAGGTCGCAATGACATAACTGGTTGAGGAGCCACCAAGCTTCAAAATAGGTGATACTCGTCTTTTATAAATGTCAACGAGCATCGAGACCTGTCTTTTGTAGATGTCAACAGGGCTCAAGGTTGAGACTTATCTTTTGTAAATGTCAACAAGTTCAAAATTGAGACTTGGCTGTCTGCTGGTTCAGAGGTCGCAATGACATAACCGGATGAGACGCCACCAAGCTTCAAAAATGGTGATACTTGTCTTTTGTAAATATCACAAGTATCGAGACCTGTCTTTTGTAGATGTCAACAGGGCTCAAGGTTGAGACTTGTCTTTTGTAAATGTCAACAAGCTCAAAATTGAGACTTGGCTGTCTGCTGGTTCAGAGGTCGCAATGACATAACCGGATGAGACGCCACCAAGCTTCAAAAATTGGTGATACTTGTCTTTTGTAAATGTCAACAAGTATCGAGACCTGTCTTTTGTAGATGTCAACAGGGCTCAAGGTTGAGACTTGTCTTTTGTAAATGTCAACAAGCTCAAAATTGAGACTTGGCTGTCTGCTGGTTCAGATGTCGCAATGACATAACCGGATGAGACGCCACCAAGCTTCAAAAATTGCAATGGAGTTTGGGAAAAAGTCTCGTTTTCACGGGGAGAAATGAGGGAATCACTGTCATAGGTTTAGTGTTAACGTAACAGCAAAATGTATTTGTGGTCTTACCATTCTATGGATGAGAATTGGTAAGTGATTTTGGAGGTCTCATTCTCACGGGGAGAAACGAGGGGATTGCTGTCATAGGTTTAATGTTAACATAACAGCGAAGCATATGTGGCCTTACCATCCTATGGATGAGAATTGGTAAGTGATTTTGGAGAGAGAATCAAATGGGAACTGGTCCCTTAGGATTTTTAGCAAATCCCCAGCTGTCAACGGGGTTGATATGCCTTTACCGACTACCGTTTGAGTCGGGCTAGCCATGCTATTCCCCTCAGCATGATGAGTTGTTGAGGACTTATGTTGGGCTTAAAGGCCAACATTTTCCTCTATCCTTAATCGTTAAGGATATTGGATTATCGGGTTAACATCTGCATAACCCTAACTCTCCTTTAGGATAACTAGTGCACGGCCAGGTTCCTGTTGGTTTATGGCTGTATGATCTCACTCGGAGGAAGAGAAAGGCTCTCTTTGTGTGTACTTCGCACACGAGGGTCTTGATCAGAGGTGTAATGTTAACTTGATCATGAGAAGGATCCTTGATTAAGGATAATACTTCTTTAAGAACTTGCCATTGATCGGCATCATGAGTAGGTCGCCCTCTGCAGTCGTGAGGCGGTATGCTCCATTTGAATAGATTGTTTCTATTACAAACGGTCCTTCCCATTTAGGCTGAAATTTACCTTTGGTCTTGTGCGTCATAATCATCGGTCGTCTGACGGCTAAGACCAGGTCTCCTTTCTGGAAGACTCTCTGTTTGACCTTCTTATTGAAGGCTTTTGAGATTCGAGCTTGATATAGCTCAATATGCTGCTGAGCTTGGAGCCGCTTCTCGTCCAGGGCTTCGAGCTCTTGAAGGCGCAATCGATCATTGACTTCTAATGTGCACTTGGTGGTCAGGGCCACTCGTAATGACGACATCTGGATTTCCAACGGGATGACTGCTTCGCACCCAATACCAGAGAAAAAGGCGTATTGCCTGTCGGTGTCCGAACCGTGGTTCGGTAGGCCCAAAGACATTCACCGAGCTTTTCGTCCCAATCTCGCTTATTCGAGGAGACGAATTTCTTGAGCAACTTGATGATTGTTTTGTTGAATGCTTCCGCCAAGCCATTGGCAGCAGGATTATAGGCAGTTGAAGCCACATTCTGAATTCGGTATTTATCGCAGAACCGATAGAATACTTGGCTTATGAATTGGGGACCGTTGTCGTGGATGATCCGCCTAGGGACACCAAATCGATGGATGACGTGGTGCTTGATAAAGTGAACCACATTGGAGGTTTTGACTTCAACCAGTGGTATAGCCTCCGCCCATTTTGAAAAGTAGTCGGTTATTGCTAGGATAAACCAGTGACCTTTTGTCGAAGAAGGGCTGATTGGCCCTACGACTTCTATTCCCCATGCTTCAAATGGCCATGAAGCAGCAGTCGGGTGGAGCAACTCCGAGGGCTGGTGTATGAAGTCTGCATGAATCTGACATGCTTTACACCTTCGTGCATATTGGATGGCGTCGGCTATCATGGTTGGCCAATAGTATCCCAGCCTATGCAACCTGTCTTTAAACTTTGGACCTGGCTGATGAGCTCCGCAAGTGCCATCGTGCGCCTCTTGAAGCGCCTCCTGTGCCTCTGAACGAGAAAGGCAACGGAGGAGAACACCGTCATATGAGCAACGGTAAAGTGTCTTCAGAATTGGATCGTAATAGAACCGGAGAGACCTTCGCCTGATGGACGCCGCTTCTTTGGGATCGTCTGGAAGCAGACCGTGCAAAGCATAGTCGATGAGAGGAAAGCGCCAGTCTCTTGGTTCAAGATCTGTGGAGACATTATAGGCTTCTCGAGTTCTTAGCATGTGCTTGAAGTATACAAGGTGTCGAGTTGCGACTGTGAGGTGATACTCGGTGTCGGCTGGCAAGGCTAGCGTTGTTGCTAATGCAGCAAGGGCGTCCGCCTTAGTATTTTTGAGATCGGGACACATGCCCGATGTAGAAACCTTCAAATAGGTTAGCCAATTCGATGGCTGTATGGTAATAAGGCACTAAGTCCTCATGGCAGACTTCGTATTCGCCTTTAACCTGATTGATGATCAGTTTTGAATCGCCATAAGCTTCGAGGTAGCGTACCCCCATTCCATGGGCGAGCTGAAGACCAATGAGCAGAGCATTATATTCTGCTACATTGTTGGAGCACAATTCTGTCAGAGAAAATGCTCTGGGCAGGACATGATTCTGTGGGGAGATAAACACAACCCCCACTCCGACAATAATCTTGCCTTTAGGGCCCATTCGCGATGCTCCATCAAAGAACATCTGCCATACTTCCTCTTCTGAGGTTGCATTAGACTCGAAGACCTCATTAGGGATGTCTTCGTGAAGTTTTGAATGCTCCGGAACTGGATGAGCAGCCAAGAACTCTGCAAGGGCCTGGCCTTTAACCGCCTTCTGAGGCGTGAAGATCATGTCGTATTGAGACAATAAAAGTGCCCACTTAGCCAATCTTGAATTCAATGATCTTGGCTTCATCATAAGAAGACGCGATGGGTTTACTCTGGAGATGACATGTATGGTCTGGCCGACCAAATAATGTCGTGTCTTCTGGACAGCGAAGACGAGAGCTAAACACTCTTTCTCGATAGGGTTGTAGCGAGATTCCGCTCCTATGAGATATCTGCTCAGATAATAAATGACCTGCTCGTGGCCATTGTCGTCCTTTTGAGCGAGGAGGGCACCGAGGGAGTAGTCCATAGCCTTTACATAAAGCAGGAATGGCTTCCCTGATGTAGGGGCCACTAAGACTGGAGGCTTTGTGAGGTACCTCTTGATGTCTTCATAAGCTTCCTGACAAGCTTGATCCCATACGAAGGAAGTACCCTTTTTCATGAGCCGGGTGAACGGCTGACAGCGGCCTGAGAGATTTGCGATGAATCTTCTGATATAAGCCAGCCTGCCTTGCAAGCCTCTGAGCTCTTTGAGATTCCTTGGCGGAGGCATGCTCTGAATAGCTTTGACCTTGTCTGGGTCAAGATGAATTCCTTTTGATGTGACAATAAACCCAAGGAATTTGCCGCTTGACACTCCCAAGAAGGATTTTGTCGGGTCATTTTCAGTTGATGAGCCCGCATTATGTCGAACATCGTTCTCAGGTCGCGAAGATGTTCATTCTTGTTGCGGCTTTTGACGGCGATGTCGTCAACATAGCACTCCACCGTTTTTCGGAGATGATCGCGAAAGATCATACTCATTGCCCGCTGATAGGTTGCTCCGGCGTTCTTCAGTCCGAAGGGCATTACAGTGTAGCAGTATACCCCCAATGGTGTTCGGAACGAAGTATGCTTCTCATCGTTGGGATACATCTTAATCTGGTTGTACCCTGAAAAGCCGTCCATGAAAGACATCCTTTCGAACCCGCATGTGTTGTCAATCGTGACATCGGTAATGGGCAGCGGAAATTCATCCTTGGGACAGGCCGTATTGAGGTCACGGTAGTCGATGCAGATCCGTATTTCCCGTTCTTCTTGAGGACGGGGACTATATTAGCCACCCAATCTGGATGTTGTTCCTCCCGGATGAAGCCACACGCAATGAGCTTGTGAACTTCGGCTTCATAGCTTCCATGATGTTCGGGCGAAACTGACGTTGTTGCTGCTTGACTGGCTTGACGTCAGGCTTGATGTTTAGACGGTGCATAGCGACCTGTGGATCAAGTCCGGGCATGTCTTCGTAGCTCCATGCGAAGACGTCTATATACTCTCTTACGAGTATTATCAATTCTTTCTTTTCTGTAAGTGATAGGCTTTCACTTATAAAGATGGGCTTAGGGTGGTCTTGGCTACCCAAGTTGACCTGCATCACCTTATCTTCAGTAGGTGGCTCGCGCAGTTCAAATCATTTTTTTCCATTGAAGGTCTAATTGCTGGGCCCATGGTTCCTCATCAGTGGCTTCTGCGGGCTCCAATTGACTGCTTGAGGTCATATTAGCAGTGAGGTCCTTGAACATTCCTCCTATGCTGATATCGGAGTCCCACTCGGAGGAAGAAGCCGAATGTGATGGAATTGGTCCATCGTCCTTGACTTGAATGGTTGCTGACGATGTGGGTGTAACATACCCCAACCCCCTGCGTGTACTATCATAGTAATTTGCAGGCTTCCCTTTAGGCACAAAGTTCCGCATCAAACCGTGCCTTCCTTTTTCGAAATTCAGGCCTGCTCCATGCTTCAAGTCGTACCACATTTTCTTCATAATACGGCGCGCTGGCCGCGCGTAATGAAAGAATTGTGGAGTGTCTGAATCTGAGCTTGAATCTGTGATTGTGGATCCCCGTGGCCGGGTTCTACCGAAGATTATCGGCGGCTGACCTTGTTTGGACGGAGGGATCACCAGTGTGGCCCCTTCTATAGCTTCCATAGATGTGCTGGCCACACTTGGCTTATGTACGGGCACATGCAGAGAGCCATCCATAATGGATTTAATCGACCCAATACTCGCAGGATAATCAAAAGAAATATTATCATTAATTACCCATTCTCCTTCATCCTCTGAAGGAGTATTACATAGGGGATTATTGAGACATGCTATAATTGGTTCACCAATCAGAATGGCTGGCATGCCTGTTTCAGATTCTGAATCCACCTCGTTGCCACTTTCATAATCGTCCGGCAACGATTCTTTAAGTGCCCCACCGGCCTCTTGATACAGGAGAGCGTCAGTGAAGTAGTTTTCCACTCCTTTGAAGGGTTGCTTTTCAGCGAAGACAGTTCGTACTGTCGCGTCATCTTCAACATATTTGAAGCATTGATGGAGGGTGGAAGGGACGATCCAGTTGGCATGGATCCATGGCCGTCCCAGCAGCAGGTTATATGAAGTGTCAGCATCAATGACATAGCACGTCACTTCTGACTTCAGGCTCCCGATTCTGCAACGGAGTCGAATTTTTCCCAGTGGATGACTGCTCCCGGCGTTGAAACCGTATATTGTAGTAGTGGTTGCGGACAACCTGTACAATGGTATGCTGAGGAAGTAGAGAAGCCTTTTGGGGGTGATGTTGAGTGCAGACCCTGGATCGACTTGTACCCGCTCAATGCATGTTGAACCGATATATCCGGTGTAATACAGAGGTCGATCATGCTTGTTGTCTTTGAGAAGCATATCTTCCGCCGTGAAGGTAATAGCGGGCACCTTTGATTGTGCATGATGACATTCTGGGCAGGGAGACTGGGCGTCATCATTAGGGATCTCAGGCATGCATGTCAGAAAGGATTCTGAATTGGCTAGCGCATCCCTGAGTGCTTCTCTTGTTTCTTTCGAGAGGCGAAGGAGCTCGTGTATAGTGATACGAGCTGGGATATTGGCCAGCTGAGCCAATATGTCAAAGCGAAAGGGTGTATCAACCCTTGGCCTGGCGGTTTCTTCAACATGTGGTCGAATCGTACCTCCTTAGGCTTCTCTTTTCCCTTGGTTGGGATTGGAGTGGATGCTAGTATTTGTACTGACGTCGTTTGCTGTTGTGTCTCGTCGTAGACTTTTCATACTGCCTCAAGTATGATTTTCCGGATCGGGTGCCCGTCTGTTGAGGCGCATCGGCTTTCGCTGTGCAAGCATACTTTTCTCCTTCGGAATCACTAAGGGAAGCCGATGTAAGATTGCCGTCGTCTGGTAGGATGGAGATGACATTGCAAGACTTGCCCTTTGAGTTGGGCTGCTTTGGATCCCGCTGTACGTCTTGGACGAGGTCCGGATGTATCCACATGACTTCTCCTGTCTCCAATGTTAAGGGAACAAGACCCTTATTGTTTTGAGCTGTAGCTGGAAGATGCTTGACTTCCAACCGTGGCGCAGGGACGGAATAAGTCCCGTCAGGAACTGTGACCTTTGGAGCTTTGCCGACTCAAGAGTCACCATTTGGCAGTGACTTTCTTTTGCTCCGTCTTCAACGTCAGAACTCCGGCGTCGACCAAGGCTTGAATTCTATCCTTGAGAACATAGCACTTGTCAGTAGGATGGTGGACCATCCTGTGGTAGAGGCAGTATTTAGGGTCGTTTGTGCGCCCTATCTCATTGGGACGCCGCGCATCCGGCAGCTTCATTTTGTTCCCTTTGTGGAGCAGATGGAATATGGCGACCACCTGATCGTCTTTGAACGAGTACTGCTTCGGAAGGAACTTGGGCTCCTGATTGTTGAAGCCGCTCTTCTTGGCCTTCGACTGCACATCTCCGGATAACTCCACAGACATAGTCTCTTTGCCTTTAGCTTGAGAAGGTTGCGGTAGGTCGCCACGCCCTTTGTTGTTCATCCCCCACTTGCCTCTAGGGGCAGATGGTTCGAACTTTTTAGCTGATTTCTCGGCTATCTCAGCTTGTTCGACCAATTCTTTCCAAGTGTGGGCTTTAACAGCCCCCATGCGAACTTCCACTTGATCTAGGAAGTTGTGTCTGCATGTCTGCAAAAGCATAGGTAACGGCATCCCTGCTGGGCACATCAAGGATAAGTTTCTGAACCGTTCAATGTAGTCACGGACAGATTCGCCCTTCCTCTGCACAGTGGAGAGGAGTTTGTCCATGGTCACTTCGGTATCGTCCTCATAGAAACGAGAGAGGAATCGAGTTTCCAGGTCGATCCAGGAGTTGATAGAACCTGGGGGAAGACTTCGGAACCAGTCAAATGCCACCCCCTTTAAGGTGCCAATGAATAGCCTAGCCATGATGGCGTCATTGCTTATAACATTACCAGTCTGAGACCAGAAATAGTAGATGTGCTAATTTGGCGAGCTCTTTCCATCATAGGTATGCAGCGTTGGCGGTTTGAACTTCGGTGGATATGGCACCGAATCCCACTCCAGAGGATAAGGACGGACTGCCCCTACCTTCTTTAATTCATCCCTCTGAGCTAGGGATGCGATTTGAGCTTGGAGGCCCTTAAGGACTTCGGCGTCTAAGGAAGAACCTTCCTTGGATTTCTCCGGCTTTGGTTACTCATTGCTGAAGTGTTCCTCCTCATCGTGATTGCTCCCGGCATCATTGTTATTCCGGTTACTGAGGAGTTGAGCGAGCATCTGTTGAATATTGTCCAGGGCCTCTTGCTGAGTTCTGAAAGTTTGCTCCTGAGCTTCCAGGCGTCGACGAAGATCGTCGTTGACGTTTTCAGCCATATTGACTGATGCTCTGTCTGTTCGCACCGAACTGACTGTCGCCGAAGAGGCGTACCCACTATCTTCATCTTCTTCGTCCGATGATTGGAGTGATCTCCTGGGCTCTGGCGGGGCTAGGGCCGTCGAGGAGGAAGGCTGTTCATAAGTGTAGGGTATCGCCACCCTGGATCTGGTGTTTCGGAAGACGCCTTCTTCATGCACCAAGACTTCGCCTAAGCCTGGGCTGTAGTCTGGATCTGGGGAGCTGTAGGGGGTGTCGTCAGATGTTTGTCTTCCCCTGCGCAGTTCTCGTCCTCTCCCAGTCATGTTGACGGATGCGGAGGGGAGATCTCGCAAGATACTCCTTCTGCGATGCTTCACCGGGGCTTGTACCGATAGTCGATCAAAAACTGACCGTCGTCTTGGAGGCGTGGTGGAAGTTGGTCCCAGCCGGCAATGGACCAAGTAGAGTGTCACCAACTGACATCCCTCTTGTCGACAACAGGGGGAAGAGGTTTGTCTATTAGCCAACAATTTCCTCAAATCAGACCTGGTTGGGTCCCTGCAATCGAGCGCAAAGGCTCTTCTGGATCGCACATAGGGCGATGTCCTGCTTCTTTTATCCCTGCAGATGGGATTAGCACTGAATAGTGCCTTGGTTCTAGCTTCACCATCAGACGCGAACTTAGTGCTTGACGCACTGGAAAGCGGAGCACGCTGTGGTACTTTACCCGCTATGCTGCTGCGAAGGTAATTAGCCTTAGATGGTACTTTGGCTTCGGCTTCGCGGTCATGGACCCTGCGCGTACGCTGTGGTACAGTAGCTTCGCTCGTGAGAACAAGGCCGGCGCGAGGCATCGCTGCTCTTGAATTGGACAACGGTATGATTGCCGTTGTAACTTTATGATTGGAGCAGACAGGCATCTTGCCTTTTTCTTGGCGAGAGAGGCGCGGTTTAGGCGTAGCTACGCCTGAAGCTTCGGTTGAAGACTCCTGTTTAGGCTTCCATACCCGCCTTGGCAGAGGAGACTTAGGTTCGCAAGGAACCTGATCAGCCACACACGAGGCTGAGGGGTGTTGGCAGAATTCTGCTTCCAGTTTCTGATTTGAAACCTTGGTCGTGGAAACCCTCCTATGCTTCCGTGCTCGAAGCGTTGGGCCACCCCCAGAGAGGACTTCTTCAAATCTTCCTTGATCGAACTGAACCACCAAGTTCTCACAAGTAAAGGAATCAGACTGTGGATGTGCTCCCTTGTTGCGCCAAATAACCGCAGTAGGTCCGTAGAGAACCTTTTTAGTCTCCATAGAGACTTTCCTTGAAGATATAGCCAGAGAAGCTCTGGCTGCACCGGCTTTTCTGAATTCAGAGTTAGACCCGAAGGTCTGTTCGTCGCATTGTGACACTTGATTCTCGGCAGTGGAGAATTTTTCCCCAGCGGAGTCGCCATCTTGTTTTCCATTATGTTTGCAAAGGGGAAAACTTACAAAAAAAAGGGTTGAGGAGCTAAATTACAAGTATTCTTAAAAAAGATTACAAGTAGATCTCCTCAGAGATTCTGGAGAAGTGTGCCGATAGGAGTCTGGTCAGCGCGCGACCACTTTGTCCCTTTGACGATGCGAGCGATGAGATTCCCTTCTCGCCTGGTTCGGGGAATCAGAGAATAGAAGGTTGGTAGAACCCTCTTGCTGCTTCTCAAAATCGCCTTCAATAAGGAATTCCTTCTCGCCTGGTTCCGGAGATTCCTTTAGAAGAAGGACGATATTAGGGTATCAACACCCTGAATAGAGAAAGCAATTCTCTAAAAGGTCTCTGAATTCGAGAACGCACGGTGCTTTGTGAAGAAGCCTCTGCTTGTGGAGCTCTTCTGCGCGTCTGTCTGCCTCTATTGATCTCTATTGATCTCTCTCGATTGATCGATCCCCTCTCCTTGTACCCCTGGCGGGCTATTTATAGGGAGAGCAAGGGTATAATCGTCCCTTGAAGATATGGAAACAGATTGAATCAAATCTGTTTAAATCTGGAAATTAGCCTTGCTGCGAGGCTAGGATAGCTTCTGCGGAGCTAGAATTGGCAGGTCGGTTGATCCTCTTGATCTGTTTTGATCCTTTCCATATCGTTGGAGGATTTCCCCCTGATCTTCTTACTCGTTTTTTTAGAAGAGTCAGGAGATTGTGGCAATCAACTGCCAAATTTGATCTCTGATTTGATCTTAATTGGATTTGATCTGATTGGATCCGATCTCATCCGGAGATTTGATTGGTCAAAGGTTGACTGTGGCAGATCAATAATGGCGCTGCCCGCATTGAGCTCGTGGCGGAGCTAGAGGCAATTCTTGGCGAAGTCCGAAAAAGAGGCTTTTCGGCGAAGCTGTCAGTTGGCTTCTTGGCGAAGTCGAGTGATTTTAGCCTCTCAAACGAGGCTATCCCTTTGGGCTCATGTGATGCTAAGTGCTAGCATCTTTAGACCTGCTGAGGTCTGTTTAGAAACAATCCGGGTTCACTGTCTGCTTGCTGGATCAGTGGAGTCCAAGTTGCTTCCTTGTCCCTCGGAGATGGGTGAAAACTGGTCTTCAGCTCATCTGTCACTTGTCTTTTTGTAAATGTCAACAAGTTTAGACATTGTTCGGACCAACAAGAATCTTGTCTTTTTAAGTGTCAACAGTCACAGCCCCACACTACACTCGACCAGTGATTGCATGTCAACCTCTGATACACGACATAGAACCATATCATTTCATGTTCATGAACAATGTTCCATGGATACACGACACTGACATGTCATGTGCTTGTCTCACCGTCCTACAGATATGCTAATGCACAGACACTGTTATTTCATGAGGTCCCTTGTGCATGCTTCACTCATACATTGATACTGCGCATCATTACATTATTACTGCAAAGTCGTGAACTACAGCTACTCGGATATGCTATTATACTGCTACATGGCTAGGCTATACACAGTTACTTCATGATCTTATACTACTGGACCCATCGACCTACATGCATTGATTGTCTATATATTCCTGTTTGCATGGATCATGATGTATATTAGTACTTCATGACTATTCCTGGATTCCCGTTATATTGAACACTATTTCTGTTACATGTATTATTGTTCCATGTGATTTCGGTATTCCTCTTATATGATTGTTTCATGTTACTGATATGGATATTCCTGTTACTGGACATGAGAGCTGTTGATACGCGATATATGGCATCCCACATCTATTGTTCCCGTTTCATGTTATATTGTTCCCGTTATATTGTTCCCGTTTCCCGTTATATTGTTCTATGCTATCAACAGAGCTCAGGTCCTGTTATCATGTTACCCATATCATGTACTGTATTGGTTCTCGTTACATTGTATACTTGACATATCAGATCATAAAGCTAACTGGGGTATGGGGGAGACTCGATGGTTGATTAGATCTTATCGGGTGATGTACTGGATCCATATTGTTCTCCCACTGCAGGGGACGGTAGTGCTACCTACCAATTGCTCCATGAGCTCTCGTTACTTGTTTCATGCTCCCCTCTTAGCGGAGGGCCCTGGTCTCAGCAGCCAGGGGTTTGTTTAAGGCCGTGATCTCGGGTATGCACGGGATACATCTACCCGATAAGAGCTCCTCGACCACGGGTTTCCAATTAACATAATAAAACAGTCTACACAATAGTGACGTCGGGAACACTTGTTATTTGGTCACTCTCTCGTTTGGATAATGGTACCCGTAGGCCATGTCCGGATGGGTTCGACTGGAGTGCGGGCTCCAGTATGAACTGTCGGTGGTATGGGTGGAAGAGATTGATTAAAATACCAGGTGATACTGATTGTTATTATTATATAAATCACATGACATACTCGACTCATGTATATTATTGTCTCTTTCTATTTGTTACCATTCCTGATATGTTATCCATAATCATGTCACCTGTATACCTTGTTACATGTTCTTATATTTGTTACACTCGATGTCGTATTTGCTATTCATGGATACATATACTCTGCATTGTATTTATTCTGTTTTCTATATACCTTGCAGACATCACTACTGTCTATGTACCACACCGTATGATGGTTATCTTGCATATGCCCATCTGCATGTTCACTTCTATCACATCTCCACTAGCATGTTCATTTCTATTACATCACCACTAAACAGCATTATTTATGATATAAACTGGATACGACCATAGACCTGACCTGATGATAACCGGCTAGGTAGTGATGGTATTAAAAGATAACATGCTTGTATCTTTCATGTTTAGATACTTCTGCTGCTACTTATATGCTTATTATATGCTTAGGATATGGTATCACTATTACAACAACATGTCTTATCTATTATTATTGTGCTCGTATTATTATAGTACATATTATTGCCTCCTTCATTTTACCACTCACTAGGTCGCTTTCTGACGACCCTGGGTTTGCATGCCCAGGTTGGAGATCTGAGTTATCATATCATCAGATAGTGCCTTGGATCACATAGGAGACTCTTCATCGAGATCATTCATAGGTATTGTTGTGTTTTATTTCTGTTATCATATTCCTCCCAGTTTTCCTATATGTTATGATCACTCACCTCTTTCTGCAGGTATTCTTGTACTTATTTCATGCTGGAACTCATGTATATATGGCGGTTATTTATTGTACTGAGGCTTAGTGTACGTACGTGAGGGTTTTTCGCTCTGCGTATGTACGTCGCCATAACGTCCCCGTACCTGCGGGATCGGGGCGTTACAAAATTGCGGGACCCCTGCTGCGCAATCCACAAGGGCGAACAAGGGGGTTTCGTCTTCCTCCTCCTCTTCCTCCCTCTGCCCCTCAACACTGGAAAGGACGGCCTCAGGCATTGAAGTTTCAGCCCCTGAGTCTTTCCTGGCCTTCTTCAGGGCAGGCTCAGCCTGGAGAGTAGCGCCATGAGGACGTTTAGGCACCGCCCGTCGATGCCTTCTAGCAGGCTGCTCCCTAGGTGCTGCTGCCCTCGGCTCTATCCCTATCTCCCCGCTGGCTTCTTCCTTAGCTGCCTGGTATTCATCGATATCTCGCATGCGCTTATTGGACGCCAATTTCTCCTCATAGGACGCATTAATGCTCTTAATGCATGAGCGCTTCATTGAGTAGCCAGGCATCTTGCTAGCCTGGGAGTACCAGGTGCAGAAACCAAGGCTTGCATAGCAGTTTGGCGTCTTGTGAGGCAAGAAGAAAAGAGTCTTTGTCCCCCCAGTCACGCTGTAATACCAGGCCCGAGCACCTTCAAACAAATTCCCACTGAAGGCGAGTTGGGCGTTAGGGTTGCCGATGTACAGTTAATCGTAACCGAACTGTCGGGAAAAATGATTTGGCATATAAGGCTCAATGGTGCATGAGTTCCCTTGCCGGAAGAGCAGATACCCGGACCGAATATTGATAAGCCACCAGAAGACTCCCGACAGCAACCTCGTGAAGTCGTCCGGACCTGCGAGGTCAACAAATTTATCCCCATAAGACGCACCGGTAATATCAGAGAAACAACGGTTGAGATGGTAATTCGAAACGTTCAGAATACATTTTCGAACTAGAACATATAGTTGTTGGACCAGCTCGAGCTCTCCAACCGCTGCACAAAAGGGACAAACCCCTCGGATCGAGACACTGGCGTCATCAGCGAGGGGCAGTGCATAACGTACCAAGCCATTAGGTACGTGTAGGGAAGCTCAATCCGGGGGTTGGGAGTCTTTACTCTCGGCCTCCCCTCCGAGTCAACCTCCGGTCTTCCTTCTGAGTCGACGATGGCCTCCACTTTACACAGGCTCTGAGTCAGGGCCCGCATGCCACTTTGAATTCCGGCCACCATTGCCGGAAGGAGAGCGATGGACCTGCCATAGGCCAACAGGACCGCCGGATACACCACGTCGGCAACAATTACTTCATGCGGCAGTGTCGGCACTACACAGCGCTTCAACCACAGCATGAGAAAGCCCGCCAGTAATGCCTGGTCAGAAATGGGGACCTGGGCTTGATGATGGAAACTTTCAAAAACCGTATCAGGTTTGAAAGTGTCTTCATTCGACTCTGTGGTATAAGAACTCACAGAGGCATCAATCCTCTGGACGATTTCTTCGTCGGAGCTGGGAGCTAGAATGGTCACTGAGTGATCTTTCTCAGTTAGACCATTAAATAGGTAGCTCGCCCAAGACATCTGCTTAACTCCCCTAGTCCTCCAGGAGGTTATTTGACCGCAGATGTGAAAGTGGCACAACACTTCCCAGTAGGTCTCATATATCTGAGGGCACTCTTTCCTCAAGAGATGAAGCTCCTCAGAAGTGGGAACATATTCTTCATAGGGGGCGTCTCCCATGACCAGCCCCGAAACTTCATATAGTTCATGCAAGGTGAGCCCCATCTCTCCGACCGGGGGGAAGAATGTCCCCGTCAAAGGATTGTAGTGCTCCAGGATCCCATAAAAATTGTGGGAACTTTGCGGGATGCCATACTGCACAGCCCTAACCGCATGACGCAATCCCACTTGTTCCAACAGACCTCTGAGTTCAGCGAGGACAAAGCCCACCATCTTGCCCCACCAGACTTTGTCGGAGGAATGGACCTACCCGAGCGGGCGGAAGTCAACTGGAAAGTCACCCCTTACCTTCATGAATTAATTAATGAAGGTAGTGCCGAGCTGAGGGGTTTCCCCTACTGGGTACTCAGACCTGAGTAATCCAGGAAACAAGCCAAAAACTTCCCTCCCGTGTCCGGCAGGGTGTACCTTCCGGGCGCCCAGTATACCGAGAGAGACATTGGGGACAAGTCGGGCAAGCTCCCATTCCATTGCCCGGGGGACAGACATGTGCTGGAGATAGGATAAAAGATACATTCTCTCTATATTTAGAAGAAAGAATTTCCTACCCCTATTTGGCGAAGCCACTTATAATCGCCGTCATGCAAGATGTGATCGTCATCGCCGATGTTGTCCCCAAAGAAGAAGACGGTTTTCTTTAACAGAATATGTGAATCTATCTCAAAATCTACGTCGGTCATGATTTCCCGGAAGGTCCTCATGTCGACCTTGCAGATCTTCTCCCTTCGCTCCTTCGACTTGTCGGTAGTCACAGGAGCAGTCCTCTGCAACACGAAGGATAGGTTGCGGTCAGCACCGCCTACGTGCCCGAAGTGACATTTCTTGGAGAGAGGGTTGGAGGAATATCGCACTGAAAAAAATAATACTTGATCAGAAATCTGAAAGAAAATAATCAAGTATTTACAACTCAAACGCAGGAATGGATCCATACGCGGAAATCATCAAAATCTGCGTCCAGACTCGAAGATCGCGATGCTAGTATGGAGCCCGCGTTTTTAGAATCCAAGACTTATGAGATAATTTCTAAGTATTGGGCTCAGACGCAAGATTCATGAGGACCAGCATCTGATTCCACAAGACGCAAGAGTCATAAGGAATCTGCGTCTGAATCTTTCACACTTAGAAATATTCTAAGTGTTGGATTCAAAACGCAAGGCTCATTGGGGCTCTGTGTTTAACAAGCAGACGTAGATTCGAGCAGATAAAGGAAGCAGAGGTCATCAGACCTGTGCCCTGTTGATCGACTAAAAAAACTGCGCCTAAAGATCAAACACGGGCATAAGCCCGCGTTGGCGGTTCACATTCAAAAGGGATTTAAGAGTTAAAACAACTCTGTAAACCCCTTTAATGGTGGAAATCAAGTCCGATGGCTTCTTATACCTGAAAGAGGGGTTTCTGCATGGAGGAACCGCCCCTCTGAGTCTCAGAGACGACCGCCTTTGAAGACGAAGCAGTATGCTTGGCCTTTGGTGCCATTGCGATCAAGGATCCGATGTTAGATGAAGGAAACGAGAACAAAGGAAGCTCCTTTCTCAAAACCCTAACAGATGCACACGAAGACGAAGGAGAGTCTAATGATGACTCTTGAAGGACTGTTGCCTTTTATAGGCACGGTGATTTGCAAAGATACGCGGCGCTTGGCTCAACGCCTAATCACCGCCTGACGCGTGGATAGCGCATTAAGTGCAGCGTGAAGTTCGCACGCCAAAAAGAAAGTGCCCCCTCATTTCTACAGGACACGTGGCAACATACTTATGGCACGGATTCGCATCCAACAGTCGCGTCTTCATCCCAAGAGACGCGTCCCTCCGATGGACACACCTTCCCAACTAAGCCAGAGTTACGTCCGAAAAGCCGCGTCTTCATTCCAAAAGACGCGTCCCTCCAAAGATCACATCTTTTCAACCCGGCCAAAGTCGCGTCTACCTCATGGAGTAATAGTCGCGTTGTCATCCCAAAAGAGGTACCCGTATAGAAGGCGCGTCTTTAAAGCAGTATCACCCCTGCGTCCACAGAACTGGCGTGTAGTCCTTGCTTCTGCAATTCAGTTTAAAAGTACACTGGCACAAGCAGACGACTGCCCACCCCTGATTTAAAGTGCACCAACGACAAACTCAAAGCATAGGGGAGGTTTAGACTGTGTATCTAGACACTTAACACGATCAGTTTTTGGCGGCTTCAAAGAGTTCCACAATACACTCACGAAGGCCATACTCCAAACAAGATCAAGCTTGGAGCTTTGTCAGTCCAATCATAAAAGTGGATTCAGCTAGAGTCCAAAGTATTTCGAAATCCGTCCCAGCTAACTGCGAAATATCGAAAACTTTGGAGGGGGTTTTGTAGGCTGTCTAAAGATCATTAAAGACAAGTCGTCAAAAGTAGAGTCCCAAACTCCAGACGCAGGGCTAATCATAGCCATCAAAGCAGCATCAAGACGTGAGGGTCAAAACCCGCGTCTCAGCAGTACTGCAGCATCCCGCGTCTCAGCAGCACTGCAGCACCAAGGCGCAAGGTTCGAAACCCGCGTCTCAGCAGCACTGCAGCACCAAGGCACGAGGGTCGAAACCCGCGTCTCAGCAGCACTGTAGCGCCAAGGCGCGAGGGTCGAAACCCGTGTCTCAGCATCACTGCGGCACCAAGGCGCGAGGGTCGAAGCCTGCATCTCAGCCAACATTGCAACGCCAAGACGCGAGGGTTGAAAACCGCGTCTCAGTTATAACTTCCCTCGTTATGGGGTCAATTACCACCCACATAATAAGGAAGTTAACCCCCATTGTGGAGCATTTTTAGGGGACACGTTCACCCCTGAAACCTCTATAAATAGCCCCGTTGCTATGGAGAAGGGGTCGGTCAATCGGAGATCAGAGAAATCAAGGAGAAGAGCTCGACTTGAGAGCTTCCACAGAGAAGGAAAGAGAGTCCAACTCTTCAAGTAACTTGATGCGTACACGCCAATCTTTGCCTACAATCTCTTTGAGATTTCTGGTCGACAGAGCTGTGTTACTCCGTCCGCCATCCGAAGAGAAGATCCCCAAAAGTTCCTGACGATCACCCAGTCAACGGAAAATAAGATTCACTTTCCATCGCCACCTGAAGAACCCAGCACTAAACAAAGGGGAGATTCAAGACTCAACATCTTCCCTCCCTTGTAGT
This sequence comes from Agave tequilana, assembly GCA_038442645.1. Classification (NCBI taxonomy): domain Eukaryota; kingdom Viridiplantae; phylum Streptophyta; class Magnoliopsida; order Asparagales; family Asparagaceae; genus Agave; species Agave tequilana. The sequence continues at coordinate 80,641 of JAVJIF010005850.1, read as the reverse complement.
TGGAGTATAAGTTTGTTGTAACTTTTCAATTGATTCAAGGAAACTTTACGCGAATTTTTCTACTCCGTACCAAACACTTAGCACTCTTCTAGGAAATTGCTCCTCCAGCCAGCAGATGAATGTAGCCTGATGTGAATCTTCTACTGTCTTGGTATCCAGTAAAATCAGAATCTGAATACCCAATGATCTCAATCTGATCTGACCTCTTGTATGTGAGCATGTAATCCTTAATTCTCTGTAAATATCTAAAGACCTTTTTGGCTGCCCTTCAGTGATCTATCTCAGGGTTACTTAAATATCTGCCTAGCATTCCAACAATGAATGCTATGTCTGGACGTGTGAAAACCTGATCATACATTAGACTCCCTGCAGCTGAAGCATAGGGAATCTTCTGCATTTCTTTAACTTCAAGGTCATTCTTAGGGCATTGACTTAGACAGAATTTATCACCTTTTGTGACTGGGGTGTCTCCTAGTTTACAATCTTACATACCATATCGTTCAAGTATCTTTTTTATTTAGGTCTTTTGTGACAATCCAAGAATACCCCGAGGGCTCTCTTGATGTATTTGGATTCCTAAGACAAAAGACGCCTAACTAAGATCTTTCATCTCAAATTTCTTCGATAGAAATCTCTTGATTTCGTGCAAAATTTTCTTATCATTGGTAGCAAGGAGTATGTCGTCAACATACAAAATCAAGAATATATACTTTCTCCCACTGAACTTGTAATACACACAATCTTCAACAACATTTGTCTCGAAACCAAATGAGGCAACTACTTGATGAAACTTGTACTACCATTGACGGGAAGCTTGCTTGAGTTCATAAATGGATTTCTTAAATTTCCAAACTATATTCTTTCAGTGTCCAAACACATAGTTTTCTGGCTGCACCATATATATAGTTTCACCAATGTCACCATTGAGAAAAGTTATTTTAACATCCATCTGATGTAACTCATGATCAAAATGTGCAACAAGAGCCATAATTGTCCTAAAAGAGTCTTTCGACAAAACCAGAGTGAAAATCTCCGTAAAATCAATGCCTTCCATTTGAGTAAAGTCTTTAACTACAAGACAAGCTTTATATCTCTCTACATTACCTTCTGATTCTTTTAGGTTTAAATATCTATTTGTAACCAATGGGTTTCTTACCTTCAAGTAATGGGACAAGATCCCAAACTTGATTATCTTGCATAGACTTATACTCTATCTATCCATTTTTTAGAGCTAGAATCCTGCATGGCATGATGGGAGTTGATTGGATCACCTTCCATCAATCCATCAGTGTCCCCATGTTCTTGGAGGAATACTATGTAGTCATCTAGAGTAGCATTTCTTCTCTCTTGTAGATCTCCTTAGTGGCATTTGTTCTTGAAATTATTTAGTTTGCTCTTCAGAAACAATTACCTCAGCTTGAGTGGGGAGTTGTTCAACATTGTCTTATTGAGATTGCATATCTGCTTCTTGATCAATGACAGGTATAGAAGCATGTACATTGTCAAAAGCAGTAGTAAGGATTACAACCGATTCCTCCTCAAAGACAATGTCTCTAACCTTATTTCTCTCCCCAAACTCAACATCCTCAAAAAATGTTACATACATGTTTCAAAAATTGACTTAATAGTGGGATCATAAAACTTGTAGCTCCTAGATCGCTCAGAATAACCAATGAAGTAATTGCTCACTATTTTGGAGTCAAATTTCTTCTTATTTGGCTTATAAGGCCTAGCCTCAGATGGACATCCCCAAATGTGAAAGTACTTTAGACTAGGCTTTCGACCTGTCAAATCTCATATGGTGTTTTGGCAGTTGCTTTAGTTGGTACTCTGTTCAAGATATAAGCTGCTGTCTAAAATGCTTCTCCCTAGAGTGATTCTGGTAAGGTAGAATGACTAATCATACTCCTCACCATATCCTTAAGAGTCCTGTTTCGTCTTTCAGCCACACCATCCATGCTAGGTGAGAGCCTGACATGGTGTACTGTGGGACGATTCCACATTCCTCTAGGAAGTCAGCAAATGGCCCTAGACGCTGTTCTCCTGAACCGTCATATCTGCCATAATACCCACCACCACGGTCAGATCTGACACACTTCATTTTCTTGCTGAGTTGAGTTTCAACTTCAGCTCTAAATATTTTAAACATGTTCAGAGACTCTGATTTCTCATGTATGAGATATAGGTACCCATAGTGTAAGTAATCATCTATGAAGATATAAAGTATCATTGACCATTCCAAGAAGCCGTAGATTAGCTAGATTTAGTTTAAGAAGCCGTAGATTAGCGTAAGTAATCATCTGTGTTTAGCTTAATAGTTTTAGTTTACATAAATAGTTTTTAATTATGCATCATTTGCATTAGATTAGCTAGTACACCTATTCACCCCCTCTAGGAGTATTTTCAATAATAAATTTATCTTTGGATCAACTTATTATTCACATGAAAACCTTGTAATTGTCACACATTTATCATCACAAGTGTGTATGCAATTCGGCCAAATATTATCCTTCCTTTGGGTCGATTAATACTCGCATGAATTCACACACATACAAACATCTTAACATTCTCAAGAAGCCAATTGACCTAAGAGAGACTTTGGCGATATCTTGTTTCAATTGATTTTATTGAATATTAGACCATCTTAATAACTTACTGGATGTACCCAAAATTCGTTTAAAATTTTAAAAAAGCCCCAAAATTGCCCAAAAAATGTGCCACAATTTACTTGATGCCAGGCGCAGCGCCTCGGCGCCGCCTTAAGATGTAGGCATCGCGGCCTCCGCGGGGGCGTACCTAGGAGCGGCCGGCCTGGCCGCACCTGCCTGGGCACGGCCTGTCTGACCGCGCCTACTTTCTTATCCCTTTTCCCCTTTTTTTTATGTAAATCTAAAAAAATAGATCTGAATTTTTTCTTTATTAACTTGAAATTAGATCTTAGATTTTAGATCTATAAATCTAAAGAAAAGAGAAGTTTTTACCAAAGCCAAAGTAATCATGTAATATGATTCATAAGACCTAATCTATATTTCATGGAAGAATCAATAAAAAGCCCAAATTTTGAAATTTAATTCCCAAATTTTGGAATCCTCAATGGAGTGGCTCTGATACCAATTGTTGTAACTTGAATGTAACTTGAATTAAACAATTGAAGGATTCAATCTACCATAATTATCTTTAGAATAAATAAGATCAAAGATCATATATTTATCTATAGCATAGATCAAACCCTAAAACATAGGTCTAGTCTCCATGAAGATTCAAAGATATGAGAAAACTAAAATAATAAAGGCGGAAGCGTATTTTGATCCATGACTGAAATTTCTTGAATTGTTGGGATGGAGAAGGTCATCCGAAAGATCTGTATTCTTTTAGGGTTTCTCTCTGCTTGAAGGAATTTCAAAGAGAAGAAGATGATACGTTACTTTGGAGACCATGGTCCCTTATATAATAACAAGAGTTATTCTTTTTTCAATTTGACCCTTCATCAAATTAGAAATTGTATAATTATCTCTACACATTAAATCCATGACAATTTAATACCCATTAGTCTAATTATTGATTTTATTAGATCACAATTAATTTGGATTATACTTTAAGAAAGTCATATACATTAAATTTACATATGTGAGCCCACACATATTGAATTATTTCCAACAAGAATATGTAGAAACAAGCAAGCAAGGAGTGCCCACCCAGCCCAGTTGTCCTGATATGATTGTGTATGATTAAGGGCGTGTTTGGTTTCAAGGAAGTGAGCGAAAGTGAGGAAGTGCCATTTTCCACTTTCATTGTCTATCCAAATACCGGAAAAGAAAAATGAAAAAAATCTTTTTCTTTTTCTTTTTTCCCTTTTACACAACCATTTCTCACTTCGAGAATGCTACAGTTAATTTTGTGGTCATGTAAATCTCATTTGTAATAAGTTGTACCAAAAAAGAGTTAATTTTGTGGTCATGTAAATCTTATTTATATTCTAATTACAGTCTAATTTTTTTCATAATTAATTTTTATTTTAATATTATTTTACGGTCAACTTTGTGGTCAACTTTTTCACTTTCACTTTCACATTACTAACCAAACACCAAAAAAACAATATACTTTTTCACTTTCACTTCCCAATTACTAACAAAATACCAAAAAAAATACACAATAATTCTCATTTTCCAAAAAAAAAAAACTTACTCCTTACTTCTGCCCACTTCCTTGAATCCAAATGCCTAAATCAAAATCCACATCAAAGTCAAAATCAAATGTAATACAATAATCTGTTAGAAAGAAAAGAATAGAAGTAGAATTGGAATTAGTACTAGTATTGTTATTGTTACTAACACGAGTTAGTAGTACCTTGCAGGCGAGGGAGAAGTCAAGCTGAGCTGAGAGGACACCACTTCCGAACCAGCAAAGGATGCTGAGAAGGCCAGCAATGGAACCGGCATTCTTATCCGTGAGCACATAGAACAAGGCATATAAGAGAACAGAGAAGAAGCCGTAGTCGAGGTGGAGGTCGAGGAATGGAAGTGGGAGGTGGAGAAGTGGAGAGGTAAAGGGGAAGAGGATGAGGGATGTGTAGAAGATCGGCCACATGACACGAACATCATGTGGACCAACACAGTCACATTCAGGGGTTGTTGTGATATGATACCCCATACAAGGCAAGGTAAAAAGTAAAGTGCTTCCCCCTATCAAATAAGAGGAGCGATCTCTGTGAAGATCTGGCGAGCCAGCGAGCTTCCCGAGCCTCTCTGATCACGGCGAGCTCCATGAGCCCCTGACCCGTCACCAATCTGTGAAGATCGCATCAGCTCTGGCGATCTCCGTGAAGATCATAGCAGCTCCGGCGAGTTTCGGCGAGATCCGTGAACCCCCCTGATCCGCTCCCAATCTGTGAAGATCGTAGCAGCTCCGGCATGCAGCTCGTCTCCTTCATTGAGGCTCAAGTAAGCTCCTCGTTCAACGCTCGCCTCCCCCAGCTCCTCGTGCAGGGCTCATAGAGGATGAAGTGATGCAGGGCTTTGTCGAGGATTTATTTGGGGTAATTTTTTTGATGTAATTTTTTTGAGATTTATTTAGAGTTTGAATTAAAGTATGATTATTAAGATTTTGAATTGTAATTATTTTGAGATTTTTTTTTGTAATTTACTCAATTTGATAATAATCATGCTGGTACTTGTGATTAATTTTTAATCTAAAAGGTAGACTATTTTGTGATGAGCTTGCAGAATTTGAGAATATCAATATGGGGGTGATAAAATTTCTATTTGTAAAGAATTTGTGATATAAAAAAGAGGATAAAAAATTGTGAATCATGCTGTCTATTTTTAAGTTTTTCTGTCCACATATTGAATAATTTGTTCATTTTCTTAACTTTCTATCCACCACTAAAATGTTGGACAAAAAGAGAGTAAAGTGGACATAAAAAGAGAAAGTTGGATAGAAATTAACGAAGGTAGACGGAAAGGGAGTACGATGGACATAGAAAGAAAAAGTTGGACAAAAATTGACGAAACAGACAGAAAGGGAGTAAGACAGGCTTAAAAAGAGAAAGTTGGATAGAAATTGACGTAGGTGGACAGAAAGAGATTAAGGCGATATAAGGGTCTTATTTTTATGTCGTGCAGTATACCTAAATGATCACATGAAGGTGGAGATATTCAAGCAAACTTATACCCCAACGCTATATCCTATTCTTGATTTGGACAAACTAAAGATATCATTCTCGAATATTCTGTCCACTTTAGTATGTTTCTGTTCGCTTTTTTGACATTTTGTCCACATTTTCGGGTTTATGTTCACATTTTGAAATATATGTCCACATTTAAGAATATATGTCCAAATTTCAAAATATATGTTCACATTTCGGAGTATATATCGATATTTCCAAGTAAATATCCATATTTTTGAAAATATGTCTACCTTATAAAATATATGTCATCTTGTCTCATTACTATCCAATATTTATACTTTAATACTAACTTATGTCTCGCACAGGTAATTGAGGAGACTCATTTAAGACCTCCAGTAATGAAGAAGCGTCATGGGAGGAATAATACAAGGCGAATCAACAATCGATTTGTGACGCGCCCGATTGTGTGCAGTAGATGCCAGAAAGATAGACATAATCGTCCTGTTTGCAACGCTATTCCTATTCCCGATTTGGACAAGCCAAAGGTATGATTCACCAATATTTTGTCCATCTTAGTATGATTATGTTCACTTTTTTGACATGTGTCCACATTTCAGGGTATATGTCCATATTTTAGAATATTTGTCCACATTTAGAAATATATGTCTAAATTTCAGAATATATGTCCACATTTTAGAGTATATATCGACGTTTCCAAATAAAAGTCCACATTTTCGAAAATATGTCAACCTTATGAAGTAAATGCTATTTTTTCTCACTACTATCCAATATTTATATTTTGGTACTAACTTATGTCTCACACAAATAATGGAGGAGGCTCTATAAATAGGACCTCTAATAATGAAGAAGTATCGTGGGAGGAACAAGATAAGGCGAATCAACAATTGATTTGTGACGCACCAGATTGTCTGCAGTAGATGCCGGAAATTAATAAAAACGATGAACAAACAAATAAGTGAAAAAATAAGTAAATATTCATGTTTTAAATGATTCTTGTTTTATAAATAATAGAGGTTAACTGATTTTATAAAACATGTCATTAATTATTTTTTGTTTTCATTTATTTTTATTTTTTATTTTTCAAATATTTAAATGATTTTTTTATAATGTTTTGGTCAAGTTAACAAAATTTTTTGAAATGGACAAATCACAACTGAAGTGGATAGCAAAACAATTGCTTTAAGAATTTTGAATTAAATAACAAAACAATTATAGTAACTGTTATAAAAAATTTCATAGTACATCATGTGGGCCAATTAAAGAACAAATGACAGCACATGAGTCAATTAAAGTAAAGACAATAAAGGCAATATGAATATACAACAAGCCATGTATTGAGACAATAACCTGCAAACAAAGGAAACTTAGTTAAAAGACTTTTTCACACGATTTTTTTTCTCCAGGGAGTTTTTGACACAATTCAAACTCCCTGAGGATTTAAAAGCAATTTTTTTCTTAAAATTATATACCTCAACTTTCGGTCAATGGACTTTACTACTCTAATTTTTTTATTTTTTTGCATGTGTCTACCATACGGCTATTAACGACTTTTGTGCAAAGACTAAAATACTCATGTAAGGTATTTCAGTTGATATAATGAATTTGAGAAGCAGATGGTAAAAACGAGGAGATGGCGATCTCGATTGCCGCTTCCGATCACGGGACGGAGCTCAGATTGAGCAGGGACGATTTCATCAAGCAGTTGTACACGCCACCGCCTCAGAGCAGAGAGAACGATGATCAAATTCAGATCGAGGCATTCGAAAAGAAGAAGTTGAGATCGAGAGCAAGGGAGGAGGAGAAAGGAAGCAGTTTGCGGAGAAGTAAAATGAAGAAGAAAAGAAAAAGAAGAAATCAGTAGAGGCTTGCAGATGGAATTCACATTGAAACTCAACCATGAACTGAACACGATTCAAGTTTTGCTCATATCAGAAATTCACAAGAGTCTTGCAAGTGGAAATAACATTGAAACTCAACAAATATAAGCAATAGGATTCATGCTTTGCATTGCAAAGTCGTACTAAAAACAAAACATACAGTAATGACTCAAGAAACTTGTAAATTTAAAAAAAAAATTACAGATGACATGTAGCTTCACCTCCGTGGCTAATCGAACGAGGATGAAGACAACAGGAGCCTCGCCAGCTCGTCGTCGCCGCTAGAGGTCAGATGGAGCCTTGACGATGACCCTTGGAGCCTCGTCGTCCTCGTTCAGCTTCGCCGCTGCCGCCGCCGAAACGGCACTGGTGGAGCCTCGACGAGGCATGTGATGGTCAGGGAGGTTTTTCTAGAGAGATGGATTGTGCACGACGATGCATGTGCTTGAGCCGGGGGCTCGCTAGAATGATCTATGATCGCCCTCGGTGGACTAGGACGGGCATGATCAAATCAACAACAAAAGTTGGAGGTATATCCATGACCCAACAAATCAACAATAGCATCATCAAATCCACCGGCATGAACGCCCCGCCGACCTTGTCAGATTCTAATATCCAGTTTGCAGGGGATTACGGCTCAGTGGCAAGATTTGGAGTAGAGCTTGAACAGTAAGTTGAGGGACGATGACGTAGGCATCCGAGCGTAGCACTTGTTGTATTCTATCAAGAAATTAACCCAATTGGTTTGGGGCGACGGGAAGAGGAGGGAGGTGATGGAAGGGCCGAGATGGGAGAGGCAGTTGGGGAGTTGAGGGGGAGATGCGTTAGGGTTAGGGTTAGGGTTTGGAGAAAATGAGAATATGTTTTGGAGAGAGGAAAAGGGGATTTGGAGAGAAAAAATTAACCTAAAAAAGATTAAAAAAAATAATAATAATAAGTTGTGGGTTGTTGAGGTGCAGTTAAAAGGCTTATGCAGGGAAGGAGAAGGATATTTTCATACTTAATTTGTACGTGAAATGTACATATTGTACGGATTTTAAAGTACACATTTTGAATACCTAATTTGTCTGGTGTGGTGTGAACTGTGAAGTGAACCCCAACCTTATCGTAGATAGGGGGATCCTAATAACAGCTTATAATATACATGTATGTAGTCCCCCATCTCAAGATTCTCAACTAATTCGCTACTGGAGAACTTTCACTTGCCCCTTTCTATTTCTCCTCCATGCATTGTAAACTACGCTGCCCTACCCTACCCTACCCATGCGTAATATTAATACCAAACTGTCTTCTGATGGATACCCTTTCTAATTTCTATCAAATATATCTACATTAATTCTGCTCTACTCAGAAAAAATAAAACATTGGATATGGAAATTTTCATTTCTACATATAAGCCTGGTCCTGGGCACTGAACTGAGCCTGGCCTGGTCCGACTTAGTCTAACCCAGTCAAATTCAGGGTTGGGCCAACAATTTATAATTGCAATCGGGCTTGGGCATATTGCTTTCGGCTTGCTTTTTAAGATCAGGTATGAGCTGAAGGTACATGACCCGATGGGCCCAAATAAGACGTATGTTTCATGTTTTATTTTTATTTTTATTTTTGTGATAAAGCGCATAAGCACCGAAATTAAGATGTATATTTATGAATCGTTATACAAGAAATAGATATTATTTATATTATTGTTCTTGACTTATACGTTTTTCCGTATGCTAGTGGATATCTCTTTTTTGTTACGAAAATCAAAGAAAGTATAGATTTAGTTGAAATAAGAAATAAAGAAAGAAAAAAGAGAATGATTTTATTAAAGAATAAATTATGAAGAAGATAGATAGATGGCACGTTGGCACATTGATAGGTCCTTAATTTCCGTTGGGAGCTCAGCAGTCTTATGGGAAAGGGCATCCCTCAGCTGTCTGTCGCCAACCAACCAATCAGTGGCAAAAGAAGATAAAATCTCTCTCTCTCTCGCTCTATTCTCTACCAAGAAACAGTCTCAGTTCTTCTGTCCATCCATTTATTTATCCGCAACAATTAAGACTCCAATCCAAGGTGAAAAGCACCATACCCCTTTGAGCTCCTCTCCTTCCTTCAACATACATACATTCTCACCATTGCATTGATCCTTTGAAATGGCTAGTTTTGCTAAGCACATGATCCTCTGCCACGCCAACCTGAGCACGACCGACAACCACCATCGCCAGTTACAACATCACAATTTCATCCACTCATGGCATCGCCGCCATCAGGAGGAGGAGGACGGAGACGAGAAGAAGCCTCAATCTCAGCCTCAGCCTCAGTCCACATTACTGCTGCTGCGCCGTCGATCAAGTATCCTGTCAACATTAACAGTCCTTGGAGCGACTGCAATGCTGGAAGCAAGAAGGCCTGTGCAGAGAGCCGAGGCTGCTGCTGAGCAGAGCTGGGGCACCCGCTCCTTCATAAAGGAGAAGTACTTCCAGCCCCAGCTTTCCCCGCACGAGGCCGTGGCCAGGATCCGGCAGACGGCAGAGGGCCTGAGGGACATGCGCCCCATGCTTGACACCATGTCATGGAGGTATGTCATGTTCTACATCAGGCTCAAGTCAGCCTATCTCGACTCCGATCTCAAGAATGCAATGGCCACATTGCCAGAGAGCCGCCGCAAGTCCTACATCAAGACTGCCAATGAGGTGGTCGACAACATGTCCGAGGTAATTCATACTCTTCAATTCCTATGCTGTTCCCCCCTGAATTAGCTTTAGTACCTAATTGCTGTCTTGAAATTTTTTTCCTAGGAAGGAGGGAGGGGAAGGAAAAAAGAAGAGAAGAGAACATATTATTTCATATTTTATCAACATTGTATTAATAATTGCTATGTTCCTCTGTACAGCTAGATCGCTATGTCCGTAGCCCCAAAGTATATGAATCCTATCTCTACTATGAGAAGACGCTCAAGTCACTTGCTGAGCTTGTGGAAATGCTGGCCTGAACACTCTAAATTTGTCCACACACACAGGCCGTCGCCGCCTGTTCAATGGTGTCTGCATGCCCACGAGCGCTTATGGCTCCCTCCACTCCCAAAAGCTTCATCTGACCGGGCTCTCTCCGGACTCTGGATTGAGTGTGTGTTGTGTTGCGATGTGTTGTTTTTTAGCCAATTTGTAGTGTGCATACAGAGGGGGAATGTACTAGAGTTCAGCTAGCTACACTAGCATGATCTCATTGCTCCACCTCGTGGCTCATGCTCCGCTCTGTTTTACTAATCCCATACATGCACGCTCTCGTACATCTCATCTCTCTCACACAATCTTCTCTGGTTTACTAATCCCGTAATTCTCTGTTTCTTGTGCAAGGCTCTGCTCTGCTTCACTAATTCAATCAATGTGCATGATCCTCAGAGTGGGATGCTTTAAGAGAAACAATAAAAAATTCTGCCAGCCAAGATTCGGACTGGATTTGGACCAATGAAAAACAACAACAAAAATGAGTTATATAACTTTTTTTCCTTCAATACAAGCCTTGTAAACAAACTCATAATCGATATTAGCAGAGCTTACAGGGGCTAGTGAAACAAAACAAATCACATTGGCAGATAATGGTATCACAGAGACCGCCATATGTAAATGCAAGTTGTAAATAAAAACAGAGCACACAGAGGCAAGTTTCAAAGACGAGCATTAATAAGCGCCCAAATTCACATATCATGAGCCTCCAAGTGGGGATTTTCACCTTGACACAATATCTCACTCACCACAATCCGTTCTGGTCAAGAAGCTGAATCCACGCAACATGCATATGCCTGAATTGGACCCCTTTTCCTGTCTGGTAGAGGATCTATAGTTTTTCATTTATCTAATATACTCTCCCCATTTAAAGTCGAACAATGAGGGAGACATAGATGTCTTCTGGATCCCTGTGTATTACGGCACTTCATTCAATGTGACATTTTGTTTCACACATTTTCAACTAATGTAAAGCTAAAACTATTTGAGGCTTCAAGCAAACAAAGATGTTTTTTCATAGGACGAGCAAAGGGTTAATCCAATTCATAGGAAAATATTTTTCAAGGAATTTGGGTTTTAAAAATAAAATATTGGTTTACAGCAAATATAACATCCTATAACAAAGTAACAAGAAGTTTAGAATTTTATTCTAAAGAAATATTTTTTTCCATATATATATATATATATATATATATATATATATATATATATATATATATATATATATATATATATATAGAACGGTTCTCACGGATTCCTGTGAGAACTTTCATTTGGGTCGTCGAATCTAATAAGTCAAATCAAATAAAATCAGATCTCTATCAAATCCAACAGCCTACATGAAAGTTTTCACAAAAATTCATGAGAACCGTTCTTAGGGGATCAATTCATATATATATATATATATATATATATATATATATATATATATATATATTATATATATATATATATATATATATATATATATATATATAATATATATATATATATATGGGCTTACTGTACCTCAGCCCGCGGGCTGAGAGAGTTTTCTCAGCCTGCGGGCGTGGCAACATCACCGCCCCACATCTGTAATAATTTTGGCGGGCAAAATCCTGTAAAATCCCGCCCAATTTAATGTCAGTCACCTCAACATTGTAATTTTTAAAAATACCCTCCCTCACAACTTTTTACCGACCTTGGTAGCAGTCCTCAGAAAAAGACTGCGACCTTGGTAGCAGACCTTGGTAGCAGTCCTCAGAAAAAGACTGCGACCTTGGTAGCAGTCCTCAAAAAAAGACTGCGACCATGGTAGCAGTCCTTAGAAAAGACTGTGGTAGCAGATCTTGGTAGCAGTCCTCAGAAAAAGACTGCGACCTTGGTAGCAGTCCTCAGAAAAAGACTGCGATCATGGTAGCAGTCCTTAGAAAAGACTACGACCGTGGTAGCAGTTCTCATAAAAACACTGCGACCATGATAGCAGTCCTCAGAAAAAGACTGTGACCTTGGTAGCAGTCCTCAGAAAAAGACTGCGACCTTGGTAGCAGTCCTTAGAAAAGACTGCGACCGTGGTAGCAGTTCTCATAAAAACACTGCGACCTTGGTAGCAGTCCTCAGAAAAAGACTGCGACCTTGGTAGCAGTCCTTAGAAAAGACTGCGACCGTGGTAGCAGTTCTCATAAGTACTGCGACTATATTAAAAATCATTAAATATCAAATCAGATAAAAAAAATTAAAGAAGCAGCATTCACTGTCTTTTACCGAAAAAGTAGCTTTTCATAAGGGGTATTTGGTAATTTAACTTCTTTCGATAAGCGGGCCGCAAGTTAGTGGGGTGCAAAATTGAGCCACGTCAGCGCAGGCTGAGAGAGTTCTCTCAGCCCGCGGGCTGATATACATTTTTTTTATATATATATATATATATATATATATATATATATATATATATATATATATATATATATATATATATAGAGAGAGAGAGAGAGAGAGAGAGAGAGAGAGACTTGTGTCATTCCGGAAGGATTCGGGCAGAATTCTTCCCACTCAAATTGAATCATACGTCATCCGAATAGAAGATCCACTCACTTGAAGGGAGCATATATTTCCACCCCCAAAGAATGATGAAGGCACCCCAAAAATTTCAAAAAATACAAGTTTGCCATTTTTTTTTTTTGACTATTTCACCCTTGGTGAAAAGTCTAAAAAAGTCCTCCCTCCCATCCTCCTCCTTCCTCCCCTCCTTCCCCCCCCCCCCCCCCCCGCCACCCCTGCTCCCCCTCCACGGCTACCCCCTCCTCCTCCTTGGCCTCCACCTCCTCCTTGGCCTCCACCTCCTCCTCCCTCCTTCTTCACCTCCTCCCCGCCACCGGCCTCCCTCGCTCCTCCTCCACTCCTTCCCCACCTCCCCCCCCCGCCGCTTCCCTCCCCTCGGTCGGTCTCCGCACCCCCATCAAATTTCTGTTCAGTAAGTTCTATCCAACAGAATCTGGTCTGTTTGACTAGAATCCAGCCGAACAGTCGAACGCTATTCGGCCGGATTCTAGCCGAACAGATCCAAAGGGGTGGAGTTCATTTGGGGAGGGGCAGAGGTCGCCGGGGGGCGGAGGACGGTAGGGAGAGGAGGTGGGGCGGGAGTGGGGGAGTGGAGTTCGTTTTGGGGAGGAAGGGGTGTTGGCCCAGAGGATCTTCACTCTAGTTTTAATGATGATTAACTCATGTAGTTATTATTTACTAATAATCTTGCGATATTTAGTTTCAAATATTTGATCAAGATATTAGTAGGTGATTAGCTTCAACAAAAGTATTTTGGAGCTTTCATATGTTGATTCAAGAGCTCAAGCGTCAAGATCGCATATAGCACTCAGTTGGAGTCAAACTCGTTGGATCGTGGTTGGATCGAGTCGACTTGAAGACGGAGTTCTACAAGAAGACCTCGGTTTATTTAGTTTAAAATTTTGTTTAGATCATTGTAAAGATTAGATAGTGTTGATATGCTCAAGTTCACAATACACACGCAAGTTTAAAGTTTTAATTTATTTTGTTTTCGGTTTAACCGGCTTTAGATTTCTAGTTCAAATATATGGTTTTCATGAATAGATAGAATCAAAACAAGTTTGCATGGTTTAATGTATATTAGATTTGGTCTATATACATCTATGCTTCATCTATTTAGAAAAACTCACTTTGATAGTCTATTTCATGAGTTGGAGTTTTGTGTTTAAACAAAACTTATTTTTGAATTTCATGTCAAAAACATAGATATAAATCTTTATATGTATATTGGATTCTATCCATATACAACATGCTTAAAAGTTGTTTAAATATCATGTTTTTATAATTACATGTGTTTTAGAAAAATCGGATTTTCATTTCAAAGTTTGATTTTTGAAAAATACGGATTTTGGTTTGAGGCAAAATTTCAAGAACAAAAAAATGGTTCAAATTGTTTAGAATATGTGTTAAATTTTACTCACACATATTTGTATTCAAAGATCTTATAAGAACTGATTTTTGTGAAATTTATGTGTATTTTATGGGATTTTTTAGAAGGCAAATACCCAAGTTTTTAATCCATATAATGTTGGACCTGGCTGTCTGCCGGTCGACCGAACCGGTCCACCGAGGCAGAAGTCGGTCGACCGGTCGACCGACGTGCACAAAACGTGCACGCAGCCCAGGCTGGGAGGCCGGTCGACCGCCAGAGAGCTTCTGCTATCTGTTTCCAGTGTCCGGTCGACCGGTCGGTCGACCGGTGGCTCAACAGTCATAAATATGACCGTTGGCCGGTCGACCGCCCGATCGATCGGAAGGGTAATTTTGCCCTTTGCCTGCTGCCAACAGACAGATTTTGTTGGGACTATAAATATCCCCCATTTGGGCTGGTCTTCCATAACAATTTTAAGAGTAAAAATCATCATCTTCTTAAGTGTTTTAGTTACAAGTTTTAAAAGAGTTTTGAGTTTAAAAGATTAATCTTTATTTGTTTTAAAGGGTTGAAAAAATCAAAGAAAAATAGGATATTTGGGATATTTGTTTTGATCTTCATTTCAATCTTATTCTTATTGTTTTCCTAAGTATTTTTCTTTGTGTTATTTATTTTCCAAACTCTTTATATTCTCACACTTGAGATATCATATCTATCTTATCTATTAGGATCTTGTTTAGTGAGAAAATTGGTTTGTGGTTTATTGAAACCACCAAGAGTTGTATTCATCCATTTGCTTGTGGTTTTGTGCCTTACCCTCTAAGTGTAGAGGAGGTTGTGCATTGGATTGTGGTTATCCCTCTAAGTGTAGAGGTGATTGAGTTTGTTGGTATCCCTCTAGTGAGAGTTGATATTCTGTTGGCTTTATGCCTTGCCTCTAGTGAGAGGTTGCATTGGTTGAGAG
This sequence comes from Agave tequilana, assembly GCA_038442645.1. Classification (NCBI taxonomy): domain Eukaryota; kingdom Viridiplantae; phylum Streptophyta; class Magnoliopsida; order Asparagales; family Asparagaceae; genus Agave; species Agave tequilana. The sequence continues at coordinate 65,256 of JAVJIF010005850.1, read as the reverse complement.
AGGAGTTGTGTATTCTCAAGTTGTATTTGCCCAAATTCTCGGTGGAGGTTCCCTGTGTGGGAAGTCCCGTGTGAACGATATAGTGAAAATCCTTCTGTGTGAAGGCGGGGACGTAGAGCTGGGTGCTCGAACCTCGAAACATATCTTGGTGTTTGCGTTTGATCCACTATCTCTAACTCTCTCTCTCTTATATTGTGCCTTGCATTGATTCATATTGTTCATTCATACTTATATGCTTGATATTGCTTGTGTGTGTGCCTTATTTGTGTTGAACCAAGAGAGGTTTATATAGCACCTCAACTCTTATTTAGAGGAATTTAGAGGAGATAGTCCAGAGCCCTTCACTGGGAATTCGGCTACACTCTTTGGTTACACTGAGTGTGTTGCATTTTTTTAATTCCGCATCATTTGTCATTAGATTAGCCATACACCTATTCACCTCCCCTCTAGGTGTACTTTCAATTGGTATCAGAGCCTGCACTCCTGATATTAGGTTTAACCACCTAGGAATGAGATCTTGGTTAGCTAATCTATCATTTGCATTTACACACATATAGTTTGCACTCATAGATAACCCTCCCATGTTTGATATCTCTAAAATTGATATATGGAAGGTTAGGATGAGTTGGCATTTAAAAGTCATAGGTTGGAAAGTTTACCTTGCCATTACCAATGAATCTTACCTTAGTAATAGCAAGCATTTAGAGGCCAATGCACAAGCCCTAAAGGCACTTAGAAAATCGCTTAGTAAAGAATATTTAAATATAATTTCTCATTGTGTTTCCGCCTTTGCAGTGTGGAACATATTGACACTCCTAAGGTACAAATGCAAATAATGAGGAGGAGAAATCTAGTGAAGGAGAATCCGAACAACGTTACTTCATGGTCCAAGGAAATGACTCCCTTGAGGTAAACTCAGAAACTCAACTAGATGATTGTGCTAGTTCTTCCGGCGATGATTTAGTTGATGCCGATGCTTTAAATGAAGAACTTTCCATTGTTTGTGAAAAATTATTAGAAAAATATAAAGCTTTGAAAAAGAAAAGTTTTGAACTTAATAAAGAAAATAAGGATTTGGTTTCAAAACTTGATTTGACTTTGCAAGAAAAGATTGAGATTTCAAGTGAACGTGACTCACTTAAATCCCAACTTGACCTTGCATTAAAAGAAAATGAAATCTTGAAAAATAAAAATAATTGTGATGAAGTTTTGAAGAAAAAATGAAGTTCTATCTTCAAAACTTAATTTTGTTTTAAAAAATGATTCTTTGAAAAATGAAATTGCTTCTATTTTAAAGGAATTAGATTTAATTTCTAATAAAAATATTTCTTTGAAAAATGATTTATCTACACATGTTTGCCATGCTAGTATAGATTCACCACCTAGTGTATCTATTGCATGCACCTCTTCTTCTAACATTGAAAATGATATAAATATTTTGAAGAAGAATGTTGATTGTTTGGGCTCCACTTTGAGCCAATGTGCCATGAACCACACACGTTTGGAATCTATGTTTCGAAAGAAACATGTTCCTCTTATGCATGCATACAAATCACGGCATACACATGCTTCCCCCGTTCATACACATAACACAATGTATGCTCATGTGTACACTTGTAAACATTGTGGACGTGAAGGCCACCTTGTAAAATTTTGTTATGATGGGATACATGATTCAAATTTTGCAAATAGATTCGTTTGGGTTAGGAAAAGTTCTAACCCTATGGAACCAAAAGAGTATGGATACCAAAGACTACTCCTATTGTATTTGATGTAGGTGGGCTCTCAAATGACGTGAGAGTTGTTGGTGCCTTGAGGTGAATGCATTCTGAGCTTAACGATGACAATTTTGGATGCATCACTTTCAAGAGGAATTTGGTGGGAGGACCACCTTGGTTTGAGATATAGAGATGTGCCCTCATGGTTTTAGTAACTATCTCTAAACTCCCATTTATGTTTACATTCTTTCATGATTAAATTTTAGCATGTCATGTTTTTATGATTATTATGTTAAATGTCATGATAACTAGATTTGTGACATACATGTATAGTATTTGAGATACACCCATATTCTTATGGATTGTTTCTTTTGTGTTCTCACCATAGTTTAACTATTATGTATATCATAATTTTAAATCATGCGCATGTACATACTAATCATGTTGGTTTATGTTTTCATTTTGCACTTTATATTTTAATTACATGTTTAGATGTAATTTTTCAATAAACTTGTACATATGCTTGTACAACTAATGAGGCACAAATAGATTATTATATGTTTGTGCTTGATTGCTCATTTGTACCCATTAGATGTACTAGTATAGCTTACTTTTGATGATTCATGCGTTTTGACTTGTATTCCCTACTTTTTGGACATGTTTTTCATGATGATATGTTTTAGTTTCATGTATATGTTAATTTTGTCAAAACTATTGGATATACATGTATAACCGTGAGTCATTTTCCTTTCATGCAAAATCTCTTTATAGACTCAATTGTGTTTGGATATATATGTATACCTTTAGTTTTGACTAAACATACATATACCTTGAAGTAGATTTAGTTTTGATGATTTTTATAAAAGAATTTCATATTGAGCTTAATTGCCTTATTCCATGATTTTGTTGATTACATGACTTTGTACACTTACATTATTTGATGTTTACTGATGATTTGTTTTCATGAGATTATGTGAGCTTTATTGCTATTTGAGTGTTGATGATCGTGTGACTTACATATTTTTCATGGATATATTCTTATTTTATTTCTTACTTGAAGGATTTTGTACTAGTTTTCAAGTTTTTCATAAATTAGTTGTGTATTTCTTCATTTTGGAAGAGTTTTCAATTATGCTACACTTATTTTCAAACTTATTTTTGAAAACCCCTTCCATCTATGGGTGGTTGGATGGGTGATCATGCCTTGTGAGCCTAATTGAATATCTTTTTAAACATGTGCATGAAAAGGAGGTAGTATGAGTTATACACTTGATCCTCATTGTGTTTTCAATTGGTATCACAATTGATCTCTATATTGTATACTCATACTTGTTTCTATATATGTATGCTTCAACTTCAAATAGTATCAATTTCGATTGGTATTTAATTTTTCATACATATATATGTATGTTTTGATTGTGCTTACTTACATCTTAAAACACAAATTATATTTATGCTAAGCTTGATTTACTCCTTAATGACTATTAGTTTTTAAATTTTATACAAGTTTATACATCATTTTTATTGGTATTTCATAAAGGGGGAGAAAACTTCATGTTTTAGTTTTCAATCGATTGTATTTCTAATTGGTATCCTACTCGCACACTTTATAACATAAAATTAGAATAATATCTTTTTTCATCAATATTATTTTTTGGTATATTATTTTTCAATTGGTTTTCTATGCTCTTAATGAAATATTTTAATTTGGAATATGCAAACATTTTCAATATTGGTATCAAAAATTTTAAATTGGCTTTATTCTAAAATTTGGTATCTTTATTGCAAAATGAATTGTTTAACCAAATAGTTGGTTTGTTTTTCAATTGGTATCATATTTCATTTTAAATTAGTATCTATATTGAAATGAGTTATGTTTACATAAAAATATTTGGATTTCATTTTCAATTGATATCAAAATTACAAAATATTCTCATTTGGTGTCAAAATTACAAGATGTTTACATTTGGTATCAAGATTTTAAAATATATATATATTTCTATTGGTATCAAAACATACAATGTATCATTTTACATTGGTATCAAAAGTTTACAAGATATTTTCAATTAGTATCTTTTGGTATCTTAAAATTTTTGTTTATTTTCAATTGGTATCATAATTTGGTATCAAAAGTTTTGATATGTATTGCTTATATGCAAGGGGAACTTAACATCTTTTTTATATAGATTCATGTTGAGTGTATCTCATATTGAGGAGTTTGATCGCTCTTCTCTATGTCTTATACTTGTGTAAGAGGAGCTTCACATCTCCTTTTATACATTGTATATTATGTGTTATGTGATTAGGGTCTAGTCATCTCTTTTTCATGTAATGCATGTATGCAGGGGGAGTTAACTTCACGTCTCCTCTTCATGAATGCATGTAGCATATACACCTTATTGTTTTGATTTATGTCAAAAGGAAGAAAAATATTATTTATGCCTTTAGTGTCTGTACCCCTTTGTTGACGAATTGACAAAAGGGAGAGAGAAATTTAGAGTTTTTATATATATGTATTTTATACATGCATGTTTGTTTAATTTGTTATCTTTTACCTTTAGTATCAAGAGCAACTTTTGTTGGTATCAAGAGCATATTTATTTCATTAGTATCAAATATCATGTTTTATGCATATTTATGTTGAGCATTCACGACATATCTTTATTGTTTATTGCTATATCATGTTTATTCATATTTATGTTGAGCATTCACGACATATCATTATTGTTTTTTGCTATGCATGAGTTAAGGGGGAGCTTTTATGAATCTTAACTTTAATTTATGCATATATAACTCCATAAGTTTTGTCATCACCAAAAGGGGAAAATTGTGGCCCAGAGACCCTTCACTCTAGTTTTGATGATGATTAACTCATGTAGTTATTATTTACTAATAATCTTGCGATATTTAGTTTCAGATATTTGATCAAGATATCAGTAGGTGATTAGCTTCAATAAAGGTGTTTTGGAGCTTTCACATGTTGATTCAAGAGCTCGAGCGTCAAGATCGCATCTAGCACTCGGTTGGAGTCAAGCTCGTTGGATTGAGTCGACTTGGAGATAGAGTTCTATAAGAAGATCTCAGCTTGTTTAGTTTAAGATTTTATTTAGATCATTGTAAAGATTAGATAGTGTTGATATGCCCAAGTTCACAATACACACGCAAGTTTAAAATTTCAATTTGTTTTGTGTTCAGTTTAACCGGTTTTGCATTTCTAGTTCAAATATATGGTTTTCATGAATAGATAGAATTAAAAAAATTTTACATAATTTAATATATATTAGATTTGATCTATATACATCTATGCTTCATCTATTTAGAAAAACTCACTTTGATAGTCTATTTCATGAATTGGAGTTTTGTATTTAAACAAAACTTATTTTGAATTTCATGTCAAAAACATAGATATAAATCTGTATATGTATATTGGATTCTATCCATATACAATATGCTTAAAAGTTATTTAAATATCATATTTTTGTATTTACATGTGTTTTGAAAAAGTCGGATTTCCATTTCAAAGTTTGGTTTTTGGAAAATACGGATTTTGGTTTGAGGCAAAATTTCAAGAACACAAAAATTGTTCAAATTATTTAGAATATGTGTTAAATTTTACTCACACATATTTGTATTTCAAAGATCTTATAAAAACTAATTTTTGTGGAATTTATGTGTATTTTATGGGATTTTTTAGAAGGCAAATACCCAAGTTTGTAATCCCTATAATGTTGGACCTGATTGTCTGCTGGTCAACCGGACCGGTCGATCGAGGCAGAAGTCGGTCGACTGGTCCGATCGACCGACGTGCACAGAATGTGTACGCAGCCCAGGCTGGGAGGCCGGTCGACCGCCCGGTCGACCGCCAGAGAGCTTCTGGTCTCTGGAAATGGCCCCGGTCGACCTCCGGTCGACCGGTAGAGAACTCTGCTCTCTGTTTTCAGTGTCCGGTCGACCGACCGGTCGACCATTAGCTCAACGGTCATAAATATGACGGTTGGCCGGTCGACCAGAAGGGCAATTTTGCCCTTTGCCTGCTGCCAACGGGCAGATTTTGTTGGGGCTATAAATACCCCCATTTGAGCTGGTCTTCCACAACAATTTCAAGAGTAAAAATCCTCATCTTCTTAAGTGTTTTACTTACAAGTTTTAAAGAGTTTTTGGGTTTAAAAAATCAATCTTTATTTGTTTTAAAGGGTTGGAAAAATCAAAGAAAAATAGGATATTTGGGATATCTATTTTGTTCTTCATTTCAATCTTATTCTACTTGTTTTTTCAAGTATTTTTCTTTGTGTTTTTTATTTTTCAAACTCTTTATATTCTCACACTTGGGCTATCATATCTATCATATCTCTTAGGATCTTGCTTAGTGAGAAAATTGGTTTGTGGTTTGTTGAAACCACCAAGAGTTGTATTCATTCATTTGCTTGTGGCTTTGTGCCTTACCCTCTAAGTGTAGAGGTGATTTAGTTTGTTGGTATTCCTCTAGTGAGAGGTTGATATTGTGTTGCCTTTGTGCCTTACCTCTAGTGAGAGGTTGTATTGATTAAGAAAGGAGTTGTGTACTCTCAAGTTGTATTTGCCCAAATCCTTGGTGGAGGTTCCCTGTGTGAGAAGTCCTGTGTGGACGATATAGTGAAAATCCTTCTGTGTGAAGGCGGGGACGTAGAGCTGGGTGCTCGAACCTCGAAACATATATTAGTGTTTGCGTTTGATCCACTATCTCTAACTCTCTCTCTCTCTTATATTGTGCCTTGCATTGATTCATATTGTTCATTCATACTTATATGCTTGGTATTGCTTGTGTGTGCCTCACTTGTGTTGAACCAAGAGAGCTTTACATAGCACCTCAACTCTTATTTAAAGGAATTTAGAGGAGATAGTCCAGAGCCCTTTACCGAGAATTCGGCTACACTCTTTGGTTACACTAAGTGTGTTGCATTTTTTTTAATTCTGCATCATTTGTCATTAGATTAGCCATACACCTATTCACCCCCCTCTCCCTCTAGGTATACTTTCAAGGGGCAGAGGCCACCGAGGAGAAGGGACAGAGGGGGGAAGAGGGGGAAATGGTGGGAAGGTGGAAGGGGTGGAGGCTGGGGGAGCGCGAGGGGGGAGGGGAGATCACCGGTGAGGGGGTTGGGGGGAGGCCGATTAGGGAGGAGGAAGGAGGAGGAGATTTTTTTTTTTTTTTGGATTTTTTTATTTTTTAAGGTGCTTTTATCAGCTCTGGGGGTGCCTTCATTCATGAGGTGCCTTCATCATTCTTTGGGGTGGAAATATTCACTCCCTCACTTGAAGTTGATCTTTATTATTTCAAGTATGTACAAACTAAAACTCAAGTATTTTAAATTTTTTTTGCCCATGCATCAAATAGAAGAAAAACAGACAGCCTAAATAGTGAGTTGGTTAGTTTAACGGTTTAGAAGATTTGAAATCTAACAAAAGTTGATGGGCGAGGGTTTTTAAGTTTTTAGATCATGCCGAAATGTTCAGATCGAGAATTTGTATGTTTAAAGATGTAAATCTGGCAATATGTTATTTTCAGTCATCCATTCGCGCCACTTGATGGATGAGTAATAATTATTAAAAATACATGAATTTTGATTTATAGATATTTTAAATAATGTAAATCAAATTCAATGAAGTGGATCTTATTTTTGAATGTCGTAGGTTTGTATTTGAGTGGGAAGGATCCGGGCCTGAATCCTTCCCGAAGGATCCTAGTCTCCTTTCCAAAGGATCCTTTCCAAAGACTTGGCTCCTTTCCAAAGGATCTGAACCCGAATTTTTCCCATTGACATTCAACCTCCCGATATTCAAGTGCAAGGTCCACTTCGTTGAAGTTGATCTATATTATTTGAAGTCTTTTTAAATCAAATATCATATCATTTGAATACTTTTTACTTATCCATCAAGTAGGCGCAAAGCGGACAGCGAAAGTAGCGAGTGGTTTAGTTTAACAGTGTATAATACTTAAAATCTAACAAAAATTGGTATGTATGGGGCTTTAAATGTTTAGAACATGATCAAATAGTCGGATAAAGAATTTGCATGTCTAAACTCATAGATCTAAGTAAAATGCTATTTTCGATCGTACATTTTACGCATACTTGATGAATAAACAAAAAGTATTCAAATGACATGATTTTTAATTTTTAGAGAATTAAAATGATGTAGATCAATTTCAATGGAGTGGATCTTGCATTTGAATGTCGAGAGATTGAATTTCAATGGGAAGGATTCGGGATAAATTCTTTTGAAAGGAACCAACTCTCTCTACGCACACACACACACTCTCGTGTCATTCCGGAAGGAATCGAGGCTGAATTTTTTCACTCAAATACAACCCTATGACATCTGAATGCAAGATACATTACATTGAAGTTGATCTATATTATTTCAAGTAACTAAAAATCAAAAATCATGTATTTTGAAAATTTTTTGCCCATCCATCAAATAGACACAAAATGAACGACTGAAATAGTGAGTTGGTTAGTTTAACGGTATAAAATATTTGAAATCTAACAAAAATTGGTGTAAGAAGGTTTAGATATAATGAAATCACCGGATCGAGAACTTGTATGTCTGAAGATGTAGATCTAACGAATACGCTATTTTTGACCATCCATTTTGCGCTTCCTTGATGGATGGGCAAAAAGTATTCAAAATACATGATTTTTTTTAGTTACTTAAAATAATGTAAATTAACTTCAACATAATGGATCTTGCATTCAGATGTCGTAGGGTTCTATTTCGGTGGGAAGGAATCGGCCTCGATTCCTTCCAGAATGACACAAATCTCTCTCTCTCTCTCTCTCATATGTGTGTGTGTGTCTATATTTATTGAGAGGGAAAATTTTCAGCGTTTCCCAGATACGGCTCACCCTCATCCTAAGGAAACTTGATGGTCACATACCCTCCAGACTAATCCCCAATATGTCATTGAGAGCGGAATTCGAACCAGTGCCCGCTTGTGAGCAAACCAAGGGGCATAATATTGTTTCTAATATATATAATATAGACAATCATATATCATTATGCATATATATATAGAGAGAGAGAAGAATATGTATATCAGATGTCCTCTGATGGGAACCTTTCAGATGGAGGCTGATTTCTCCCCTTTCTCACAATTTTTTTGATCCAACCTTATCAAATTGTAATTCATACCCTAATTTGTGTATTTACAAAATCACGTGTTTTAAAGTATATTTGATCATGTATCTAATGGTTGCAAAAGTCATATTATTAATAAATCGTTATACTTTGAACTGTTAGAAACATGATCAAATAGACTCCACAACACGTAAGTTTTTATAAATGCACACCTTAGGGGATAATTACAATTTGGTAAGATTGGGTCGAAAAAATTATAGGGAAGGGAAGAAATCAGCCGCCCTCTAGCAGGACCCGTCAAACGGCATCTGATATACATTATTCTCATATATATATACATATATATACATACATACATACATACATATATATATAGTTTTCAACTCCCTTTAAGGGTGTAGTGGTCAAAATCTAGTTAACCTTAGAGATCGCGACATGTGCCCCACCATACCAGAGGTACCTCAAGCGACTCACATGCACAAAATATCAAGCGACTCACATGCAACTCGGAGGGGAGAGAGAGTCTCTGGCCCAACCTTGAGACACATCCCAATTCCGAGAAGAGGACCAGAGTCTCTTCTCACTCGACTCCTACTGGACACAGCTCAATAACAAAGCTTTTAAATTGCAAGAACGGCTACGCCTACCATGAAATACCCACATTCTAAACACCCTCCTATTCTAGCGGTGACAGTTATGGATTGCAAACTGTGACCCTAGATGTATGTGTCATAGTATCAGTACTCGATACGGCGTACAAATTTAATTTGACCTTCTTGATAGTCAAACTGAACTGGTTCTAGTTTCAGATATTATTTTTAATATTTTAGATTTTTTAGAATTTTCTAGATTATTTTGGAAAACCTCCGAATTCGGTGTCGACAGATAACGACAACGGCTCTATGATTTTTAACTTACAAACAGAGTTAAATTTCTATAATTCCAATTTCAAATTATTCTTTAAAATATATTTCTAATTTAGTGTATTTTGGGAATTTTTCTGAATTAGTCAAAAATCTGATCGAACCGTTGTCGACTAGTATCACTTATACATTCCAGGATTTTTAATTTGCAAAATAGACTAAATTTTTTGAATCCAATTTCATATTATTATTCCAGATAATATTTTTTATTTTACAGAATTTTTGAGAACTGTTCTGAAATAGTCAAAATTTGACCCACTAAAATAATATTAATAAAATGATATTAATTCCTTATTTCTTTTCTTCTCCTCTAGTTTTCCTTTTTCTTCCACCAAAAGTCACCATCTCTTTCTCCCACTGCCTCATCTCTCTTAATCTTTTTCCTCTCACTTTCTCTCATATTCTCACGCTCTCTCTACATTTGTCTCACTGTCTCTTTCTCACCCTCTCTTTATCTCTCTCTATTTCTTTCTTCTCCCCCCTCACCCAATGTCCTCACCCACTTCCCCAGCATCCACTCACAGCGGTAGGACGACAACGACCACGATCCACCTCCACCACCATCTCCCCTCCTTTATTCTCTTTGTTTTCTCTCCCTCTCCTTCTTCCTCACTCTCTAACTATCTCAGTTACGCTCACTATCCCCATGCCTACCTGGTCGCCGGCTAGGCTCAGCAATCGTCGATGACAGGCCAAACCAGGCCCTCCTCATTTCCCTCTTCTCTCCTCTCTCCATTCTCTTCCTCTCTTTCTCCTCTTTTCTCTCTATCCCCTTTCTCCTCTCTCCTCGTTCCTCTCCCCCTGTGCGCCGCCGGCCAAGGCCGCCGCGGTGGCTGTCGGCACTATCCAGCCCGTGGTCGCGTCCCCTGCACCCTTCTTTTCTCTCATCTCTCCTCTCTCTCTACTTCTCTCTCCCTCTTCTCTATTTGGATCCCAAACCTAATTAATCCAGACCCAGACCCGAACCTAACACCTATATCTATTTACTTAAGTTAGCGGGTATGGGTTATTGGATCTGAACTTGACCCGTTAGCAACCTAAACCCGCTTCAAAATTAAAGAAAGGTAATTTTTCATGAAATCCCCTGGACAATTTAGATATTTACATTTTAACCCTTTTTGTTTCATATTTAACCAATCTATATGATTTTAGTATTCGGGCTATATCTGAAGCATTCGGAGTCAGATTTGGACGATTTTTGAGCCGTTACGATCGTAGAAAAGAGACCTACATCCTTGTAATACCTAAATGAGTGTTTTTTATAAATTATATTAATCATGTGAAATTAAATCAAGTTATTAATTGTTTAGCAAATTATAATTATCGATCAATCAATAAATCATGTAAATGGTAAAACATGATAATTAAAATATGTGTGATTATTTATTAAACATATTTAATAAGATAATATTTAATTGTGATTATTGATTTAATATAAATACAGATGAATTAGTTATATATTGGTGCTAAGCGATTATTGAATTATTTATAAAAACATTCTACAATAATAAATTAATAATTCTTAAATGGTTGTGAAGAGTTTGAAAGTATATATATTTGTAGATAATTTCTTTATCGATAATATTAATATTAATGAAATCGACTGATATCCAGATATTTTCACACCAGTTCATGTTACATGTATATCATTCTAACACTCTCACTGTTATTAAATCAATGAAATACTAGACACTGTATGAGCATGTGTTATCATGATTGTGGACTCTGTTATTACATGTACTTGTATTATCGTTATACAGACATTCTAGTACACGGGACACTGTATTTCATGTCAATACTTGTCACACCGGACACTATTATTTCATATTCATATACCACTGATACACGGACACGCTGTTATACTAGATAACATTACATGGATACTCTGTACACAATTATTATATATCACTATTACATGGATTCACATATATACATGCTTTAATTATTTATGTCTTCATGTGGTCTGAATCACTGTTCCAGTTACATGATTTACCGTTACATGTATATTTCTGTATTCTTGTGACATGAATATTTAATATAGTATATGACTGTTTCTTATATTCCTGATTTTGATATGATATTCTTGTTACTGGACATGAGTGTTGTTGATATGCGATGTGTGAAACTAAGTGCCACGTGGATCTAACCCACATCTCTTGTTTCCAGTTTCCTATTATCATATTTCATGATATTAATAAAGCTCATGTCCTATTATCGTATTATATGTATCATGCACTGTTCTTATTCCTGATACACTGTACAGTTTAAATATAATTAAATATATAACATAGGGATGGGGTGAGACTTGACAGTTGACTAGGTCTTATCGGATGGATGCTTGGATCCATTATAGTCTCATTGCAGGGGACGGGGTAGTGCTGACTACGTCTGTTATAGCTCATTGAGCTCTCATTTTCCATTACTTGTTCAGCCATAGCGGGTTGGCCCTGGTCTCAGCAGTCAGGGATCTGTTTAAGATCATGATCCCGGGTATGCACGGGGTACACCCACCTGACTAGAACTCCTTGACCATAGAATTTCCAATTAATATAATAAAATAATATAAACAATAATGCTTCTTATTTGGTTACTCTCTCGTTCGAATAATGGCATCTGTATGCCATATTCGGATGGGTTCGGCTGTAGTACGGGTACCGCCATGAACTGCCAGTGGTATGAGACACTGGAAGAGATTAATTAAAATATCAGGTAGTTTTGATTATTATTATTGTATAAATCTCATGATATACTCGATCCATGTATATTATTGTCCATTTATACTTGTTACACTGCCTTATATCTTATCCACCGCCGTGTTACTTGTATAACATGCATTTCATGTGAAGACATACTGTTCATGTACACGATACTCTGATTCCATATATTCTCTATTCCACATATTCCTTTAGACACAGTGTTATTGTATAACCACAATATTATAGTATGATTGTTCTATGTACTTCATGTATACATGTTCATATTAATCATTATACCATCATGCTACTATTTTTATTAGTATAAATAAATAAAAAATAATTAAGGCTTGATACATGCCAATTAAATAAATTGATATTGTTAGTGTATAACTAAATAATGAACCTTATTACTCATATTCATAATAATAACATGTTAATGGTATAATAATATAAAATTAGTTGATACATACATACATACATATATACATACATACATATATATATATACACATTCATACATACATATATACATACACACACACATATAATTCTTCCCAGTTGTCATTATTATGATTTATAATTATGAATTATAGAGTATTATAGAAGTAATACTGTTATAACATGCTAGGTATTGATGATGTTATAGTACTGATAATATACTTGTAATATGGATAGTTTATATTAATCATTATACCATCATGCTACTATTTTATTAGTATAAATAAATAAAAAATAATTAAGGCTTGATACATGCCAATTAAATAAATTGATATTGTTAGTGTATAACTAAATAATGAACCTTATTACTCATATTCATAATAATAACATGTTAATGGTATATAATAACATAAAGTTAGTTGATACATACATACACACACACACATAACTCTTCCTAGTTGTCATTGTTATGATTTATAATTATGAATTATATAGTATTATAGAGGTAACACTATTATAACATGCTAGGTATTTGTAGCACCTCGTACCCGGGATACGTACCCAGATACGTGTCCCAAATTTTTTTCGACCATATTGCTCAATTTTTCTTCTTGTATGTGATTGGTATACAATTCTGCATATTTTACCACATAATTCCCATGCATTTAGTTAATAAATATATGATTTTTACTCATCTTCTTTATATATTTGCAGGTTCACACTCTAATGGAGAGAAAGCACATTAATCACTTTAATTAGCAATAATTAAAGGGATTAAATTCAAGATTAAGATAAAGCCCAAATTTGAATCCAAGATCCAGAGAGATCCACGCGCCAACAGAAGACTCTAGAAGGCCAAGTGGAGAACAACCTCGTAACCAATCAGCAACAGAATTATGTTCCCCAACAGAATCTGTTTTGCCGCGCCCTTGCCGCGCCCGCGCGGCAGTTTGGAGTCTGTTGAGATCCGGATTTTGCGCCAACGGCCAGGGCTCTCGAAGCTTCTCTCTGATGCTATAAATACTGCACCTAGACCTGCGAGAAAAGACTGAATGGAGAAGAGAGGAGAAATTGTTAGTTGTTGTAATTTTCATAGATTTTTCTCTAGGTTTAGTTCTTTAGTCCCTCTTCTTCTTCCCTAGATACTTTGTAAAAGAGAGAGATTGTGAGAGAGAGAGCTTGTGTAATCAAGGTGTGACAACTTGAAGCAACAAGGATTCATCCATTCTCCTTCCTCTACTTGAGCTTGGTTCTAATTTACTTGCTTTCTTTAATTGCTTTCTTTACTTGATTGCTTTAAATCCTTGCAATTTGGTTTTATTTTGTAATAGCTTGTAGCCAACTTTTCTACCATGAACTAGCTAACCACTAACCTTGCTAACTACTAACTCATGGGTGATTGTTATCTTTAATCTTGCAAGTTGGATGGTCTTCTCTTCTCCGATGGGTTAAACCCCCGTCATTCAAGTGAGAAAGTAATTAGATCAACACGCAAGACGAATCTATGCCGATGAATCAACATGAGGCACGCATTCACTATCACGGAGTTTAGTAAGTTTTGGCAAGGTAGTAAGGTTAGCTAGTCATGGCTTTTTCATTCTAAAGTTTTCATTCTTTTAGTTTTAGTTCCAAAGCAAATCTCTTCTTGATTTCTTTCCGATTATTTCCATCATGAACATATCCATCCATTCTTTATTTTCTTTTTCCATGATTGTTTTATTCTATTAAGCATAGAAGACACTTCGTTTACATTTCTTCACTACGATTCGTAACGCTTCTATCGCTAGCTCTCCCTGAGAATCGACTCGGTATAGCCTTATGCTATAGCGGAGATAAGAAAGGGATACATTGAACACATTTACATACACCTTTCTCATCTAATAAGTATGTGTTTATGAGTTGTGATTGCTTAGTTTATTGAGTACCAGATCTGGATTCTCAGACCTAGAGTAAGCCCTGACCCGGATCGGGAACCCGATACCAGCCAAGAGCCCGATTTGACTTTCTGGTAGTCTGAATGGACCATTTTCAATTTCAGAGACTATTTTCTAATATTTTAGATTTTTCATGATTTTTTGGAATTTTCTGAAATTTTTCTGCAAAATCTCAAAAACCGGTGTCGATCGGCATCGCTGACTGATTCCCAGATTTTTAATTTCCAAATGGGATTGAATTTTCAAAAATGGCTTTCACAGTACATCTTAGAATATCATTTTCTAACTAAAAACATTTTTTTGGGATTTTTCAAAATTTATCAAAATTTGACCGATCCTAGTGTCGGCTGGTATCGCCGGAAGATTCCAGGATTTTTATTTTAAAAAATACATTATATTTTTTTGAATCCGATTTCATCAAACATCTTAGAATAATATTTACTATTTTGAGAATTTTTCGGAAGGATTCTGAAACAGTCAAATTTTTGCCTTATTAAAATAATAATATTTATTACCGGTCTTAACTTTCTGTGCTTTTTCCTTCCCTACTCCACTACTTATACTTTCAGAAATTATAATAAATAAAATAATTAATAATAAAAATTTTTAAACAATTTTATCTTATTTTATTTTATTTTATTTTATTAAATCCTTTTTTCCCTTTTTGACTTTTTCCTTTTCTTCTTCCCTTTTTTCTTCTCCTTCAACCACTCCCATCTCATCTTCACCAAACGCAGCAAGGGAGAGAAGAGCAGGGCATGGATTCTACAGTGATCAACCACCCCTTTCACCATCTCATTTACTCATTCCCATTCCTATTTATCAATACAACTTCATTCCATTTCCAAACAAAAAATCCAAATCAATTAAACACTCTTCATCTTCAACCTCCACAACTCACGCACTCATACTTCACCGCCGCACCACCCTCACCACCGCCGCCTCCGGCGCCGCCCTAGCCGCCGCCACCGCTTCCCCCAACACCCCACAACACTCCTCCACTCCCATCAACCCCAATTCAACTCCACCATCCTCAATTTCTCCCAAAACCCATCACATACCCACCTTCATCTTCTCCAAATTCCTCCTCTCCACCACCAAATTCTCCCCTCTAACTACTCCATCACCACCACCTCCACCTCCTTTATCTCTCCAATACCACCAAACACCACCACCACCACCACCACAACCACCACCACCACCACCCACTTCCAACAACAACAACAACAACAACAAAAACTAAACCCTAACCTCCACCTCACCTTTCTCCCCCTAGGCCGCGCGCGCGCACTGCTCGCCGCCGCCGCCGCCGCCGCGCCGGCCGGCCCCCGCCGGCGGTGGGGGGCCGAACCCCCCTCCTTCTTCTTTCTTTTTCTTTCTTTCTTTCTTTCTTTCAATTCTCTCTCTCTCTTTCATCCCTAAATAAAAACAAAATCTCTCATTCCAAAAATACCCCCACCTCCTTTTTAAAACTACATCACTATATTTACATCCCCTACCCTCCTCCTTTAAATCCCAATTCATTTCAAAATAAACCATATTTTCCCTCCCTTTCTTTTTCTCTCTTTTTCCTACAAATTTCTCTCTTCTCTCTCTCTCCTCTCTCATTCCCTCTCTAATAATTTTTATAAATATTTATAATTATATATTTTAATATATATTGTGGGCTTGAGGTTACTCGGACGGTTCGCCGATTCCCGGATTTTAACCGGTATTTTACCCGGTTTTCAGGCGAGTACAGTATTTTTAGCATATATCCATTTTATCATTATGCGAGTATTTTTAATACACTTAAAAAAATAAATGATCTTGTATTTTAAACCTAGAATTGATATATGGATATGTTAGCATGCTTATTACCATTTACCGTAAATTTAATACATGATATCATGCTATGTAAATAAATATGTGATGTTGCACTCGGTATTTACCCGACCTTGGACATGTTATGCCTGATATGTGATTTAGGACACCGGCACTTGGCATTTACACCGGTACACGGTATTTACACCGACACTTGGCATGTTACACCAGGGATATGATTTTTGTCACCGGCACTTGGTATTTTCACCGGCACACAATAATTGATACCGATATTGCCATGCTGTATTTGACACCGACATCTTTCATGCTATATTTGGTACGGATACTTGACATGTTATATGTGATATGTGACACCTGCTATTGATACTTGCCATACTATATTCGACATGTGATACCCGACCCCGATACTTGTCTTGCTACACTTATCACCTGACATTGGACACTGATACTTGATACTTGACGTCTGTTCTTGACATACGGTATATGCTATGCTTTCATGTGGTAAAAATACCTGGACCTGACATTATGACTCTTGACCGGACATTACCACCCCTGATACCTGATTATATGACATATTCATGACTATACTGTTACGGGGACTTGACATGATTATTATATTATTATTACCAGATATTTGGTACTCCTGAGCTCCTGTACTCCTGTATACTTAAACCCCTGAAATAGGGAGGCTCCTGACATTACTCCTGTATTATACTCCTGTTGACCCCGTAATAGGATAGTCATGGATATTGTACATTTGTGGACACCCTGTGAACATTATTATTTGAGATTCTGTCATATGTAAACAACTTACACCGGGATGGGGGAAATTGATGGGTATCGATATAGCTTCTGTGTTTATGGTGGCCATACATATGTTGTACAACTTCCTGTTGGATTCGACCTGGAGGCCACCAGGCGCTTCCGAGGGGTGTACTGGCACCCCTACCCCCTTGCCTGCCTGTCCGGGTGTGCTATAATCCCCTAGGTATATCCTGTGGGGAACGGTGACACTCTATTCCTGTTCGGGTGTATTATAAGACCTTCGGGCATATAGTAAATCCCGGTGCCTAGCGGTACGTTCCAGTTCAGTGCCGGATAATCCTGGACCGTTGTCCCGGGCATGCACGGGACCCATTATAAACATGGTTCGTCGCTCCCCATCAATTTCCAATAACCAACCTCGCTAGATTTGTATGCGAAAGTATATGGCACCGGTTATATACCAAACATACAAATTGAACGAGTTAATAATATTAACTTAATAAATTGACTTCGTGCATATTTGTGTCATCTCCATACTTATCATTTATTGTAGTTACTCCATGATTCCTAACTTGATTACATGACACTTGGCCTGATATACATGCTTCTATTTCATGCCTTATAAATGTTAGTGTTATTTTCATATTCACTATTCATTGTGGTTAATTCATGCTTATTGATTTGGGTACATTATACTTGTCATGATGCACTTGCTATTATTTGTACTTACCATTGGGTTTTTCTTCTACTCGCTGGGTTTTTCCTAACAACCCTGGATTTGCATGTCCAGATTTAGCAGTTTGGACCGAAGTGGACCCATCGGCCGAGGATCAGGCCTATCTTGAGGAGCAGGCAGATCAGCAGTAGTTCCGTCCAGTCTTTTCCCCGCTCGCGAGATCCCCTTTCTAGCTCGTGAGTTTTTATCTGTTGTATCATGTGTAGTCTACTTTTGTATTATCTAGTGATGTAATATTGATGTAATATTATATCACTGTTTGTGATGACTCAGTACTTGTTTAAATTATGTTGGAATGTATAATACCACGTATTTTCGCACTCTGATATATGTGTTGTGTTGTATTGATGCTTAGCGTACATACGTGATGGTACCATCGCCCTGCGTATGTACGTCACAGTGGCATCTCCGTACCCGCCGGGATCGGGGCGCCACAGGTTGGTATCAGAGCCTAGGCTCTCACACCTTCAGTACAGCCAGTCTGCAAATTAATGTTAGATTAATTTGCGGCTAAGTCACACGAGTCCTTATTATACATTCCAATCACAAGTACGAAGTTATCTATTCCTTTTTTGAAATCCATCTCTTGATTCCTGAAATCTCATATTCTGTCATCTTTTCAGCTCTCGGCTCGAATATGGATAGACGGGGGACAAGTAACGGTCCCAGCACTTCCCGCGAAGGTCCGAACGGGGAAAGCGACATGATGAGGCTACTCCAGGGGATGATGGATAGCCAGCAGCAGCAGGTAGAGCTCCTGCGTCAAGGATTGCTGACTGCGCCTTGGGAGCAGAGGCCGGGGACTATTTCAGATTTTCGGAGATTGCAGCCAGCAGAGTTCTCGGGCACAGAGAAGCCCCTGGATGCAGAGAAATGGTTGATCGATATGACCGATCTCCTGAAGGCGGCCCGAATTCCTGCTGAGAACCAAGTAGAAGTAGCCAAGATCCAGCTGAAGGATGTGGCGAGGACTTGGTGGCTTGCTGAAGAGGCGAGGCTGGAGAAGCCTATCTCTTGGGACCAGTTCTCGAAAGGCTTCTACGAGAGATTTTTCCCTGCGACTGCTCAGAAGGAGATGGAGGAGCAGTTCATCAGACTGCAACAGTGGAATCGGTCAGTGGATGAATATGCCGCTGAATTTCTGAGGCTTAGTCGGTTTGCACCGTATATGGTGGCCGACGAGGAAAAGAGAGCTAGCAGATTTCAGCAAGGACTGAGGGTGGACATTCAGATGATGCTTATACCCCACCAGCTGAAGACGTACTCCCAGGTCCTTTCTATTGCCCGTGATGTGGAGCAAGGGTTGGAGAAGAAGAGGAGGATTGAGCTGCAGTACAAGCTGATGAAGCGCCAGTTCCAGCAGGTGCACAGGGGGAACCCAGTCAGAGCTCTTAGTGCCCCAGTGGCCAAGCGACCTTTTCGGCCTCCTCCTCAGCAGCTTGTGTGTGGGTACTGCCAGAAACCCGGACACAACCAGCAGAACTGCCGTATGGCCAATGGACTGTGTTTGGCATGCGGATCCGGTAACAACTCGGTGGGAGAGTGTCCATTCAAGAGGAGCTGGAATGCAGCTCCAGCACCACCAGCACTTCCAGTACGAGTGGCATCATCAGTGCCTCCAGCTCGAGCAGCTCCCCCAGCACTTTCAGCACCACCGATGAGGAGGAATCCAGGACCTGCAGGCAGAGGAGCTCCACTTTTTCCCCAGCGTCAGAATCTGGGTCAGGCTCAGAGGGGACCCAGGACTGGAGTAGGCCGCGAGAGAGGCCAGGCCTACAATCTGACAGCAGAGGAAGCCGAGGCATCTGGAGAAGTGGTGGCAGGTACAATTTTGGTCCACTCAGTTCCAGTCTTATCACTTTTTGACTCCGGTGCATCACACTGCTTCATATCCAGTAGATTTACTGCCTTGAATTCTATACCCCTAGTCTGTATGGGTGACCAATGGGAAATTAGTACAGGGAATGGGGTAGTTATAACTAACAAGATCTGCAAGGCGTGCAATGTGGAGCTATGTGGCAAGAAGTTAGAAGCCGACATGTTCGTACTGGACACTGGAGGGTACGATGTGATCCTAGGCATGACTTGGCTCAGCAAGTATCATGCGGTGATCGACTGTCGGGAGAAGAAGGTGATCTTCAGGATCCCACACCAACCGGAGTTTCAGTTCTTTGGAGAACGCAAGTCCCTCCGGAAGGAAGATCAACTGGAGTGTGCCACTGCTGAAGAGAAGAAGACGGTGTCAGTGTGGAATGAATTCCCAGATGTATTTGAGGAGATATCAGGACTTCCACCTGATAGAGTTGTGGAGTTCTCTATTGACCTTATTCCAGGAGCGACTCCCATCTCTAAAGCACCGTACCGGATGGCGCCAACAGAATTAGCTATATTGAAAGAGCAGCTGCTGGAGTATTCAAGCAAAGGTCTGATTAGACCGAGTACTTCACCTTGGGGAGCACCAATGCTGTTGGCAAATAAGAAGGATGGTGGCAAGAGGTTGTGCATTGATTACAGAGAGTTGAACAAGGTCACCATCAAGAACAAGTACCCGTTGCCAAGGATTGATGATCTTTTGATCAACTTCATGGGGCCCAGGTATTCTCGAAGTTAGATCTGCAGTCGGGGTACCATCAGTTGAAGGTGAAGAAGGAAGACATCCAGAAGACGGCATTCAGGACTCGGTATGGTCATTATGAGTTCTTGGTTATACCTTTGGAGTTACAAATGCCCCAGCAGTCTTCATGGACTTGATGAATAGGATCTTCTCACCCTATCTGGACAAGTTTGTTTTGGTGTTCATTGATGATATCCTGGTCTATTCCAAGAATGAAGAGGAGCATGCGGAGCATCTGAGGATAGTGCTACAGACTCTCCGACTGGAGCAGCTTCATGCCAAGCTTAGCAAGTGTGAGTTCTGGCTGAAGAGTATAGCATTCTTGGGTCATATTGTTTCTAAGGAAGGAATCTCGGTGGATCCCAGCAAGATTCAGGCGGTGAAGGATTGGCCGACCCCGAAGTCTGTGACAGAGATCGGGAGCTTCATCGGACTAGCTGGATATTACCGAAGATTCGTGCAGGACTTCTCGAAGATTGCAGCTCCATTGACCAAGCTGACCAGGAAGGGAGAGAAGTACATATGGACTGAGGAGTGTGCGTCTGCTTTTGAGGAGTTGAAGAACAAGTTGATTTCGGCTCCAATCTTAAAGACACCCTCAGGGACTGGAGGTATGGTTGTGTACTGTGATGCTTCAGGGAAGGGTCTTGGATGCGTATTGATGCAGCATGAACATGTGGTGGCTTATGCATCCAGGCAGTTAAAGCCTCATGAGAAGAATTACCCAACGCATGATCTAGAGCTGGCAGCTGTGATCTTTGCGTTGAAAATTTGGAGGCATTACCTGCTAGGTGACCGAGTGTTGATATACACAAATCACAAGAGCCTGAAGTACATTTTCACTCAGAAGGAGTTGAACATGAGGCAGAGACGATGGCTTGAGCTGATGGCAGATTATGACATAGATCTGCAGTACCATCCTGGCAAGGTTAATGTTGTGCCAGATGCCCTGAGTAGAAGACCTGAAGCCAACATGGTTATGATACTCACTCAGCAGAAGGAGTTACTCAGGGAGATGGAGCGGCTAGATTTGATGGTGATCCGAAGGACCAGTGGACCTGTGCAGCTGATGGCATTCCAGATCCAGCCGACACTGATGGAAGAGATCAGAGAAGCTCAGAAAGAAGATCCTAGATTGCTGAAATTCAGAGAGCAAGTGGAAGCAGGGCTGAGGTCAGATGTTTGCATTCATCCTGATGGTGCACTTTATTTCAGGGGTAGAATTTGTGTGCCTCAAGGGGAGATTAGACAGAAGATCTTAGCTGAGGCCCACAGCTCAGCTTACTCTATACACCCTGGAGGAACCAAGATGTATCAGGATCTGAAGCAACATTTCTGGTGGAATGCGATGAAGGGAGATCGCATAATATGTGGCGAAGTGTCTAGTGTGTCAGCAAGTGAAGCCCGAATACCAGAGACCAGCTGGATTATTACAGCCTTTGCCAATACCAGAATGGAAGTGGGAGCATGTTGCTATGGATTTTGTCACCGCTCTACCCCGCAGTCCAAAGGGGAACAATGCAGTATGGGTAGTTGTTGACCGTCTCACTAAGTCAGCACATTTCATACCTTTCAGAGTGGGACAATCTACAGAGCTTCTGGCAGACAAGTACATGAGGGAGATTGTTCGACTGCATGGAGTTCCTGTCAGTATTGTGTCGGACAGAGATACGAGGTTCAGATCTCACTTCTGGGAGAGCCTTCAAGAGAGTCTGGGGACCCGTCTGAAGTTCAGCACATCTTATCATCCTGAGACAGATGGGCAGTCCGAACGGACCATTCAGATCCTAGAAGACATGTTGAGAGCTTGTATGATAAACTTCAAGGGATCGTGGGAAGATCATCTACATTTGGCAGAGTTTTCCTACAATAATAGCTATCAGGCGAGCATCAGGATGGCTCCATTCGAAGCCCTATACGGCAGGAGATGCAGATCACCATTGTGTTGGGATGAAGTTGGTGAGAGAAGGCATTTGGGGCCAGATGTGATAGTACAGGCAGTGGACAAGATCAGGATTATCCAAGAGCACCATTGTGCAGCCCAGGACAGACAGAAAGTTGGACAGATTCCAATAGAAGACCGTTGGAGTTCCAGGTGGGAGAGCATGTGTTTCTGAAGATATCTCCGACCAAGGGAGTGATCAGGTTTGGTGCACGTGGGAAGCTGAGTCCGAGGTGTATAGGCCCGTTTGAGATATTGGATCGAGTGGGAGAAGTGGCCTACAGATTGGCACTGCCACCATCACTGGAAGGAGTGCACAATGTGTTCCATATGTCGCAGCTGAGGAGATACATCAGGGATGAGAGCCATGTGTTGGATCATTCAGAGTTGGAGTTGCAGCCGGATCTGTCATATATTGAGCAACCAATGGCCATTGTGGACAGAAGTGTCAAGACCCTGAAGAACCGGACCATCCCGTTGGTGCTCGTTTCATGGAACAGGCATAGTCCGGGAGAAGCAACTTGGGAGCGGGAGGACGTCATTCGTGACCGTTACCCGTATCTGTTCGAGCCTTGAGTTGTAATAATCTCTTGTACTCCATTCTTGTCTTATCAATTCATTATTTCCATGTTCATCTCTTTCCTTATAGAAATTTTGAGGACGAAATTTTTGTTAGGTGGGTAGATTGTAGCACCCCGTACCCGGGATACGTACCCAGATACGTGTCCCAAATTTTTTTCGACCATATTGCTCAATTTTTCTTCTTGTATGTGTTTATGAGTTGTGATTGCTTAGTTTATTGAGTACCAGATCTGGATTCTCAGACCTAGAGTAAGCCCTGACCCGGACCGGGAACCCGATACCAGCCAAGAGCCCGATTTGACTTTCTGGTAGTCCGAATGGACCATTTTCAGTTTCAGAGACTGTTTTCTAATATTTTAGATTTTTCATGATTTTCTGAAATTTTCTGAAATTTTTCTGCAAAATCTCCAAAACCGGTGTCGATCGGCATCGCTGACTGATTCCCGGATTTTTAATTTCCAAATGGGATTGAATTTTCAAAAACGGCTTTCACAGTACATCTTAGAATATCATTTTCTAACTAAAAACATTTTTTAGGATTTTTCAAAATTTATCAAAATTTGACCGATCCTGGTATCGGCTGGTATCGCCGGAAGATTCCAGGATTTTTATTTTAAAAACTACATTATATTTTTCGAATCTGATTACACCAAATATCTTAGAATAATATTTACTATTTTTGAGAATTTTTCGGAAGGATTCTGAAACAGTCAAATTTTTGCCTTATTAAAATAATAATATTTATTACCGGTCTTAACTTTCTGTGCTTTTTCCTTCCCTACTCCACTACTTATACTTTCAGAAATTATAATAAATAAATAATTAATAATAAAAATTTTAAACTATTTTATCTTATTTTATTTTATTTTATTTTATTAAATCCTTTTTTTTCCTTTTTGACTTTTTCCTTTTCTTCTTCCCTTTTTTCTTCTCCTTCAACCACTCCCATCTCATCTTCATCGAACGCAGCAAGGGTGAGAAGAGCAGGGCATGGATTCTACAGTGATCAACCACCCCTTTCACCATCTCATTTACTCATCCCCATTCCTATTTATCAATACAACTTCATTCCATTTCCAAACAAAAAATCCAAATCAATTAAACACTCTTCATCTTCAACCTCCACAACTCACGCACTCATACTTCACCGCCGCACCACCCTCACCACCGCCGCCTCCGGCGCCGCCCTACCGCCGCCACCGCTTCCCCCAACACCCCACAACACTCCTCCACTCCCATCAACCCCCAATTCAACTCCACCATCCTCAATTTCTCCCAAAACCCATCACATACCCACCTTCATCTTCTCCAAATTCCTCCTCTCCACCACCAAATTCTCCCCTCTAACTACTCCATCACCACCACCTCCACCTCCTCTATCTCTCCAATACCACCAAACACCACCACCACCACCACAACCACCACCACCACCACCCACTTCCAACAACAACAACAACAACAACAAAAACTAAACCCTAACCTCCACCTCACCTTTCTCCCCCTAGGCCGCGCGCGCGCACTGCTCGCCGCCGCCGCCGCCGCCGCCGCGCCGGCCACCGCCGGCGGTGGGGGGCCGAACCCCCCTCCTTCTTCTTTCTTTTTCTTTCTTTCTTTCTTTCTTTCAATTCTCTCTCTCTCTTTCATCCCTAAATAAAAACAAAATCTCTTATTCCAAAAATACCCCCACCTCCTTTTTAAAACTACATCACTATATTTACATCCCCTACCCTCCTCCTTTAAATCCCAATTCATTTCAAAATAAACCATATTTTCCCTCCCTTTCTTTTTCTCTCTTTTTCCTACAAATTTCTCTCTTCTCTCTCTTTCCTCTCTCATTCCCTCTCTAATAATTTTTATAAATATTTATAATTATATATTTTAATATATATTGTGGGCTTGAGGTTACTCGGACGGTTCGCCGATTCCCAGATTTTAACCGGTATTTTACCCGGTTTCAGGCGAGTACAGTATTTTTAGCATATATCCATTTTATCATTATGCGAGTATTTTTAATACACATAAAAAAATAAATGATCTTGTATTTTAAACCTAGAATTGATATATGGATATGTTAGCATGCTTATTACCATTTACCGTAAATTTAATACATGATATCATGCTATGTAAATAAATATGTGATATTGCACTCGGTATTTACCCGACCTTGGACATGTTATGCCTGATATGTGATTTAGGACACCGGCACTTGGCATTTATACCGGTACACGGTATTTACACCGACACTTGGCATGTTACACCAGGGATATGATTTTTGTCACCGGCACTTAGTATTTTCACCGGCACACAATAATTGATACCGATATTGCCATGCTGTATTTGACACCGACATCTTTCATGCTATATTTGGTACGGATACTTGACATGCTATATGTGATATGTGACACCTGCTATTGATACTTGCCATACTATATTCGACATGTGATACCCGACCCCAATACTTGTCTTGCTACACTTATCACCTGACATTGGACACTGATACTTGATACTTGACGTCTGTTCTTGACATACGGTATATGCTATGCTTTCATGTGGTATAAATACCTGGACCTGACATTATGACTCTTGACCGGACATTACCACCCCTGATACCTGATTATATGACATATTCATGACTATACTGTTATGGGGACTTGACATGATTATTATATTATTATTATCAGATATTTGGTACTCCTGAGCTCCTGTACTCCTGTATACTTGAACCCCTGAAATAGGGAGGCTCCTGACATTACTCCTGTATTATACTCCTGTTAACCCCGTAATAGGATAGTCATGGATATTGTACATTTGTGGACACCATGTGAACATTATTATTTGAGACTCTGTCATATTTAAACAACTTACACCGGGATGGGGGAAATTGATGGGTATCGATATAGCTTCTGTGTTTATGGTGGCCATACATATGTTGTACAACTTCCTGTTGGATTCGACCTGGAGGCCACCAGGCGCTTCCGAGGGGTGTACTGGCACCCCTACCCCCTTGCCTGCCTGTCCGGGTGTGCTATAATCCCCTAGGTATATCCTGTGGGGAACGGTGACACTCTATTCCTGTTCGGGTGTATTATAAGACCTTCGGGCATATAGTAAATCCCGGTGCCTAGCGGTACGTTCCGGTTCAGTGCCGGATAATCCTGGACCGTTGTCCCGGGCATGCACGGGACCCATTATAAATATGGTTCGTCGCTCCCCATCAATTTCCAATAACCAACCTCGCTAGATTTGTATGCGAAAGTATATGGCACCGGTTATATACCAAACATACAAATTGAACGAGTTAATAATATTAACTTAATAAATTGACTTCATGCATGTTTGTGTCATCTCCATACTTATCATTTATTGTAGTTACTCCATGATTCCTAACTTGATTACATGACACTTGGCCTGATATACATGCTTCTATTTCATGCCTTATAAATGTTAGTGTTATTTTCATATTCACTATTCATTGTGATTAATTCATGCTTATTGATTTGGGTACATTATACTTGTCATGATGCACTTGCTATTATTTGTACTTACCATTCGGTTTTTCTTGTACTCGCTGGGTTTTTCCTAACAACCCTAAATTTGCATGTCCAGATTTAGCAGTTTGGACCGAGGTGGACCCATCGGCCGAGGATCAGGCCTATCTTGAGGAGTAGGCAGATCAGCAGTAGTTCCGTCCAGTCTTTTCCCCGCTCGCGAGATCCCCTTTCTAGCTCGTGAGTTTTTATCTGTTGTATCATGTGTAGTCTACTTTTATATTATCTAGTGATGTAATATTGATGTAATATTATATCACTGTTTGTGATGACTCAGTACTTGTTTAAATTATGTTGGAATGTATAATACCACGTATTTTCGCACTCTGATATATGTGTTGTGTTGTATTGATGCTTAGCATACATACGTGATGGTACCATCGCCCTGCGTATGTACGTCGCGGTGGCGTCTCCGTACCCGCCGGGATCGAGGCGTCACAGTATTGATGATATTATAATACTGATAACATACTTGTAACATGGATATACCGATTGTTTGAATATTTATATTGTATCATTGTTACCTTGGCATGTATTATATATTATCGGGATTGTACTACTGTATAATATATTGCTGCTTCTTTCATTTTATCGCTCACTAGGTCGCTTTCTGATGACCCTGGGTTTGTGTGCCTAGGTTGGAGTTCAGAGATTTCGTAGCACCTGATATTTCTCGAGATATTATCTTAAGACCCCTGCCCTTTCTGATTCATAGGTATCTTTATTATTTGTTTATATTTCCTTATTAATTCTTGTTTTCATATCTATTATGATCACTAACTGTTTTGCAGGTATTCTTATACACATTTAATGCTGAAATAATTGTGTATATTGTATTTATTCCCTGTACTGAGGCTTAGCGTACGAATGTGAGGGTATTTTTGTCCTGCGTATGTATGTCATCCTAATGTTCTCGTGTTCGCCGGATCGAAGCGTTATATATTGATATCAGAGCCTAGGTCCACACCTAATATGGGTAACCACCTATATCAATAGTCAGGCTCTTACCAACTGTACAAGCAGATTCAGATTAGAACTCATCTGTATCTGGATTTTGAAATTCTAGCTATAAGTATAAGAATATCTTATTCCATTGGCTCCTAATATTCCCTAATTTTTATTATCATTAAGAATATTCTGATTTTTAACCACTTCTCCTTCATCATCTTGATTCTTTTCTAAGATTTTGATATCTAATACTAGTCACCCGGTCTGGAGTTCGATATAAATATCAGAGTGGTACAGCAGAAGCATCGTAGGCCTATAACATCCTGGCCCAGAAACTGTAAATATTATTTTCTCACCTCAATAAAATTTCAAAGACATAATTTCTTGTAAGGTAGGGAGAAGTGTAACCCTCCGACCCTAAATGTACGTGTCACAGTATTAGTACTCGATATGGCGTACAAATTTAATTTGACCTTCCTGATAGCAGATTGAACTGGTTTCAATTTCAGATATTATTTTCTAATATTTAAATTTTTCAGAATTTTCTAAAATTTTTCTTGATTATTTTGGAAAATCTCCGAATTCGGTGTCGACCGATCCCAACAATCGGCTCCATGATTTTAATTTACAGAAGGAGTTGAATTTCTATCTCTCCCACTATCTCCCTCACTCTCTCACTCACGCTCACTATCCCCATGCCCACCTGGCCGCCAACTAGGCTCAGCCACTACCGGCGATAGGCCAAACCAGGCCCTCCTCTTTTCTATCTCTCCCTCTCCATTCTCTTCCTCTCTTTCTCCACTTTCTCTCTCTCTCCCCCCTTTTCTCCTCCCTCTCGTTCTCTCCCCCGGTGCACCGCTAGCCAGGGCTGCTGTGGTGGACGTCAATGCTGTCCAGCCTGAGCAGCCTTCCTAGCCGTGTCCCCCACACCCTTCTTTTCTCTCTCATCACTCCTCTCTTTCTACTTCTCTCTCCTCTCTATTTAGATCCCAAACTCAATTAATCCAGACCCGAACCTGAAGCATTAACACCCATACCCATTTACTTAGTGGGTCTGGGTAATTGGATCTGAACCCGACCCGTTAGCAACCCCTTCTAAACTAAAGAAAGGTAATTTTTCATGAAACCCCCTTGACAATTTAGATATTTACATTTTAACCCTTTTTATTTCATATTTAACCCATTTTAATAATTTTAGTGTTCAGACTATATCTGGAGCATTCGGAGTTCGATTTGAATGATTTTTGAGTCGTGTGATCATAGAAAAGAAACCTACATCCCTGTAATACCTAAATGAGTGTTTTTTTATAAATTATATTTAATCATATGAAATTAAATTTATTTATTGATTTGTTTAACAAATTATAATTATTGATCAATCAATAAATCATGTAAATGGTAAAGCATGATAATTAAAATATGTGTGATTACTTCTTTAAAATATTTAATAAGATAATATTTAATTGTGATTATTTATTTAATATAAAATATAAATGAATTAGTTATATATTGGTGCTAAGCGATTATTAAATTATTGATAAAAATATTCTACAATAATAAATTAATAATTCTTAAATGGTTGTGAAGAATTTGAAAGTATATATATTTGTAGATAATTCCTTTATCGATAATATTAATATTAATGAAATCGTTGTAACTACTACTGATATCTAGATATTTAGACACCAGTTCATGTTACATATATATCACCCACTAAATCACTGAAACACTGGACACTGTACAAGCATGTGTTGTCATGATTGTGAACTCTATTATTAAATGTACCTGTATCATCGTTATACAGATATTCTAGTGCACGGGACGCTGTATTTTATGTAAATACTTGTTACACTGGACACTATTATTTCATGTTCATATACCACTAATACATGGACACGTTGTTATACTGGATAACATTACACAGATACTCTGTACAAAGTTATTTTATATCATTGTTACATGAATTCACCTATATACATGCTTTGATTATTCATGTCTTCATGTGGTCTGAATCATTGTTCCTGATACATGATTTACCGTTACATGTATATTCTTGTATTCTTATGACATGAATATTTAATACAGTACATGACTGTTTCTTGTATTTCTGATTTTGATATGAAAATACACCTAGAGAGGTTGAATAGGTGTAAAACTAATCAAATGTAAATTCTAAACAATTTATAATATATGATGCAAACCGATCACTTAAAACAAGCATTGAAGCCGGATTCCCTGTGAAAGGTTCTGAACTTATCCTCATGATTCCTCTAGATAAGAGTTGAGCTGCTCAATTATTTTTGTTGACATAAGTAATGAGTGACAAAATGAAAAAACAAAATAAATGCAATAGAGACAATACGGTAATCGCAAACAAGAAAGATTTGCTTCGAGATTCGAGTCACTGCTCTACGTCGCTGCCTTCACCACTGTGAAGGATTTCACTATCCACTAACGGAACTTCACAAAGAGACCTTACAGTAAGGAATTACAACACCTTAGAGTACCCAACTCCCCAACTCAATCATCTACACCAGAGATAGCACAAAACCAATTAAGATTACATGCTCTTTGTGATCAAGAGATTACAAACACTCTCTTACAACTCTCTTACAAATCCCTATAGAGTAAAAAGTAGATTTGAAGCTCAAGGATATGAGAGTAAGAATTAAAATAGAGAGAGAATATAAGAACAGAAAACTCAATTAAAAACTTTGAAATTGAAAGCACAATAGAAAACTTTAAAAAAAATTTCACTTTGAAAGCAAAAACTAGATTTTCAAGAGAATTTATTGTGGTCTAAATTCAATACCAATGACCCTTTATATAGGCTATAGAAAATACATTTAGAATAGTTTACTAGATCATAAAGGGAAGAATTTGACCCTCAGAATTCAAAAACCCACATTTAAAAAACATGTTTAAAAGACAGATTTTGAAATCTTGCCGTTACTTCCATTCTGGCAGTCTATCGGTCGACCGGCCGGTCGACCTTCAAAAAATTTGACCATTGGCTTTCGTAAACTGCTCAATCGATCGATTTTAACCGAGATCAAAGTGATGACAGTAAGTCGACACATCGGTCGACCGCCGGGGAGAGCGGTCGATCGTGAACGTGCAGCAGCATGCAAACCCCTCTGCCAGAAGTTCGGTTGACCGTGGGGTCGACCGTTCTGGCATGTGATAGGCGGTCAACCACCCAGTCGACCGACCTAGGCCAAAACCAATACCAAGTCTGTTTTGAAAATAATAAAATTTTAAAATAATTTTGTATTGGTTTTAAAGGGGAAAGACATGTATAGCAAGGAGATACAAGTTCTAAACAAAGATATAAATTTTGAGAAAATGTGGAATCATGTATCAAGACCAAACATGTCAAAATACTAATACAAAATAAACTACTTTCGAAAATGTGTATTTTTTATGTGTGTATATCTTTTGAACATCAAATATATATTCTACTCTTTAACACACTAAGTTCTTACAAGGTTCTAAGTGACTGCAAGAATCTTTAAGCTGACTTCTGTGATAGCGACGTTCAATACTTTGAGCGTCAATCTCGTACTTGAGTACCTTTGAGCCATCAAGACCTTCCTTTATTGGAAGAAACCTGTTAGATCTTCTTGAACCCTGAAACATGCCTAAAACACTTGAGCTTGATTAGTACTAAATAACTACATATGCTTGTTATCATCAAAACACAAAATCGGTGACGTATTCTTTGGGCCAACAATCTTCCCCTTTTTGATGATGACAAAACACATGAGCTATTTAAAAGAAATGAAAAAAAAGAGCTTTGAAAAATCTCCCCTCAAGTTATGCTTATCTGTCAAGTATAAGATATCAACAAGTTATATTATATCTTCAACAAGTTATATGATTATTATGACAATGTATAACAAAGGCATTGTATATGTGTATGAATAAACTAATAATTGATACTCAATAAAAACTTCTCCCTACCATGCATCAAAAAGGGTAAGCAAAACAACCAAAAAAAATTTTAAAACAAATATAGATTTTAACATTAAGAAAAAACTCATGAATCTTTAATTCAAATATTTAGTTCACCACAAATGAAAAAAAAAATCTGTTAAAATCAAGTGACTTAGTAAAAATGTCTGCTAGTTGAAATCAGTTAAAACATAATCAATTCCAATATCTTCTTTCTTATAGTGATATCCAAGAAAGTGATATCGAATTTCTATATGCTTTGTCTTATTATGTTGATTTGCATTTTTAGTCATATGAATAGTATTAGTATTATCGCAAATTTTAATATGATCATAATGCAAATTATAATCAAGGAGAGCATGTTTCATTCAAAGGACTTGTGTACAACAAGCTCCGGCCGTAATATACTCCGCCTTGGCGGTTGAGAGGCAATTTTGTTTCTTGAAAGACCATGAAACAAACAATTTCTTATAAATTGACAAGTTTCACTTGTGCTCTTCCTATTCACTCTACAACTGGAATAGTCAGCATCCAAAAAGCTCGTCATGAAAATTGTCCGGTCTTTGGATACTACAAACCAATTCCAATAGTGCCCTTAACATATCTAATAATGTGTTTTACTGCAATCATGTGGTACTCTTTAGGACAAGATAGGAATCTAGCACATAGACACGCACTAAATATAATGTCCGGCCTACTAGACATTAAATAAACTAAACTACCAATTATTCTTCTATAAAGTATAACGTCTACATTTATATCTTGTTCATCCTTATCAAGTTTGTTGTGGTAGCCATGGGAGTCTTACTTGACTTTGCATCTTCAAGCTGAAATTTCTTGATGAGTTTCCTTGTGTTCTTACTTGATTTATAAAAATCTCATCACTTCTTTACTTGATTTAGAGTCCAAGGAAGTAGCTTAGCTCGCCCATCATAGACATCTCAAACTCGTTCTTCATGCATGATTCAAAATCTTTACAAAGCTTTTCATTAGTAGATCCAAATAAAATAATATCAACATAAATTTGAACAATTAGGATACACTATCTACATGTTTTGCAAACGAAGTGGTATCTACTTTATCTTTTACAAAAACTATTTGAAATAAGAAAAGCTGAAAGTCTTCATACCAAGTTCTTGGAGCTTGTTTTAAACCATATAAATGTTTGTCTAATTTGAAAACAAAATCTGATGTGTAGGATCAACAACCCGGGAGATTGTTCAACATACACTTCCTCTTCAATAAAACCATTTAAAAATGTGTTTTTGACATCTATTTGAAAAAGTTTGAAATCTTTAAAAGAAGCAAAAGCAAGTGTAATTCGTCTGGCTTCAAGTCGTGCTATGGGTGCAAATGTTTCCTCAAAAATGATACCTTCGACTTGGGTGTAACCTTGGGCCACTAACCTAATTTTATTCCTAACAACATTACCTGACTCATCTAACTTGTTCCTAAAAATTCATTTAGTACCAATGGTTGGTCTGTCATGGGATCTAGAGATAAAGTGCCAAACTTGGTTATGCTCAAATTGATTGAGCTCTTCTTACATAGTAAGTAACCAATATAAGTCGCTCTCAACTTTGAGAATGTTCTTTAGTTCTATATGAGAAATAAAAGCAAAATGGCCACAAAAATTATGGAGTTTTGGAGCAAGTAGGTACCCCCTTTGATACATCACCTATGATGAGTTTCTTGGGATGACTTGTAGCATATCTCCAATCCTTTGAAAGTGGTTGTGTTGATGCCATTTCTTCCTCTTGAACTTCACCTTATTCATCAAGCTTTGGCTTATCTTCTTGGATGGGTAAGTCCTTCAAGGTTTTTTTCTCCATGTCTTCACTCAAAGAATCAATCTCTATAACATTCTTAATAA
This sequence comes from Agave tequilana, assembly GCA_038442645.1. Classification (NCBI taxonomy): domain Eukaryota; kingdom Viridiplantae; phylum Streptophyta; class Magnoliopsida; order Asparagales; family Asparagaceae; genus Agave; species Agave tequilana. The sequence continues at coordinate 31,645 of JAVJIF010005850.1, read as the reverse complement.
AAGCACTAGATTTTCAAAATTAACATGCATAGATTCTTCAATAGTCAAGGTATATTAGTTAAAGATTCTATAAGCCTTTCTAGTGTTAGAATAACTAACAAAAATAGCTTCAAAAGCTTTAGCATCAAATTTTTCTAAGTTATCTTTTGTATTTAAAATAAAATATTTACGTCCAAAAACTCTAAGACAAGAAACATTAGGCTTTTTCAACTAGTAAATTTCAAAAGAAGTTTTGAAAGTATTTTTACAAAAATAAATTCAATTTGATATGTAACATGAAGTATTTACGGCCTCAGCCCATAAATATTGAGGGAGTCTGTATCACTAATCATTATCCTAATTATTTCTTGAAGAGTATGATCTTTTCAACTACTCCATTTGGTTGTGAAGTTCTAGGACAAGATAGTTCATACCTGTACGCGCCGGAAAAAAAAAAGAAAAGAGGTGCTGTAAAATTTTCTTGAATCAGATGAAAAATTACAACAAAACTGTTTCCCTTCCAGTTACAAGGGAGGGAGGATGTTGAGTCTTGAATCCTCCCTTTGTTTAATGCTGGGTTCTTCGTGTGGCGGTGGAGAGTGAATCTTGTTCTCCATTGACCGGATGACCGTCGGGATCGTCAGGGATCTTCTCTTTGGTTGGTAGAAGGAGTAACACAGCTCTTGTCTACCAAAACTCTCAAAGAGAAGGTAGGCAAAGGACAACTCGTACGCAGTGAGCTTGTTGAAGAGTTTAGCTCTCTTTCTATTGTCTCTGTCTTGTTGTCGTCTAACTAAAGAAAATCTGACCCCTTCTTCAATAGCGACGGGGCTATTTATAGGGGTTCCAGGGTGAACGTGCCCCCTAAAAACGCTCCACAACGAGGGGCTGACCTCCCCGCTATGTGGGCGGCGACTGGCCCCATAACCAGGGCGGTTATAACCGAGACGCAATAGCGACGGGGCTATTTATAGGGGTTCCAGGGTGAACGTGTCCCCTAAAAACGCTCCACAACGAGGGGCTGACCTCCCCGCTATGTGGGCGGCGACTGGCCCCATAACTAGGGCGGTTATAACGAGACGCGGGTGTCGATCCCACGCGCCTTGATGTTGAGACACAGGTGTCGATCCCACGCGCCTTGATATTGAGACGCGGGTGTCGAGCCCACGCGCCTTGATGTTGAGACGCGGGTGTCGAGCCCACGCGCCTTGATGTTGAGACGCGGGTGTCGAGCCCACGCGCCTTGAACTTGAAACTCTGCTTTTTAATGGCTTATCTTTTAGTGATTTTTAGACAGCCTACAGAACCCCCTCCAAAGTTTTCGATATTCCGCAGTTAACTGGGACGGATTTCGAAATACTTTGGACTCTAGCTGAATTCGCCTTTATGACTGGACTGTTAATGCTCCGGGTTGATCTTATCTGGAGTTGGTCTTCGTGAGTGTACTGTTGAACTCTTTGAGGCTGTAATACCCCGTTCCCGGAATACGTACTTAATTGCGTATTCAGTTTCCCTATCGTGTTTTTCGAATTTCTTCCTGTATTCGACCGATTTCAGTTCCAAATGTCATTTTCCTATACCTTGGATTTTATATGATTTTCCGGAATTTTCCTGAAATTAATTAAATATTTTCAAAACCGGTGTCGACCAGTGCCGCTGATCGATTCTCAGATTTTTATCTTGTAAACAGTTAGGAATTTCTAGAAGATCCTTTAGACATTATTTCTTAGAATCATATTTTCTATCTAAATACTTTTTCTGAGAATTTTATGAATTTATGAAAATTCTTTCGGAGTCGGTAAATAACTGATTCCGGGATTTTTAATTTTAAAACTATACAATATTTCTTCAAACGAATTTCACCATGAGTCTTCAAATATTATTCTTGATTTTGGTAAAATTTTCAGATCATCCCGAGATACTTGAGTTTCGGGCATTTTTTCAATTATTGCAAATTCCATTTTCCACCTCATGTGCCACCTCAATTCCCACTCACCCTTCACCTAACCCCACTCACTCTCTCTCCTTCCCATGGCTGGCCAAGTGGCCAAGTGAGGGACACCTCACCCCCCTTCTTTTGCAAGAAAACCCTTCCCTTTCACCTTAATTCCACCCTCTTTGAAATAATCCCAACCTATAAATCCCTTTCATTTGCAAATTTCCCCTTTTTCCTTCTCTTTCACTTCATCAAGAGAGAAGCTCTCCATAATCCTCTTCTTCTTCAAGCAAGAACCCTAGCTCCTAGAACTCCCCAAGCTCTTCACCTCCAGCTCAAGTCACTTCTTTGGAGCTTGGATCGTAGCTCTCTCCGTCGCCAAGGATCATTTGGGAGCTACTCGTCGTCAACAACCTTTTCGAGCTCACTAACTCGAATCCAACGGTTCCAAGTGAGTATTTCACTCACCAAGACTTGAATTAGCCCTAGAACACTTGTATCTACACCTCTTGTACACCTAGGTCACCAAAAACCATGAATTGAACCATCAAACACAATTTCCAGAAAATCTGTTCTGTCACTGTTTTCCCACGATTAGTCGACTTACCCTAGGAGCTAGTCGACTAGAACACTTAGCTGAAACTTAGCTTTTCCGGAAAACACAGTATTAGTCGACTTACCCCAAATATCAGTCGACTAATCTTTTCTGGACCTAAATCTCAACTCTCTGGAAATCCCTATTAGTCGACTCCTGAATCCTCCTAGTCGACTAATCCTCCCTGGACCAGAAATCCAACTTTCTGTATCAACAGACTTAGTCGACTTAAATATCTGTTAGTCGACTGGAGACCCCTATTAGTCGACTAACCCTTACCCCTAGTCGACTAATTCTGACTGTGTGTCATAGTTAATTTCTGTTCTGAATTTGGTTCTTATACTTGTTATATGTGTATTATATCTTGCTTGTTCATGCTTCAATACTGGCTCTACATGACCTATTACTGGATGGATGTATCTCTTGTTATCTCATGACTTATTATTGCATATACTCGTTTCATGACATGTTAAATAGTAATATCACCACTTATCATGCCATCTCTTAAAACTAAGCATGATACACTTGACTTTTACATAAAAAGCACCAACTTACATATGGGTCGGGGGAAATATGCGGATATCGATACGTGTTCGTGTTTACAGTGGTAGTAGGTATATTGTACAATCATATTCCGGTCTAACCTGCGGTACACCAGGGGACCGAGGGGAGTGCTTGCTCCCTATTCCTGAATCAGTCATGACTAAGGGCATACATAAGACCCTCCTGAATAGCCTAGCGGCTGGCTTCCGTCACCAAGCAACGGAACAATCCTGGACCGTTATCCCGGGCATGTACGGGGTCCACTGTAAACATAGTTCGTCGATACCCCGCTGTTTCCAATAACAACCTTGAGTTACTAGGATATGGATCTATGTGCGCTGGGACGCTGGGTCACATAGCTAGATATCACAGTAAAGCAAGTAATAATAATAATAGACCATAGCTATGCATTCATTCCATGCTGACTTCAGTTCTATACGTTTTCCCTACTTGTTGATTTATATTCGTTATACTGTTCCGGCTTTCCTTATTCATGTACCTTAGCCACTTGGCTGTATTTGTTATTGTTATATGTCTTGATCCCTTGGATTTGCATATTCAGATTCCGAGGCTTGGGTCGAAGTGGAGCCATCCACCGAAGATCAGGCTTTCTTTAGTGAGCAGGCAGATTAGCTCCGGTCCTCGTGCCAGACTCTCCCCTTTTGTCTCACGGGATCTCCATCCTACTCGTGAGCTTTTTGTATACATATTGTATATATCCCTTTTGGACTTGGTTATGATGTAATGCACACGTCATGTGTAATACTTTATAATATCCTGTGATAACTTTGTATGTGTACTTCTTGTGTTGGCATATGTATGGATACCACGCTTTGTCGTGTACTCTGTTTCTTGTTGTACTTTTATGCTTAGCGTATATACGTGGGGACAAGTTATGACCTACGTATATACGTCGCAGTGACGTCCCCGTATCGGTGGAATCGGGGCGTTACAGGTTGGTATCAGAGCCTAGGCTCTCACACCTAAAGTACAATCAAGCAGCAAATTAATAATTTGCTGATGCCAACTACAATGTACAAAGTTATCTAGTCCTCCTTGATTCCTTCTTGATTCCATCCCTTGTGTCCTAAATTCCTTCCATTTTTCCAATTCCAGTTATCTTTCACCAATCGGTATGGAGAGAAGGACGGGCCGTAACAACTCTGGGCAAGCCTCTAATGGACCCACTGGAGACCATGTGGATATTCTGAGAGTCATTCAGACTATGATGGAAAACCAGCAGCAGCAGACTGAACTCCTCAGGCAAGAATTGGCAGCACCGAAGGAGCAGAGGCCGGGAAATGTATCGGACTTCAGGAGGCTGCAACCAGCCATCTTCTCGGGAGAGAGAAGCCCTTGGATGCTGAACAATGGCTGACAGATACCGCAGACTTGTTGAATGCGGCCAGAGTACCGAAGGAGAATCAAGTGGAGGTCGCCAAGATTCAGCTGAAGGACATAGCCAGAACTTGGTGGCTAGCTGAAGAGGCCAGATTGGAGAAACCTGTCACCTGGGACACGTTCTCCAAGAGTTTCTACAACAGATTCTTCCCTGCTACTGCTCAGAAAGACATGGAAGAGCAGTTTATCAGGCTTCAGCAAGGGAGCAAGTCCGTGGACGAGTATGCTGCAGAGTTTCTTAGATTGAGCCGCTTTGCTCCGTACATGGTAACGGACGAGGAGAAGCGGGCAAGCAGATTCCAGCAGGGCCTGCAGATGGACATACAGGTCTTCTTGATGCCCCAGCAACTGAAGACTTATTCTGAGGTTCTCACCATAGCTCGAGAAGTGGAGCGTGGGTTGGAGAAGAAGCGAGAGGATCAGATGAGGAACCAGGCCATGAAGAGGCCGTTTCCACCAATGGGGAGAGGAGGCCCATTCAGAGCAGCGAAGGTGCAGATGAGGCAGCAATTCAGACCAGCTCCTTACCAGGCGGGCCAACCATCGACCTTCTGCAGTTATTGTCAGAAACCGGGCCACATTCGTCAGAATTGCCGGAGGGCAAATGGATTGTGTTTGGTGTGTGGATCCAGGGATCATTCTATAGAGGCTTGTCCGCACAGGAGATTGGGGATAGCCAACCAGACTTTGCCAGCACTTCCAGGACCCAATGGATAGAGAGTGCTACCAGGGCCACTTGGGCAGAGGAATCAGGGACCAGTGATGAGGAGAGCTCTTCCCCTTCCGCCACAGCATGTTGCTCGCCCAGTCCAGAGAGGAGCCAGGACTGCAGCAGGGCGTGGTAGAGGTCAGGCTTACACTCTTACAGCAGAAGAGGCTGAGACTTCTGAGGAGGTGATAACAGGTAATATCAGAGTGCATTCTCAACCTGTTTTAGCCCTCTTCGATTCCGGTGCTTCGCATTGTTTTATCTCAGATCATTTTGTGGCATTGCATTCTATACCTGTTAAAGTGTTAGACCACAAATGGGAGATTAGTACCGGGAATGGAGTAGTCATGTCTTCTAGGGTTTGTGCTGATTGTCCAGTGGAACTTTGTGACAAGACCTTGGCCATAGATATGCTCGTACTAGACACTAAAGGGTACAACGTAATCTTAGGCATGACCTGGCTCAGTCAGTACCATGCAGTCATTGACTGTAGGGAGAAGAAGATTATTTTCAGGATTCCCCGTCAACCGGAATTTCAATTTTGTGGTGAGGTGAAGTCTACCAGAGAAAGACTCGGTTGACTACTTCAGAGGTTCAGAAAGGAGTACCGGTGTGGGATGAATTTCCAGGGGTATTTGCTGAGATCTCAGGACTGCCACCAAAAAGGGTGATCGAGTTCTCAATTGATACTGTGCCTGGGACAGCTCCTATATCTAAGGCTCCGTACAGGATGGCACCGACGGAGCTAGAGATTCTGAAGAAGCAGCTGCAGGAGTACTCTGATAAGGGATTGATTCGGCCAAGTGCTTCACCATGGGGAGCTCCAGTGCTATTGGCGAACAAGAAGGATGGTGGTAAGAGACTTTGTATTGATTACAGGGAATTGAACAAGGTTACCATCAAGAACAAGTATCCCTTGCCAAGGATTGATAATTTGTTTGATCAGCTTCATGGAGCCCGGGTATTCTCTAAGTTGGATTTGCAGTCGGGGTACCATCAGCTAAGGATGAAGACAGAGGATATCCCGAAGACGGCATTCAGGACCCGTTATGGCCACTATGAATTTCTAGTTATGCCTTTCGGAGTCACCAATGCCCCTACAGTTTTCATGGATTTGATGAACCGAGTGTTCTCGCCCTACCTGGATCAGTTCGTTGTTGTCTTCATAGATGACATCTTGATCTATTCCAAGAACAACAAGGAGCATACAGAACACTTGAGGATTGTGTTGCAGACCCTCCAGCAGGAGCAGCTTCATGCCAAGAGGAGCAAGTGTGACTTCTGGTTGGACAGTATAGCCTTCCTTGGGCACATTGTTTCAGCAGAAGGAATCTTGGTGGATCCCAGCAAAGTCCAAGCAGTGAAGAATTGGCCTATTCCGGAGACGGTGACTGAGATTAAGAGTTTTCTTGGAGCTAGCAGCTGTTATATTTGCTTTGAAGATTTGGAGGCATTATCTTCTGGGAGATAAGGTGTTGATATACACGGATCACAAGAGCCTCAAGTATATTTTCTCACAGAAGGAGTTGAACATGAGGCAGAGGCGGTGGCTGGAGCTGATGGCGGACTATGATATTGACTTGCAATACCATCCAGGCAAGGTCAATACAGTACCGGATGCACTGAGCAGGATGCCAGAGAATAGGGTGCTTGTCCAAATCACTCAGCAGAAGGAGTTGATTCAGGACATTATCAGATTGGACTTGATGTTGGTTCGAGGAGCTGAGGAGGCAGGACAGCTCATGGCTTTGCAGATTCAGTCAACATTAATAGATGAGATCAAGGAAGCTCAGAAGGAAGATCCCAGATTGCAGCAGTTCCGAGCTCAGGTAGAGGCTGGATTGAGGACTGATATCAGTATTCATCCGGATGGTGCCTTATATTTTGGTAGCAGACTTTGTGTTCCCCAAGGAGAGGTTCGGCAGAAGATTTTGGCAGAGGCTCACAGTTCAGCATATTCCATACACCCAGGGGGAAACAAGATGTATCAGGACTTGAAGAAGCAGTTTTGGTGGAATGCTATGAAGAGGGAGATAGCCCAGTTTGTTGCCAAGTGCTTGGTTTGTCAGCAGATAAAGATTGAGCATCAGAGGACGGCGGGACTTCTGCAACCTTTACCGATTCCCGAGTGGAAGTGGGAGCACATTACCATGGATTTTGTACGGCATTGCCTCGAAGTCCTAAAGGTAATAATGCTGTGTGGATAATCATTGACCGTCTCACCAAGTCAGCTCACTTTATACCATTCAGGGTGGGACAGTCAACAGAGGTCTTGGCAGACAAGTACTTGAAGGAGATAGTTCGTCTACATGGAGTTCCTGTTAGTATTGTATCAGACCGAGACACCAGATTCAGATCTCATTTCTGGGAGAGTCTCCAAGAAAGTCTAGGGACTCGTCTGAAATTCAGTACATCATATCATCCTCAGACAGACGGACAATCTGAGAGGACTATCCAGATTCTTGAGGATATGTTGAGGGCCTGCATGATTGAATTCCAGGGATCATGGGAAGACCATCTTCACTTGGCGGAGTTTTCTTATAATAACAGTTATCAAGTAAGTATCAAGATGGCACCATTTGAAGCATTGTATGGGAGGAAGTGTAGGTCTCCGATTTGTTGGGATGAAGTCGGTGAGAGAAGACTATTGGGGCCAGAGATCCTGATTCAGACGACAGAGAAAGTCAGGGTCATCAGAGATCATCTCAGGGCAGCTCAGAGTCGGCAGAAGAGTTGGGCAGATTCACGGAGGAGGCCACTGGAGTTCCAGGCAGGAGATCATGTGTTCTTGAAGATATCTCCTACTAAGGGAGTAATCCGGTTCGGTACTCGTGGAAAGCTTAGTCCGAGATATATCGGCCCATTTGAGATTTTGGATCGAGTGGGAGACGTGTCTTATAGATTGGCATTACCGCCATCTTTGGACGGAGTTCACAATGTTTTCCACGTGTCACAGTTGAGGAAGTATGTGAAAGATGATAGTCACATCCTGGATCACTCCGAACTGGAACTACAACCGGATTTGTCATATCAAGAGCAGCCGATGGCCATTGTGGATAAAAGTGTCAAGACATTGAAGAACAAGGCTATACCATTAGTGTTGGTGTCTTGGAACAGGCATGCCCCTGGAGAGGCCACGTGGGAGCGAGAAGATTCATCCGTGAGCGTTACCCTCATCTCTTCACAACTTGATTGGTAAGACTCTTCCTTCTTATTCCGATTCTTGTTCTTATCCTTATTCTTATCTACCGTTATCTTCCTTCTTGTCCTTATTTATCTGTTCCCTTTCACTTTACGAAATTTCGAGGACGAAATTTTTGTAAGGTGGGTAGATTGTAATACCCCGTTCCCGGAATACGTACTTAATTGCGTATTCAGTTTCCCTATCGTGTTTTTCGAATTTCTTCCTGTATTCGACCGATTTCAGTTCCAAATGTCATTTTCCTATACCTTGGATTTTATATGATTTTCCGGAATTTTCCTGAAATTAATTAAATATTTTCAAAAACCGGTGTCGACCAGTGCCGCTGATCGATTCTCAGATTTTTATCTTGTAAAACAGTTAGGAATTTCTAGAAGATCCTTTAGACATTATTTCTTAGAATCATATTTTCTATCTAAATACTTTTTCTGAGAATTTTATGAATTTATGAAAATTCTTTCGGAGTCGGTAAATAACTGATTCCGGGATTTTTAATTTTAAAACTATACAGTATTTCTTCAAACGAATTTCACCATGAGTCTTCAAATATTATTCTTGATTTTTGGTAAAATTTTCAGATCATCCCGAGATACTTGAGTTTCGGGCATTTTTTCAATTATTGTAAATCCATTTTCCACCTCATGTGCCACCTCAATTCCCACTCACCCTTCACCTAACCCCACTCACTCTCTCTCCTTCCCATGGCTGGCCAAGTGGCCAAGTGAGGGACACCTCACCCCCCTTCTTTTGCAAGAAAACCCTTCCCTTTCACCTTAATTCCACCCTCTTTGAAATAATCCCAACCTATAAATCCCTTTCATTTGCAAATTTCCCCTTTTTCCTTCTCTTTCACTTCATCAAGAGAGAAGCTCTCCATAATCCTCTTCTTCTTCAAGCAAGAACCCTAGCTCCTAGAACTCCCCAAGCTCTTCACCTCCAGCTCAAGTCACTTCTTTGGAGCTTGGATCGTAGCTCTCTCCGTCGCCAAGGATCATTTGGGAGCTACTCGTCGTCAACAACCTTTTCGAGCTCACTAACTCGAATCCAACGGTTCCAAGTGAGTATTTCACTCACCAAGACTTGAATTAGCCCTAGAACACTTGTATCTACACCTCTTGTACACCTAGGTCACCAAAAAACATGAATTGAAACCATCAAACACAATTTCCAGAAAATCTGTTCTGTCACTGTTTTCCCACGATTAGTCGACTTACCCTAGGAGCTAGTCGACTAGAACACTTAGCTGAAACTTAGCTTTTCCGGAAAACACAGTATTAGTCGACTTACCCCAAATATCAGTCGACTAATCTTTTCTGGACCTAAATCTCAACTCTCTGGAAATCCCTATTAGTCGACTCCTGAATCCTCCTAGTCGACTAATCCTCCCTGGACCAGAAATCTAACTTTCTGTATCAACAGACTTAGTCGACTTAAATATCTGTTAGTCGACTGGAGACCCCTATTAGTCGACTAACCCTTACCCCTAGTCGACTAATTCTGACTGTGTGTCATAGTTAATTTCTGTTCTGAATTTGGTTCTTATACTTGTTATATGTGTATTATATCTTGCTTGTTCATGCTTCAATACTGGCTCTACATGACCTATTACTGGATGGATGTATCTCTTGTTATCTCATGACTTATTATTGCATATACTCGTTTCATGACATGTTAAATAGTAATATCACCACTTATCATGCCATCTCTTAAAACTAAGCATGATACACTTGACTTTTACATAAAAAGCACCAACTTACATATGGGTCGGGGGAAATATGCGGATATCGATACGTTGTTCGTGTTTACAGTGGTAGTAGGTATATTGTACAATCATATTCCGGTCTAACCTGCGGTACACCAGGGGACCGAGGGGAGTGCTTGCTCCCTATTCCTGAATCAGTCATGACTAAGGGCATACATAAGACCCTCCTGAATAGCCTAGCGGCTGGCTTCCGTCACCAAGCAACGGAACAATCCTGGACCGTTATCCCGGGCATGTACGGGGTCCACTGTAAACATAGTTCGTCGATACCCCCGCTGTTTCCAATAACAACCTTGAGTTACTAGGATATGGATCTATGTGCGCTGGGACGCTGGGTCACATAGCTAGATATCACAGTAAAGCAAGTAATAATAATAATAGACCATAGCTATGCATTCATTCCATGCTGACTTCAGTTCTATACGTTTTCCCTACTTGTTGATTTATATTCGTTATACTGTTCCGGCTTTCCTTATTCATGTACCTTAGCCACTTGGCTGTATTTGTTATTGTTATATGTCTTGATCCCTTGGATTTGCATATTCAGATTCCGAGGCTTGAGTCGAAGTGGAGCCATCCACCGAAGATCAGGCTTTCTTTAGTGAGCAGGCAGATTAGCTCCGGTCCTCGTGCCAGACTCTCCCCTTTTGTCTCACGGGATCTCCATCCTACTCGTGAGCTTTTTGTATACATATTGTATATATCCCTTTTGGACTTGGTTATGATGTAATGCACACGTCATGTGTAATACTTTATAATATCCTGTGATAACTTTGTATGTGTACTTCTTGTGTTGGCATATGTATGGATACCACGCTTTGTCGTGTACTCTGTTTCTTGTTGTACTTTTATGCTTAGCGTATATACGTGGGGACAAGTTATGACCTACGTATATACGTCGCAGTGACGTCCCCGTATCGGTGGAATCGGGGCGTTACAGAGGCCACCAGAGTTGATCGTGTGAGTGTCTAGATACACAGTCTAAACCTCCCGATTGCTTTTAGTCTGTCATGGACGCGCTTTAAGCCAGGAGTGGACGATCGTCTGCTTGTGCCAGTGTACTGTTGAACTGATTTGCAGAAGTAAGGACTGAACGCCAGTTCTTTTTGAAGAGCAGAGATAGTACTGCTTTACAGACGCGACTTTCATGGGGTGCGTCTTTTGGCAAAGAAAAACGCGACTGATCTTCCGTAAAGCAGACGCGATGTTCAGCCGGGCTGGAAAGACGCGAACTTCTTAGAGAGACGCGACTTTTTGAATGCATTTATGGCGGTGATGACGGGGCATGTCCATTGAAGAGGCGCGGCCGTCGGGTGCGAATCTGTGCCATGTCATGATTGCACTGCCAGTTGGCCTGGGGAACCGACGGGACATCACCTTTTGACTCGCGGACTTCCCGGTTCATTAAATGATCTGTTCCACATGTCAAGCGATGACTCGTTGCAGAGCCATGGTGCGCGATCTTCGCGATACATTAAAATTGATCTGTTCCACGCGTCAAGCGATGACTCGCTGCAGAACTAATCGAGCCACGCGCCGCGTATCTTCGCGAATCCTTGTGCCTATAAATGGCAACAGTCAGAGAGATACCTCTCTTCTCCGAGCGCATTTGTTTAGAGTTTTTAAGAAAAAGAGTTCTTCTTTCTCTGTTCATCTCCATTACTGGATTCTTAATCACCAATGGCACCTAAGACCAAGCCAACCGCATCCTCTTCAAGAGCGACCGTCACCGAGGCCCAGAGGGGCGGTTCCTCCGCGCAGGAAGTCCTTTTCCCAGGTATAACGCCGTTTAGGCTTGAACTTCACCATTACTGGAAGCTCGTGGAACCCCAAAAAGATATCTTTTGGAGGAGAACCATTAACACAGAACCGTCAACACAGAAAACAAAACCGTGTTTGATTCTCAGACGCGGTCTCAGACGCGGTCTTTGAGTTGATAACCAAGGCGCGGGTTTGATGACCCGGTGCCAGCGAGTCCTGCATTTCAGATTCTTCACTTAGAATATTTCTAATTGTGAAGGGTTCGGACGCGGACTTGAAGATTTTTCATCAGGTGCAGGTTTTTGATGAATCTTGCACCTGAGCCCAAGTACTTAGAGATTTTTCATAAGTCTTGGTTTGCAAAACGCGGATTTGATCCCGCGGGTCTTACGCTTGGATGCGGATTTGCAGGTCTGGATGCGGATTTGATAATTCCTGCGTCCAGTATTTCTTCTGCGTCTAGACGCAGATTCGCAGGTCTGGACGCGGATTTGATAATTCCTGCGTCCAGTATCTCTTCTGCGTCTGGACTATAGACACTTAGCATTTTTTTTGCTTCTGATAAGGTGTCCGATTAAGTGTCCTTTTCTTTTGCAGTACCCACCCTTCTGCCCCACTCGCCAAGAAGCGTCACTTTGGACATGTAGGTGGTGCTGACCGTGATCTGGCCTTTGTGCTACGAAGACAGTACCTGTTACTGCTGACAGGTCGCAGGAGCGCCAGGAAAGGCTCTCCAATGTTGATATGACAACCCTTCGGGTGCTTATGACCGATGCAGGATTCACAACGGATGATCGCGTCAAGCTGGAGAAGCCTGCCTTCTTCTTCGGAGATCATATCGGTGATGGCGGCTATTCCATGTATGGAAATTATAGATGGCTCCGTCAGATAGGGATAGAAGATTCTTTCTTCCAGACATGGAAGGATGTTCCCGCTGTCTTATCTCCAGCACATGTCCGTCCCTCGAAGATGAAATGGGACGTTTCTCGATATGTCCCTGAGATTACCCTTGGTGACTTGGGCTCCCAGAAGGTATATCGTCATGATGGTCATGATAGGGCGGTTCTCGGCCTGTTCCCCGGGTCGCGCAAGTCTGAGCTCCCAGTTGGAGAGATACCAAAACTCGGCACTACCTTCCTCAACGCGTTTATGAAAGCGGAGGGTGATTTTCCTGTTGAGTTCCGTGCGCCCGGGTGGGTTCATTCCACCGAGAAGTATTGGTGGCGCAGGATGGTGAGCTTCGTCCTTGCCGATCTTGGAGATCTGCTAGAGCATGTGGGACTGTACCCAGCAGTCAGGGCCGTGCAGTATGGCATCCCGCCGAGTTCTCAGAACTTCTTCGGGGCCCTGGAGCGTTACAATTCTTTGATGGGGACATTCTTCACCCCGTCGGAGAGATGGGCCTTGCACTACACGAGTTGCATGAGGTCTCGGGGCTGGCAACAGGGATTCTCCCTATGAGGAATATATCCCAACCACTGAGGAGCTCAACCTTATGAAGAAAGGGTCTCCTCAAATGTACGAGACTTATTGGGAAGTGCTATGTCACTTCCATATTTGCGGCCAGATAACCACTTGGAGGTCGGGAGGAATCAAGCAGCTGTCTTGGGCCAGTTACTTGTTCAACAATGTCAATAAGAAAGACCATCCAATAACCCGACTGGCTCCCAGCTCCGACAAGGAATTGACGACAGGATCGCCCAGGCTCCTGAAGGCTTCTACACCACGATTTCGAACGAGGACGGTTTCGAACCTGACATGGTCTTCGAAAGCTTTCACCATTAAGCCCGGACCCCTATCTCCGATCGAGCATTGTTGGCGGGCTTCTTAATGCTGTGGCTGAAGCGTTGTGTGGTGCCCACGCTGCCACATGAAGTCATTGTTGTCGATGTAGTGTACCCGGCGGTGCTCCTGGCCCATGGCAGTCCCATAGCCCTTCTTCCGGCCGTGGCGGCTGGCATTCAGAGCGGTTGCGGGCGTTAACCCACACTTCTGCGAGCCAGGGAAGGCTGTCAACTCCCATGGCCAACCGATCCTTGACTCAAAAGGGAAGCCGACGGTGAAGCGCCCCAACCCTCGGATCGAGCTGCCTTACACGTACCTCATGGCTTGGTACGTGATGCACTGCCCTTCCCTGATGACGCCGGTGCCTTGAGTGAGGGTTTCGCCCCTTTTGTACAGCGGTTGGAGGGTTCGGACTGGCGTAATACTTATATGTATTTCGTCCGGAAGTGCATTTCAGATGCTTCGAACTACCAGCTCAATCGCTGCTTCCCCGAGATCCCTGGTGCATCTTTCGGAGATCTATTTACTGATTCTGCGGGCCTAGATGACTTCACGAGGTTGTCCACGGGGGTCTTCTGGTGGTTGATCAACATTCGGCCCGGATATGTGCTTTTCCGGCAAGGGACTTCATGCACAATCGAGCCGTACATGCCGAATCGTTTCGCCCGACAGTTCGATGCTATGATCACTCTACGTCGGCAATCCCAATGCTCGACTCGCCTTCGAAGGGAACTTGTTCGAAGGTGCTCGGCTTGGTACTACAGTGTGGCCGGAGGGACGGAAGCAACTTTCCGTCTACCTATCGAGGGGTCAAAGTGCCGTATGAGCTTCAGCTTCTGCTCCTGGTACTTCCAAGTCAACCAGACACCATACTTTGTTCCAGAGCATTCATGCATTGAGAGTATCAATGCAAATCTCGAAGCAAGGTCGGAGTCCGGTAAATGCTCGCGAGGCGTCGAGCAGTACCTGAAGGCTCTGAAGGAGGTCGGGAGAAGGTCAAGGGAGGAGCCGCGAGCAACAAGGGCGGAGCCGCGACCAATCAGGGCTCGACAGGCGATGAGCAAGCGTCGTCAAGGCTCTACTTCTACTGCTGAGCCTGCCCCAAAGAAGGTCCGGAGAGACTTGACGGCTGCAGTTTCTCGATCCGCGGACTTCCCTTCTGGTGTTGGGGAGCCGAGGGAGGAAGCGATGGACAAGGATGACACTCCCTTAGTCCATGCCCGCAGGTTACACCGCAGGAGCCTCAGGATTGCAGAGGAAGGTGAGCCTGCTGACAGACCCCCGCCACTGACGAGACCGAGCAGCTCGAGGTCGATATAATGAGCGGAGGCGATGTTGAGATTCCGGGGATCTCAGCTCAGCCCGAGTCTTCCTCAACTCAGAGGAGGGATGAGGCACAACAGCCTGGGTCTCCTTCTGTCTTCATCTCCAGTCCTCGGATGGTTGACCCCAGCCCTACCACTGGGGTGTTTAGAGGCAAGGCTCCGGCTACCGAGGCCTCTCACGTTGAACTGTCGTCTTCCTCATCCGCAGAGGAAAGCGATTTTGAGGATGAGGTCGACTATGGTGACGAACCCCGCTCCTCCTGATTCGAGCAAATTCTCACACATCTCGGAGGAGGAAATACATGGGTGTGAGCCGGCGACGATGTCACCACCAGCGGTTGCTCCTGCTGAAGGTACTCTTTTCACCTTTTGACCTGATTTCCCTTTTCATTTTGAAGAGGAGGCTTTAACATTCTCCTTTTATGCTGCAGGATTGGCTGAGGATACCGAGGCTGCAACCTCCTCGCCTATCGAGGAGATGGTGCAAGAGTTGACCCAGCCGGAAGGAGTTGAGACTCCAGCTGCCGAGGCAACTACCGAAATCGGGGAGACTTCTACTCTGCAGGAAGAGGAGGCCACCACTGAAGTCAGGGAGACTTCTCCTCTGCAGGGTTCGCCCAAGGATTCGACATCTCTGGCCTCCAGCTTGGTAAGGAAGTTTTTAATGTCTCGGATGTTTCTCTTTTTACCATTCTGGCTAATGTTGAGATAACTTACAGAGAGAACTGAGGGTGCCCAGGTAGAGAGTCTGACGGTCAATGTCCTCCGGAAGGCCATAGGGCCCAAGCCTTGGCTGAGGTTTCTGAGGAGGTCGAGCTCACTACCCTGTCATCGCTGTGGAAGTTCCTGCAGAGGTGGTACCCCCAGAAGCGCCAGTGGCTGCTCCTGCTCCTGCCGTACTCGTGGTCAGCTCGACTCTTGCACCAACAGAACTGATCTACATCCCCCACCCCGTGATAGAAAGGGGATCGGGGAGCACTTCGGATGATGATATCATGGAGCTTTTGACACGCCAGCGGTGCAGCAGTTCCTTACCTCGATGTGAACATGCATCGATTTCGTCCTGACTAGAGGTAGCTCCCTTGACTTCGCCCAGATGTTTCTCGGAAACCAGGTCGAGAACATCAAGTTGGCCAGAGGCCCTTCGCTAGCCCAGGCGAGTCAGCTGCTGGTGGATCAGCTGGGACAGCACCTGAGAGAGCTTCGATCCCTGGAGGATGATGCCGGTTTCATCCCACGAAGCCCAAGAAACGCTGAATAGGCTCCCTGTTGCTCAAGAGCAGGAGCGAAGAGAGGTGGAGGAGAAGATCACCGATAGCACTCGTCTTCTTGAACGTGTCCAGGCTGATCACCAAAGGCTGGCGATTGAGTTCGAGAGTCAGAGACGATCATACAGGCCGCAAAGCAGGCTATCCTTGACTCTCGGGCTGTTATAGCCAGGGCTGAGGCCATGATTGTCTTCAACGAACAGAGGCTTGCTACCTCTGAAAAGAGGCTAGCGGAGTTAGAGGTTGCCAAGGCGCAAGCTGAAGCGGACCTCTCTGTTCGTTTCGTCCGAGCTGGAGTCCCTCCGAGTGCAAGCGCAGGGATTTTTGTCTGAAGCAGATCTGCGGGCCCAAGCTCTCATGGAGGTTGAGAAGGCACGTCAACATAAGATACATCGCCTTAGAGAGCAAATCCGTTCTTTGGCGGACCAGGACTTGTAGCCTTCTCTCTTTTTTTTTAAGAAAAGGACACTCTGTTCACTAAGAGTGTTTTGTATTAGCTTTTATCATTTTTGATATAATAAAAGTCTTTGAAGTTTTTGGTTCCACCTCCTTTGTTGCCTTGCTGTGGATGAATTCGACCTCTTGATCACAATCTTTGATTAACTGACTGTGAATGCTGAACTAGGTGAGACTAAGTTCTTTAAATGAAACGCGGCGTTTGACCCATAAGACCTTAGGCAGAACTAAGCCCTTTTGATGAGACGCGGCATTGGTTCATAGGGACTTAGGTAGAACTAAGTCCTTTTGATGAGACGCGGCGTCAATTCATGGAGAGACGCGGTCATCAGTTCATAAGAACTCAGATAGAACTAAGTCCTTTTGATGAGACGCAGCATCAATCCATAGGGAGACGCGGCGGCGTCAACTCGCAGAGAGAAACGCGGATTTGAGTAACGCAAGTCTGTCCTGCCAATGAAGACGCGACTCGAGCGGACGCGAGGGACGCAGCCTTGTGTATTTTCCCCTTAATCTCAGAATGGACTAAGTCCTTTGCTGAGTCAAGTGCTTTCCCTTAAAATGGGCCCTGTTTGCTGAAGGACGCGATTCTGAGTCACGCGGACTTTCCTTTGGAACGCATGTGGACGTCATTCATTCTGAAAAAGGAGACGTGGGTTCCAGGACGCGGTTTTCCCATCTGCGTATCGATGTAACTTCCAGACGTTACATGCGGCCTGACATAAAGATTTTATGAGATCTTTGAACGTCAAGTCTTCACTGACGATTGAACGTCAAGTCTTCACTGACGATTGGAAAACCGAGTCATCCGTTGTTTCCCGAAGCAGTTGTCCACGCGTCGGTTCCTCATTGGACTCAGGCGTTAATGCCTTTTAATGCAAAACCGCCGGCGCTGGCGGTTTGAGACCAGCGTTTGCGACGCTTCCCGAAGCAACGTTCCACGCGTCAGACTCCTATTGGACTTTGACGGTCGTGCGGTCATTAAGGCCGACGGGAACCATAAATGGTAGTTATCAGGGGCTGCCTATAAATAGGGCTTCCTTCTCTCCCTTTAACAGTCCATACTGTTGTTCTTTTTGAGAGCGAGTGCTCTGAGAGTTTCTGCCTTCCCCCTTCAAAGGACTTCACCAGGGGTTTGCCTCCATGGATGAAGATGACCCAGAGATTTCATGCTTCTGTTTGGTCTCTTCAGAAGATTACCACTGTCAAGTGATTTCAATAACAGAAAGCATCTCTCTGAACTCCTTTTATGTCTGCGTTTTGATGCAGAGAGTTCAACTCTTGATAGAGGCCTCTGCGGGTACACCGTTCTGATTTACCATGACCTTTTTAATCCACCCAGGCTTGCACCTTGGCATCTCTTAAGAGATATCACCATCTGGATGAAGTCTTAGTTTGGTACATTCCTTTTTTTTTTGGAATTTGCGCCATCGACTTGAACTTCTCTGGACGCGAGTACAGAAGTCTTTGGCACTTGGCGCTGGCTTTGCTCATGAAGCTCGCGTTTTAAGGCCACTGACTTGGATGAATTCCAACTCGGGTTGAAGGTTTCAGACCCGAATCTTGCAACTCCTGTTCATTCAACAGGGAGATGGCAATTTTTTCGGCGTCTGAGTCTTTTCGCGCGCCTGGTGTGTTAGACGCAGATGCAAAAAAAAAAAAATTGGACTGCGTTTGAACCCTGCGTGTATCACAGTT
Organism: Agave tequilana; assembly: GCA_038442645.1. Taxonomy (NCBI): domain Eukaryota; kingdom Viridiplantae; phylum Streptophyta; class Magnoliopsida; order Asparagales; family Asparagaceae; genus Agave; species Agave tequilana. Next base: position 13,225 of record JAVJIF010005850.1, on the reverse strand, counting down.
TTAACTCGCGTCTGTTTCTGCCACTGCGGAAGTTTTGGCTCACTACGCGGGCTCATTCCCGCGTCTGAAGTCTTCGACAATAGCCGCGTCTGTCACTTTGTTTTCTTTGTTGAAGTATACTAAGTTTCAGATTTTCTAACCCCCTTGTTTATTCCTTGTAGGTAGGCTTGATTGTCCTTTTTCAGGTTCGCTGGGCCCCCTGGAAGAATATTCCGGTCGGCGAACCGTTCGATGTTCATCTACAAGGGAATATATTATGGTCCTCGTCGTCTACACAAGGAATATATTATGTCCCTGACGAGGACTTAACCCTCGCCAAGGTTTCTTCAGATCCACTGCACCAGTCATGCCTGCTGGCAAGGGATGGTCAGGGTAAGTATGGCGGCGAGGAGGTTACGGTGGATACAGTGGCAGATAGGATCCTCTTCCTCTCCCACTTCAGAAGTGACATCAAGGACACTCCATGTTCGTTGGATGGCCTTCTGGCGAAAGAGATGCTCATGAATGAAGGGTTGCATGGCTTTCTGCTGCCACCAGACCTCAAGAACACTATTGCTCTTAGCTTAGTCAGCTAGGGCTCTTCCGATGTTTACGTCATGCACCATAATGCAACCGGCTCCAATTGTCGCCACAGTTTGGCACTTCTTCAGACATCGTGCACTTGGAATTAGATGGGGCTTCAAGGAGTGAGTACGGCCTCTGAGAGAGAGAGAGGGACTTCTTTGTACTCCTTAACTGTAACACTCAATCTTATTGTATAAGAGAGCATTTTGTATCACTTTCGTATGCCTGGATATAAATAAAAGTGACACTTTTCTTTTTTCCTCTTTCATTGTTTTGAACTTTTTGTCTTCAGTTAGACTCATAGAAGCAAAGAATCTTTGACTTTGTCAAAATTATGATGATAATCTTAATAAGTCAAACTTGTAGGGAAGATCCTATTTCAGGAACTCTCACAATACTGTCAGAGGTGTAATATTAACTTGACAGAGATGAAATAATTTTTGGTGGACCTGCCACTTTATAAGAGAAAGTGACAAGTAGAATTGGTACCCCCAGGGAGGGTGAACTTTTATCAAGTGTTTGGGATTAACTTGATTGAGCTCAGCTGGGGATTTGATGGAAACACTGTTGATGGTGTAGTATTAACCTAACAATGTTTTTAGGTAGACTTGTTATTCTGTTGAAGAGAATAACAAGTGAGACTAGACTCTGGGGAATCTAGGAAAGTTTGTTACCGTTAGAGGTGTGATATTAACTTAACGGGTTGAAAGTGGTCTTGTCAGAAGTGTAATGTTAACTTGACAAGGATGTGAGTCAGAGGTGTGATATTAACTTAACTCAGAAGTGTCACTGTCATAGGTGTAATGTTTAACTTGACAGTGAGAGTAATGCTAGAGGTGTAATGTTGAACTTGGCATTGGTCATTTCGGCTTGTATAAGAAGTCCGAGGGAAAGTCATGGCCATAGGTGTATTGTTTAACTTAGCAATGACTTGATGCTAGAGGTGTAATGTTAACTTAGCATCATCCATTTCAGCTTCGATATGGAAGTCTGAGAAAAGTGACTGTCAGAGGTGTAATATTAAACCTGACAGAAACCTGATTACTGTTTAGAGGTGTGGTGTTAAACTTTAACAGTAATTTGTCAGAGGTGTATATTAACTTGACAAAGATTGACTCACGATAAGAGCATTTGAGGACCTGTCATTCTATTTGGTGAGAATTGACAAGTGAAAATTTGAAGTGCCAGAGGTATAGTGTTAACTTGGCAAATTTGAAAGTTTGATACTCCGTGTAGAGTTGACAAACAAAATTTGTACTCGACAAGGAATATTGAAAAGTTTCCATTACCAGAGGTATAGTGTTAACTTAGTAATGGTTGTATTTTGTAGACCTACCATTCTGTGGATGAGATTGGTAAGGGATTTTTGGAGGAAAGAGTGGAGCCAAGTCCACTTAGGATTTTTTAGCAAACCCTCAGCTATCAACGGATTTGAGGTGCCTTTACCAACTACCGTTTGAGTTGGGCTAGCCATGCTATTCCCCTCAGCATGATGAGTTGTCGAAGACTTATGTTGGGCTTAGAAGCCAACATTTTCCTCTATCCTTAGCCGTCGGGGCGTCGGATGTTATATGAAGAAATTCTTCTTACTTTGATCAGAGGTGTACTTTTAACTTGATCAGCGGAAGAATACCATCTAAGGATAGTATTTCTTCAGGAACCTGCCATTGATCGGCATCATGAGTGTATCGCCATTTGAGGTTGTGAGGCGATATGACCCATTTTGAGTAGACTGACTCAACTACAAATGGTCCTTCCCATTTGGGTTGGAATTTTCCTTTTGTCTTGTGCGTCATTACCATGGGTCTTCTGACGGCTAAGACAAGATCGCCTTTCTTGAAAGTACACATTTTAACTTTCTTGTTGAAGGCTCTGGTAATACGAGCTTGGCAGAGCTCGATTTATTGTTGGGCCTGCAGACGTTTATCATCTAAGGCCTCCAGTTCCTGGAGTCGCTGTCGATGCTTCTCCTCTGTTGTCATCTCCCGCTGTCAAGGCGACACGTAGAGATAGAATTTGGATTTCCAGTGGGAGCACGGCTTCACACCCGTATACCAAAGAAAATGGCGTAGCTTTAGTTGGGGTTCGCACAGTTTGCGATAGTCCCATAAGCATTCACCTAGTTTGTCGTCCCAGTCCCGTGACTTTTCGAGACGAACTTTTTGAGAAGCTTACCAATGGTCTTGTTGAAAGCTTCTGCGAGGCCGTTAGCGGCAGGATAGTATGCCGTTGAGGACCACTCTGGATTCTGAACTTAGCGCAGAATCTCTGGAAAGCCTGGCTGATGAACTGAGGTCCATTGTCATGGACAATTCGCCGAGGTACACCGAAACGGTAAATAACGTGATGTTTCACGAACTTGATCACGTTCGACGATTTGACCTCCTTCAAAGGAATGGTCTCAGCCCACTTAGAGAATAATCGGTTATTGTCAAAATGAACCGATGTCCTTTTGATGATGGTGGGCTGATAGGGCCAACCACATCCATCCACCACATTTCAAATGGCCAGGTAGAGGTTGTAGAGTGGAGATAACCTGGTGCTTGATGGATGAAATCCCCATGCACTTGACAAGTGTGGCATCTTTTAGCATAGGTGACGGCGTCGGCAACCATCTTGGGCCAATAGTAACCCAATCTTTGGAGTCGATGTGCCAGTTTTGGGCCAGGTTGATGGGCTCCACACATACCGTCGTGGGCTTCTCTCAATACCTCTTGGGCTTCTTTTGGTGAGAGGCACCGAGCAAGATCCCGTCATGCGATCGACGATACATGTGTTCGCGTAATCGCATTATAATAGAATTTGGAGGCTTTCTTTCGAATGGCAGCCGCCTCTTTGGTGTCTTCAGGCAGAATGTCGTATAAGACGAAATCAATGTAAGGGAATCGCCAGTCTTTAAGCTCTGGACCGGTTGACAATTCCAGTGCTTCTTTGCCTTGACAATCTCCCTTTGACTCCTGATAGCCCTCGAGAGCATTTCTCGGGCAATACAGGTCGTGGCTGTAGACGAATATCTTCTCCATTGCTCCAGCTGGAAGAGCTAAGGAGGCCGCGAGGGATGCGAGTGCATCCGCGTGCGCATTTTGCCTGCGCGATACATGGTCGATGTAGAAGCTTGTAAACCCCTCGGCCATGCGGATAGTTGTGTTGTGGTAGGGTACTAGGTCCTCATGTCTGACTTCATACTCCCCGCGAACTTGGCTGACGATAAGTTTAGAGTCGCCGTATGCCTCGAGATTTTTAACGCCAATCTCATCGGCGAATTGCATCTCAATCAAAAGAGCGTTGTACTCCGCCACATTGTTGGAACAAGGCTCAGTTAATGAGACAGCTCGGGGAATCACATAATTTTGTGGGGATACGAGTACTACTCCTACCCCCGCTACTACGTGTCCCTTTGGGCTTGTTCTTGATGCACCGTCGAAGAAAAGTTGCCATACTTGACTTTCGAACGATGTCTGAGTCAGGCAGACTTCAGCAACTTCATCTGGGAGATCCTCGTAGACTTTGGCTGCCCTCGGATCTGGGTGCTCAGCTAGGAAATCCGCCACTGCTTGTCCCTTAATGGCCTTTTGTGGTAAAAAGTGCATCTCATATTGGGAGAGCAATATGGCCCATTTTGCCAGCCGGCCGTTTAATGATGAAGGCTTAGTCATAAGTAACCTCAGGGGTTGACTTTTGATATGACGTTTATAGTTTGGCCTACCGATAGTGCCGCATTTTCTGAATAGTGAACACTAATGCCAAACATTCCTTCTCGATCGGGTTATACCGATGTTCGGCTCCGATCATTGTTCTACTCAGATAGTAGATTGCTTGCTCACGTCCGTGATCATCATTCTGAGCTAATAGAGCTCCCAAAGAATGATCCATTGCCCGAACGTACACCAGGAAAGGCTTTCCGGATACCGGAGCTGCAAGGACTGGTGGTTGGGTGAGGTATTGCTTGATTTCCTCGAACGCTTGTTGGCAAGCGTCATCCCAAATGAATGAGACACCCTTCTTCATTAACTTAGCGAAGGGTTGGCATCTTCCGGAGAGGTTTGAGATAACCTGGGGATGTACGCCAATCGTCCTGCAATCCCCTGAGTTCTTTGAGATTTCTCGGGGGTTGCATCTCTTGGATAGCGCGAACCTTTTCCGGGTCCAAGTGAATTCCGGTGGATGTTACAATAAATCCTAAATTTGCCACTGGCCACCCCCAGGAAGGACTTTCTGGGATTCATCTTCAATTGATGAGCCCGCATGATGTCGAAGACCACCTTCAGGTCCGCTATGTGATCACCTTTAGTGCGGCTTTTTACCGCGATGTCATCAACATACATTCCACCGTTTTGCGTATTTACTGATGGAAAATGGCGTTCATGGCCCTTTGGTATGTTGCCCCTGCATTTTTCAGTCCGAAGGGCATGACGGTGTAGCAATATACCCCTAGAGGTGTCCTGAAGGAGGTATGCTTTTCGTCATCAGGATACATTTTGATTTGATTGTATCCTGAGAATCCGTCCATGAAGGACATTCGTTCGAATCCACAAGTATTGTCAATCATGACATCTGTGATCGGCAATGGGAATTCGTCCTTGGGGCAGGCCTCGTTTAGATCGCGGAAGTCGATGCAGATCCGGATCTTCCCGTTCTTCTTGGCGACGGGGACGATGTTGGCTACCCAGTCGGGATGTTCTTTCCCTGATGAAGCCAGAATCAATAAGTTTTCTGACTTCTGATTGAATTGCCTCCATTATTTCTGGACGAAATCGTCGCTGCTGTTGTTTGACAGGCTTTACGTCCGGATTGATGTTGAGGCGGTGCATAGCCACCTGAGGATCGAGTCCTGACATGTCCTCATAATTCCAGGCGAAGACGTCTATATACTCTTGTACAAGAGATATTAGATCCTTTTTCTCTGAAGGTGACAGGTCGTCACTTATGAAGATGGGCTTAGGGTTAGCCTCATCTCCTAGGTTGATCTGAACAACCTTGTCTTCTGTGGGTGGCTCGCGCTGTTCAAAGCGAGTGTCCCAAAGAGCATTTAAATGTTTGATCCAAGGATCTGTATCAGATTGGATCATTTCTTCATTTCCATCTTCCAGGTGGCTTGTCGAAACCATGTTCACTGAAAGTTCCTTGAAGATGTTGCCGACACTAACATCTGACTCCCAGATGATGTGTCTGAAGAGTAATCGTTGCTCGACGATTCTTGAGAATCGGAGGCTGATGGGACCGGAGTTGATACATAGCCCAACCCCCGGCGCGTTTGATGATAATAATCGGGGCCTTCCCTTTCGGCACAAAGGATCGTATATACGTTGCAGTGACGTCCCCGTATCGCCGGGATGGGGCGTTACAGGTTGGTATCAGAGCTTAGGCTCTAACCTCCTCAGTACGTCCAGAAGGCAAATCAATGGTAAAGAGATTTGCAACTGGAATACATGAGTCTTGGTATACATTCCAACTGCAAGTGCAGAGTTTATCTATTTCTTGACTATCTTTCCTTTGATTTCAAATCCCTCCTTGACTATCTTTCCTTTTATTCCTAAATCCTTCCTATCCTTTCCCTGTTTTGGTTTTATGAAGCCTTATACTATTTTAAGATATGACTAGACTAGAGAGGTATGGCTGGTTCAGAAGGAAGCTATTATGTGATCTCTTCGGCCAATTCTATGAAGCTTGGTATTCTCCAGATCGATCTTGATCTGGCTATCTTTCAGAAGACAGCAGTCGGGATTCTTAATTATCGGTCTCTTCTTATTATGCTCAGGATTTTCGGGGTTTTCTTTATTACACAGCCACGACATCATTAGTATTATTCAGCATTATTCTAAAGATTTATTACACAGCCACGACATCATCAGCCGAAAATGCAGAGTATGATTATTATTCAGTTGACTTGAGAGCCCTACCTATAGTGCTTCATATCTTAATTGGTATAGATTCCACCCTTGTTCCCTTTGTATTCAATTTACCCCTTAACGAAATTGCGAGGACGCAATTTTTGTAAGGTGGGTGGATTGTAATACCCGTTCCCGGAATACTACTTAGTTGCGTATTCAGATTTTTCGATCGTATTTTTCGATTTGTTTTCTGTAAATTATTCTGTATTATGAATTCCTTATGTGGTTGTTTTGGTTTTGAATTTGGATTCGTGGACTCGGAGTCAGCCCTAGTCTGAACCGAAGGCCCGATCCTAGAGTATTACTCGTTTTGGTCTTTCCGGTGATTAGATTTGACCGATTTTAGTTTTAAATATCATTTTCCAATATTATATATTTTCTATGATTTTCTAGATTTTTCTGGAATTAAAATAAAAATCTTCAAAACCGGTGTCGGCCAGTGCCGCTGACCGATTCCTGGATTTTTAATTCTCAAACGGTTTGGAATTTCTAAATGATTCTTTAGACATTATTCCTTAGAATCATATTTTCTACCTATATTCTTTTTTCTGAGGATTTTATGATTTTATGAAAATTCCAACGGAGTCGGTAAATTATTGATTCCAGGATTTTAGTTTTAAAACTATAAAGTATTCTTCAAACGGATTTCACTATCGGTCTTTATATATTATTATTGATTTTTGGTAATTATTTCGGGTCGTTCCGAGATACTTGAATTTCGGACGATTCCGTATTTTCCCGAAAGATTTCTGTATCTACTACTGAATCCCGGGAAGCCGCCACTTCCATTATTTTCATTTTCTATTCCAAGAGAATTTCTTCCCTTTTCCATTTTCTTTCCCATTTCCTATTTTCTTTCTTTCCTTTCCTTAACTTCCACCACACACTTTTCCTATTTTCCAAAATTCCAAATTCTTTTTCTTATTCCACCAACTCCCACCTACCCCATTAAATGCATTTCTCTCTCCCTCATCCCATGGCGGCCAAGTGGCCAAGAGAAGGACACTCACCTCACCCCCACTTTGCAATTAAGCCCTCCCCTTTCATTTAATTGCAACTCCCTTTACAAAATCCAAATCCCATATATACATTTCCTTTTCATTTCAATCCCTTTCTTTCATTTCTCTTCACCAAAAGCCAAACCCTAGCTTCCACCACCTCCATCTCCTTCATCTCCACCAAGGCAACCACCACCACTTCTCCAACCTAGCTTCATCTTCTTCTTCCTTCATCACCATGGAAACCACCACCACAAGGTCAACAACACCAAAGACTCCACCTTTCCTTTCATCATCAACCTCCATCACTTGGTGCCTTTTGGTGAGTAATTTCAATCACCAAGACTTGGTTATTTCTTAGCATGCTTAAGTTCACATATCATGTTCAATTATGCCATCAAAATCATATTTTTAGCCATCAAACACAAACCCTAGAAAACCTGTTCTGTATGCTGTTTCCAGTCGATTAGTCGACTTGACCTAGAACCTAGTCGACTAGAAACCCTTAGCTGAATCTTAACCTTTTCTGGAAACACAGTATTAGTCGACTTACCTTAGTTCCTAGTCGACTAGAGGCCCTTAGTCGACTACACCCTTGACCCTAGTCGACTAACCCTTCCTGCACCAGAAACCTTAACTCTCGGCCCTAGTCGACTTGACTATATTATTAGTCGACTATAGACTATTAGTCGACTACCCATTCTTCCCTAGTCGACTAATTTATCCTGAGACAGAAACCCCAACTTTCTGTATCACAGACTTAGTCGACTTAAGTATCTGTTAGTCGACTTAAGATCATTATTAGTCGACTACCCCTCCTAACCTAGTCGACTAACTATTCCCTGAAACCAAACCCAACTCTCTGGAAACCAGTTCTAGTCGACTATACCAGACTGTTAGTCGACTAACTCCACTTTAGTCGACTACTCTTCCATCCTAGTCGACTAACTTTGCCTAGCCATCTTAGTTGATTCCTTTCTTGAACATGAACCTTACCCTCTAGACTTACATCACCTATAGGTATTACTTGACTTGTCTCTAGACACACATCATCTTCCATTCTTTCTCTCTCTCATCTCACACTCTACATATTTATATCACAGGTTATGGCGCATCCCGAGCTTCCGTGGATTTCGGATATTTCGGTATATTGGTGACTCAGGCGAGTGTTCTCACTCGCTACCCTCTTACTTCTTATTTCATTGATTATGCGCATGTTCTCGCTTTAGCTTTCATGTATTTTATTTCATGTGCTATGTCTTTTTTGCTTATACCATGCGTGGCCGACCCTTTGTGTCGTTGGACTTTGGATTACTGTTATGTTTACACTTGCCCTACTACTACTTCAGACTTGTTAGTTGCATGTTTCCTTTTAACACATGTATATCACCTGACATCTAGAGTGTTATCACCTGACCACCCTGACATACTACTATTTGGCTAGACCCTCTTGGTATGACCGACTTACCCAGACTATTATCAATCTCTTGACATAACTTGCCACCTGATTATTATCCATCTCTTGTTATGTTTTGGTTGTTTACTAAATATCACCACTCTGTCATGCTATCACCTGACACCCCAGCATGATGATTTGACTTGTGATTATCATCTTTACGGGGACCTTGACTTATGATTCTGTGTCATGATCAGTGACCTGTATATTGTATTCCGGCTTTACATGCAGTGACCTGACTATATAGTACTTATGTACTCCTTATTCCTGATCATGTCTATTTCCTGTTATTCCCGTAAAGTGATAATTAAACTAATAAATCCTAAAAAGGACCAACTTGTATTGGGTCGGGGGAAACATGCGGATATCGATATGTGTTCGTGTTTACAAGTGGCATTAGGTTGTGCACTATATATCCGGTCTGACCTGTGGTACTCCAGGGGACCGAGGGGTGCTTCTCCCTTTCTTTCCTGTTTACTGTCATGACAAGGGCATACATAAGTCCCTCCTGTTTAGCCTTGCGGCAGGTTCCGTCTTCAAGCAACGGAACAATCCTGGCCGTGGTCCCGGGTATGCACGGGACCCACTGTAAACATAGTTCGTTGATACAACCGCTGTTTCCAACAACAACCTCGACTTGCTTATATATGGATGTATGTGAGTTGGCCGTACACCGAGCCACATACCTAGATATATGGGTTAGACGAGTAATAATAAAGTGTCATAATAACCGGCTTTTTAAGTTGTAAGTAGAGGTATGTGGAATGGGACGCATACCAAAGCCTGCAACTTAAACGCTATGAATCTGTGCTGTGCCTTACCGTATTTGCTTTTCCCGGACTTTATATCGGATTTTCGTGTTATGAGTATTATGGTAGTTCGGATTGTTTTATTCGGATTCCCTGTTTTATGATTATCATGCCATATCTATTCTTACCTGCTCTATCCTATCTGCCTACTGAGTATTCCCACTTGATATATGCATTATTGTGCTCACCCTGCTTCACCACTTGGTTTTGCTTCTACACTCGCCTGGGGAGTATCATTTGACTCCCCTGGATTCTCACGTCCAGGTCTTGGAGCTTGGAGCGAGTGGATTTACCCCTTCGCTGTTCAGAGTAACGCAGCAGTAGCGTGGATCTTCAGCCGACCTTTCGGAGCTCCATCCTTCCAGACCCCCTTTGTGCCTCCCGAGTTTCCTCTCAGCAACTCGTGAGTACCTTATGCTGTTTTACTCTTGTACATCTGCTTGTATTCCCGCATTTGCGCATATTAGTGATATGATATTCATGTAATATTGTAATCACTCTGGTGATAATTCTGTAATTGTATAAATGTGTTGGAATGTATAATGCACCATTTGCTTCCGTACTCTGATTCTTGTCTGTACTGATGCTTAGCGTATATACGGGAAGGTAATTCGGACTTACGTATATACGTTGCAGTGACGTCCCCGTATCGCCGGGATCGGGGCGTTACAGGTTGGTATCAGAGCTTAGCTCTAACCTCCTCAGTACGTCCAGAAGGCAAATCAATGGTAAAGAGATTTGCAACTGGAATACATGAGTCTTGGTTATACATTCCAACTGCAAGTGCAGAGTTATCTATTTCTTGACTATCTTTCCTTTGATTTCAAATCCCTCCTTGACTATCTTTCCTTTTATTCCTAAATCCTTCCTATCCTTTCCCTGTTTTGGTTTTATGAAGCCTTATACTATTTTAAGATATGACTAGACTAGAGAGGTAGTGGCTGGTTCAGAAGGAAGCTATTATGATGTGTCTCTTCGGCCAATTCTATGAAGCTTGGTATTCTCCAGATCGATCTTGATCTGGCTATCTTTCAGAAGACAGCAGTCGGGATTCTTAATTATCGGTCTTCTTTATTATGCTCAGGATTTTCGGTTTTCTTTATTACACAGCCACGACATCATCAGTATTATTCAGCATTATTCTAAAGATTTATTACACAGCCACGACATCATCAGCCGAAAATGCAGAGTATGATTATTATTCAGTTGACTTGAGAGCCCTACCTATAGTGCTTCATATCTTAATTGGTATAGATTCCACCTTGTTCCTTTGTATTCAATTTACCCCTTAACGAAATTGCGAGGACGCAATTTTTTGTAAGGTGGGTGGATTGTAATACCCCGTTCCCGGAATACGTCTTAGTTGCGTATTCAGATTTTTCGATCGTATTTTTCGATTTGTTTTCTGTAAATTATTCTGTATTATGAATTCCTTATGTGGTTGTTTTGTCTTGAATTTGGATTCGTGAACTCGGAGTCAGCCCTAGTCTGAACCGAAGGCCCGATCCTAGAGTATTACTCGGTTTGGTCTTTCCGGTGATTAGATTTGACCGATTTTAGTTTTAATATCATTTTCCAATATTATATATTTTCTATGATTTTCTAGATTTTTCTGGAATTAAAATAAAAATCTTCAAAACCCGTGTCGGCCAGTGCCGCTGACCGATTCCTGGATTTTTATTCTCAAAGGTTTGGAATTTCTAAATGATTCTTTAGACATTATTCCTTAGAATCATATTTTCTACCTATATTCTTTTTCTGAGGATTTTATGATTTTATGAAAATTCCAACGGAGTCGGTAAATTATTGATTCCATGATTTTTAGTTTTAAAACTATAAAGTATTTCTTCAAACGGATTTCACTATCGGTCTTTATATATTATTATTGATTTTTGGTATTATTTTTTCGGGTCGTTCCGAGATACTTGAATTTCGGACGATTCCGGTATTTTCCCGAAAGATTTCTGTATCTACTACTGAATCCGGGAAGCCGCCACTTCCATTATTTTCATTTTCTATTCCAAGAGATTTCTTCCCTTTTCCATTTTCTTTCCCATTTCCTATTTTCTTTCTTTCCTTTCCTTTAACTTCCACCACACACTTTTCCTATTTTCCAAAATTCCAAATTCTTTTCTTATTCCACCAACTCCCACCTACCCCATTAAATGCATTCTCTCTCCCTCATCCCATGGCCGGCCAAGTGGCCAAGAGAAGGACACTCACCTCACCCCCACTTTGCAATTAAGCCCTCCCCTTTCATTTAATTGCAACTCCCTTTACAAAATCCAAATCCCATATATACATTTCCTTTTCATTTCAATCCCTTTCTTTCATTTCTCTTCACCAAAAGCCAAACCCTAGCTTCCACCACCTCCATCTCCTTCATCTCCACCAAGGCAACCACCACCACTTCTCCAACCTAGCTTCATCTTCTTCTTCCTTCATCACCATGGAACCACCACCACAAGGTCAACAACACCAAAAAGACTCCACCTTTCCTTTCATCATCAACCTCCATCACTTGGTGCCTTTTGGTGAGTAATTTCAATCACCAAGACTTGTTTTATTTCTTAGCATGCTTAAGTTCACATATCATGTTCAATTATGCCATCAAAATCATATTTTTAGCCATCAAACACAACCCTAGAAAACCTGTTCTGTATGCTGTTTCCAGTCGATTAGTCGACTTGACCTAGAACCTAGTCGACTAGAAACCCTTAGCTGAATCTTAACCTTTTCTGGAAACACAGTATTAGTCGACTTACCTTAGTTCCTAGTCGACTAGAGGCCCTTAGTCGACTACACCCCTTGACCCTAGTCGACTAACCCTTCCTGGACCAGAAACCTTAACTCTCGGCCCTAGTCGACTTGACTATATTATTAGTCGACTATAGACTATTAGTCGACTACCCATTCTTTCCCTAGCGACTAATTTATCCTGAGACGAAACCCCAACTTTCTGTATCACAGACTTAGTCGACTTAAGTATCTGTTAGTCGACTAAGATCATTATTAGTCGACTACCCCTCCTAACCTAGTCGACTAATATTCCTGAAACAAACCCAACTCTCTGGAACCCAGTTCTAGTCGATATACCAGACTGTTAGTCGACTAACTCCACTATTAGTCGACTACTCTTCCATCCTAGTCCCGACTAACTTTGCCTAGCCATCTTAGTTTGATTCCTTTCTTGAACATGAACCTTACCCTCTAGACTTACATCACCTATAGGTATTACTTGACTTGTCTCTAGACACACCATCATCTTCCATTCTTTCTCTCTCTCATCTTCACTCTACATATTTATATCACAGGTTTATGGCGCATCCCGAGCTTCCGTGGATTTTCGGATATTTCGGTATATTGGTGACTCAGCGAGTGTTTCTCACTCGCTACCCTCTTACTTCTTATTCATTGATTATGCGCATGTTCTCGCTTTAGCTTTCATTATTTTATTTCATGTGCTATTCTTTTATTGCTTATACCATGCGTGGCCGACCCTTCGTG